>JACAXG010000099.1:1489041-1619586 GCA_018881555.1 Amblyornis subalaris
TTGCTGAACCCACTGCCCATTTGGGGTTGCTGAACCCACTGCCCATTCCAGCACTGCCAGGAATGGGCCCCAAGGGATCTGCCATGGGATCTGTGTCAGCAAACTCTGAATCTAATCCCCTTTGCAGCAGGGAGGGTTTTCCATTGTGGATGCAGATGCCCAGATCTCACACAGGGATATGAACCYGACCTTGGGTTTGGGTGTTGGAGAGATGTGAACCCCAAGTAAAACATTAGCCCCAGTTCCAGCTGTATAAAGCAGTTTTTGTAGGTGCTCCTAGAGTTCTGTTCCCCTCCATGGATCGTGTCTCCTGTGGGGCTCTCCCTGCCTTGCAGAGCGTGCTTATTTCACACAGGCCCCCACAGCCCCCATTTATCAAATAATTCCACAAGTTCCCGCTTAAATTTGGGCAGGATGTTGACCTGGGGAAATCCCTTTTTCCCTTTCTTCACCTTGGCTGAGTTCTTCACCTTGGCTGAGTTCTTCACCTGGTCACGGGTTTTAAGGGCCATCACTGGCATGGATTCCCCTTTTCTGGAGCATCCCAGCTGTGCCACAGTGGGTCACAGGCAGCTCCAGGTGGATGCATCCCATCAGCCTCTTCCCTGGGTTGGCTGAGCTGGCGCTGGAGAAGCAAGGAGAGGGTTTAGGAGGTTGGGGAGAGCTCCTTTCCAATTGCCTCATCGTCCTCCTCAGCTCGTTCCTGGCGAGGGCTCTGCCAAGCCTCAGCCCAGCCTGTGGAATTCTCCCTGTCCCTGTTCGTCTTGGATGCTTCCGAGGGAGGYGTCCGACACCCACAATTCCCATCATAGCAGAGCTGCCCTGGCTCTCCCAGTTGAAGCTTTCCCAGAGCTGCAGGAGGCCTTGCAGGGAGCTGGTTCTTTATTCTGCTGTCCAAAACGGGGCTTTTGCTTCCATCCTACATGGATTTTGTAGCTATTCCCATGTTTCCCYTGCAGTGGGGAGTGACAGTGAATCCCAGGGTGCTGCTCATCCCGGGGGGTGACAGCTAATCCAAGATTAGCTGGTGGTGCTGGAGGAGCAGGCTTCAGGTGGGAGGCAGTGGGTAGCAAAAGCCGAGGAAAACCACGAATATAGTGCAGAACATATTTCTGAATAAATTCCATATTTAAGAAAGTGGGAAATCTGCTGGTGGGCAGACACAGAGTTAAACCCCTTCAATATTAATAGAGATTATTTGTTTGGGATTTGGCTGTGCTGGSCCTTCTCTAAGGACACCAATCTTGTCCCTGCTTGGGCCATGTCCCCACAGGAGCTGGGAGAGCTCAGCTGCTGCTTCACCAGCCTGGCACTGCTGGAACACTTTTAGGAAGCCCTGAAGAGCGAGTCAAAGCCTGCTCACTCCACGCTGCAGAAGCAGAGAGAGGAGCTTACCCTGCGAGTACCATCCCAGCCGCTCTAGAGGGAGGCAGAGCGCCGCTGCTCCGGGAATAATTCCCGGTTTTTGTGCGCGCAGCACCATCAGCAGCCACCAGAAAAGTGCTTTTTGCCAGGCACAGGTCACGCCAGCGGCAAAGTCCTTCAACGTTCCCCTCCATCCCTGCCTCAGCAGGGTTTTGCTCCGGCAGGAGCTGCCCCGTGCTTTCCCCTCAATCGCAGCTCCCGATCCCAGCCCTGGCAGGGAAGGACCGGGGGCAGCTTTGGGAAGCTGGCTCTGGGTTGGGCTCAGCCTCATCAGCACTGGAAGTCCCAACAAAGTGGTSCCAGTGCTCCCATCTGACAGGGGGTGATTATTTCACACGTGTGAGGGTTATTCAAATGCACTCCTCGATATTTCTCCTGCCTCTGCTGACCAGGAGCAGTTTGCTGGGAGTGTCTTCCCACCTGGATTCGGTGATTCCATCAGGTGCTTTCTTGGGCTTCACCCACACAAGCCCAAATTTTGGGAATTGCACCCTGTGTTCGACGTGAGATGAAATCTGGGCTCACTGGAGCTTGTGAGCTTCAGCCCAGGTTTGCAGGAAATCTCCTCCTCTACAACATTTTTGTTTTGTTATTTTTAAACTGGCGCAACAATATATTTCCTAAATAGATTCTACTTAATATCCAAGTTTTTTACGTATTTGCRTGCCTATTGAGGCCTGTGCTTTATGGAAAATTATTTATTGAAAACCAGGCTCATCCAGGACACTGCTCACTGCTGTGTSGCCGTTCCCTGCATCCTGTGCCTCGGGAGCTGCTGGAACTGGCCTGGCTCTCCTGCTCCTCAGGCTGATTGGAGCACCACGAGGTCCTGTGCGTGCAACCCTGAATGCAGCTCACCCCARCGCACACAGCGCGGAAATCTGGCAGGAAAAATCCATCCCAGGGATCTGTGGGTCCCGCAAAGGGGTTTGCAGGGCAGCGATCCGGCCGCAGTCCCGGCTCAAGGCCTGAGAAGTGCCTGTGTGTCTGCAGGCCGTGGTTTCCCTCTGCTAACTCAAGCCCTCGTGTGCATTAACTGTTTAAACCCAATTTCGTTGCAGTTAAAATTGAATATGACTGTTAGTCTCGAAAATACGGCCTATTTCCTTTTACTAGTTAGCTTTTAAAGGTGTTTTACAATTCAAATGAGCCATGCAATTAAAGGTGACATTGCCAAAACTGGACAGACTAAAATTAGACATTCCTGCTGTGTGTTAGAGCTTGGCCCACATTTAGGTCATGCTGTCTTTGGGCTGTACCTGTCTGCTCCAATCTTACGAGTCAACAGGACACTGAAATGTTCCAGAATCCTGTTGTGTTTTTCTATTCTTTCTGTCTTCCAGGATTACCTGATCCCTCGTTCCCTTTAGAGCACTTGGTGCTCCAAGCACACTCACACACACTCGTGCACACACACAACAATATTTGAGCTTTTTTTTTTATTTTGATGTTTTTTGCACTGGCTTGACCACCACAAACCCACAATTAGGAACAAGCCCTGCCTCAAATCCCTGAGTTCAGCATCCCAGAGAGGGCAGCAGGGCCTGGCTGTGCCTCTGACCTGCTGAACAAGGGCTGAGGGAGCCCCAGGCTCAGCCACCGTCACTTACTCAGGCTTTGGTCTGTAGTAGCCCCTGAGTAACCCCTGAGTTACAGTGCTGGTGAGAGCAGAGTCTCTCCACCCGTGGGTGGGAGCTGCAGGAGCCTGGAGGGTGTCTGGCAGCAACAGAGCCCAGAGTTCCTGACCTGCCACCTTCCAAACACCCCAGTGCGTTAATGAAGGTGTAATTACAGCCTCCCGGGGGGATCGGTGACGCCATCACCGCTCACACTCCACCCTGGGCAGGATTCCCAGGGTTTGGGGACCACGTGTCAGTGCGAGGCCTCCCGAACCCCACAGTGAGCAGCTCCAGGCGAATCAGAGGGTCAGAAGTGAGGAATATCCCCCAGAAAACGCCTGTTGTTCTTATGTGTCCGTAAGGAAAATTCTCCTTCGTTGCAGGCTCAGCTCCGTGGATTTCACAATGGCATTCCCTGAAATCGGTGGAGTTGGTTATGGCCTCTTCCAGACTGGGGACCTGGAGTGAATTCTGTCATGTCAGTCCATCTGAACTGCCTGGCTTGCTGGTGTTCCCTTGTGTCAGGAAGGTGAGGAAAATTAATTCCCTTCTTTCTGGGAGAGGGGGCAAAGATCTAATGCTTCCCATTGTGYGCTGCGTGCACAGGGGTGTGAGCTCTCCTCAAAGCCAGAAATAGAGAGGATATTCAATTTCTGGGGGGAGAAATGGTGAAAAAAACCAGAATGAAATAACACAAAGTGTATTTTAAGTTACCCAGTGCAGCTCCCTGGCAAGACAAGATTATATTTCACAATACATAACAATGCAGTGTTTGTGTAGCACATTTAAGGGGTTTTACAATGTGCTGTTGAACTTCTGTGTTATAAAATAGCACATAAATATGCTCAAAACTCACATTGCCCGTCTCCTCCTGCACTGCCTTCCTCTGTCTCTCGTTGCAGTGCCGAAGCCTGGCCCTGGGAACAGGCACCTGATCCAGGAGCAGGGAATGTTCTCTAAAAATCGAGTCACTTTTTACGGCAGCGGCGACAAGATCCAGCTCATTCCAGAGAAAGAGTTGTTGGAGACACTTGGAAAAGCTGCAGCCACTCCCTGGTGCCAGAGCCAGGTCCAGCCACACAGGGATTTTCTGTCCAAGTGATTCCTGGAGCGAATGAGGGATTTGTGGAGCAGTAGCGAAAATCAAAGGGACTGGAGTGGACGCGCCTGAGGATGGAGACAGTTTAATGTTGGGATGGTTTCCTGAGGGATGGGGTGAACTGTCCCTCTCCAGCAGCTGTGCCAAGGTGGCTTGAGCTTCCCTGATATCCTCTGGGCTCTGAGATGATGAGCCAAAAGTTCCCTGAGCATCCCACCCCCACCTCTGCCAGCAGGTACAAATGTATTCCCTGACTCAGAGCCACTGTCAGGAAACAAAGTCGTTTTTAAACTTTAACGAGCAAGAGTAATGGAAATGAAATACAAAGGAAATGAAAAAAAAACTGACTAAAATGTCTTTTTATTTTGGTATTCTGCAGCAAAAAGTGTGTGCACTAAATAATAAATAAGCCATGCAATGTTTTTACAGCTTCTTTCGTATGCGTGAATATTTGAAACATGCAAAAATGTGGAATAGGCATTTACCGGGGACAAAAGAAGAGAACTGATTTTATGTACAGAGAGCAAGATGGGAAAACCAGAGAAATGCATGTTTAATGGCTTGCTGCTCACAGAAGGGAGATATTTCCAAGTGTGAACATATTTGTAGACAAACCAATCTGACAAGTCTGCTGGGGGATGATGGATTGCAGCAGAATTGGCCCAGGAAGCAGAATTTTGTTGTGTGGGTGCTCGTGGTGTAAACAGTGCCTGGGGCTGGCAGCAGGGCCAGGAGCTGGGGCTGGGCTGGTACCTGAGAGCTCCTGGGCTCGTTCACAAGATCCATGGCTGCTTTCCATCCTGCTGGTGGATTTCTCCATGTCTCACATGTTCAGGGGTTTGGTGATCCAGGAGGAGAAGGAGGGGAGACTCCTCAGGGGCTGCAGCTCCTCCCGAGGGGCAGCTCCAATCTCTGCTCCTGTGACAGGGACAGGACCCAGGGAACGGCTGGAGCTGTGCCAGGGGAGGGTCAGGTTGGATATCAGGGAAAGGTCCTTCCCCCAGAGGGTGGTGGGCACTGAACAGGCTCCCCAGGGAATGGGCACGGCCCCGAGGCTGCCAGAGCTCCAGGAGYGTTTGGACAACGCTCCCAGGGATGCACAGGGTGGGACTGTTGGGGTGTCTGGGCAGGGCCAGGAGCTGGGCTGGATGATCCTGGGGGTCCCTTCCAGCTCARGRTATTCTGTGATCTGATATTTGAACTCAGAAGGGGCTAATAACTGACCCCTTAAATTGGGATTTAAAGAGAGGGAGGGGGAGCTGGAGAGAGCCTTGGTGCRGTGCTGGGCTCTCTGCCTCACAAGGATCATAAAACCAGAGCATTTCCTTCAGAAACAGCACCTAGCACMGCAGGGCCTGCGAGGAACAGAGACCTGAGCCCAGCCCAGAGCTACAGGGAGTGCAAAGGGCAGCCCTGGAAGGTCTCCTGGTGCTCTCTGAGGTCTGGGTTCAACTTTGGCCTCAGCCTCCTGCTCCTGCCCAAGACTCCCCATCCCTGGGGGTGTCCGAGGCCAGGTTGGACGGGGCTTGGAGCAGCCTGGGACAGTGGAAGGTGTCCCTGCCCATGGCAGGGGTGGCACTGGATGAGCTTTAAGGTTCTTTCCCACCCAGCCCATTCTGGGGTTCCGGGATGGCTGTGCTGCCCTTCCCAGGAGGAAGGAGTGACAGGCTGGGGAAGTGAGTGTGAGTTTATCAGGGACTTTCTCCATGACAACTTGGCTCGTTCCCTGGTGCTGGGAAGTAGCTGAAAGCAGAGAAAGAGCAGCCTRTGGCCCCGACTGGCAGGGGCTCCCTGCTCCCTGCTCCGTGGCTTATGGTTTAATGCTTCTTTAACTGGATTTTTTTTTTCTTTCCTCCTGACTTTTGATTTCTTTCTGCCAACTTTATATTTTAATGCATGTTTTTATGGAAATATTTATAGTGCACATGTTGCATATAAAACACTATCATAAAGCTTTTTTGCTTCAGTCCTGTTGAAATAAATGATGTTATTATTATAATAATTTCATAGAGTTATATCTGTTCTGTAATGAAAAAGACCTGTGGCTGCTTGAGCCATCAACCCAGGCAGTTTTTACAGCTTTCTGTAGCTACAGTGACCTCATGGAGCTGCTGAAGCTTTTAAAATACTCCATTTCCCMGCAGAAGTGGGCACACGGAGCAGGAGGAGCAGATAGAAGCAGGAGGTTCGTGTGCTGCCTGTGCGAGCCCCGAGCAAGGAACCAGCACGGGCTGAACACTGCACACAATGGGGAGGTTCCATTYGATGGGTTTTGGTAGTGCAGCACCAAGAACGGTGTCATATGTCATAAATGAGGTGCCAGGGAAGCTGCCCTGGTGAGAAGGACGGATGGATGGATGGATGGATGGATGGATGGATGGATGGATGGAGGGAGAAATAGATGGATGGAGGGATGGATGGATGGATGGATGGAGGGATGGATGGATGGATGGATGGGTGGATGGATGGATGGATGGGTGGATGGATGTGTTCATCTGAAAATGCTGGAGGGATCTTTGGACTTGTAAAGAACTTTTTCCTCTACTGAGCATTTGTCCAGTGCTAAATTACAGAGTCCTCCCGTCCCCCTTCAGCTCAGCACACTCCGAGTTGTGTTTCTCAGCAAGGACAGACCCAAACCCAGGTTGGGAGTGTGACGCAAATGCCTGAGGAGCCAGAGTAAGAAAAAAAAAGGAAAAGAATTAAATTTGTGAGCATCTGCTTGCATAAGTTTATCTCCATGTGTGTGCCTGTGCGTGCACGCTCACAGGCCTTAATGACAAATTTGGAAAGGGCTAAAGCAAACAACTGCAAAGTACTGTGGATTTGCAGGAGATTTTAAAAATTAATACTCAAACACGAAAATGCTTTATACAAGAAAGAAACCTTTTAGTAACTTCTGCATCCCAGGAAAAAAAAGTACAATGAATAATTCAGCTCTGCGCCAAGGAAACTGATTTGCTGAACAAGTGGAATAAATCTGGGGGTGAACCAGTCCAGATCACCTAAATGAAGAGTTTGGATCAGGACTGATGAGAATAAAGCATGGGGCTCTCTGTCATGTTGTTGTTAATGGTGTTCTTTGTGATCACTGATCTTATTTAGGGTTGTGGTGCCACAGGATCCTGAGGGTGTTGCTGTTCTGAGTGGTCCTTCAGGAGAGTTTCCAGTGCTTCCAGTCTGGTCACTCCGGAGRTGGGGCAGGAGGGAGCATCCCCCATGGGCTGGCAGCTCTGGGTGATGGGATGGGCTCAGATGTGAGGGTCCTAAGAGCAGGATTACAGCAACTTTCGGTTAAAAAAACAAACCTTGAGTGAAAGTCAACAGAACAGCCCCAGAATTCAGCAACTTTTGGACTCTGTGTCCATATTATCCTGCAGRATTTTCCATAAGATTATTTTATCTTTGTGGAGACCACAGCCAGGCGACCCTGGAGGAGATGCTGATGTTCTCTTACTTTTGTCTCAGTTCAGAGTTAAAAATTCTTCCCCCAGTGCCTGCTCCAGCCTTCCTCGGCAAAGTCAAATGTGAGCTGCGGCCCCATGGAAAAAGGTGAGATTAAACCCTGTGCCAGGAGAGCTTTGCTGCTGCTGCTTTGCCTGTAGAACAGGGCCCAGATTTGCTCTCTCCAGAAATAAAGGCCTCAGTTATCCCAGAATAACCCCAAGACATAAACCAGTAGTGAGTCTCTATTACACTGTGCAGATAATACTGTAAATTAAATAAAATATAATTAAATTAAATGATTTCAGAACCAGTTGGTGGCATTTTGGAAGCAGCTACACCTGCAGGAACACCTCTTTGTTAGATCTGCAAACCAGGAGTGGAGTTCAATGGCCGAGGTGAAAACTTGAAAGCAGAGAGGGCAGCAGGGGCTCTCCAGCAGGTCAAGGTCATCCTTGGAAAGGCTCAAAGRGGAGGAGGTGGGGGAGCTTCAGGGAGAACAAAGAGTAGGGCAGGAGATGGAACCCCAGTTAAAGGGTTTAGGGGATGGATGAAGTGAAAACTGTTCTGATTTGGTCTGAGCCTCCACATAAAGAGTTTTATGTGTTCCCAGCACTGACCCCGCTTTACTCCCTGATTTCCATAAATGTCACACTCTGGGCATTTATTGCTGCCCTTGCTGTGCTCAGGTATGGGAACTGCCAGGASTCTGATTCCCCTTTTTAGGAAGAGATCAGTCCACGTGCTCCTGACAACCCTCCGGATCTTCCTCCCCTCCTCGGAGTGACCTGAGCTGGGTGAAGCCACACTAGTGAGGACCTTTGTCCCTGGCAAAGGCAGCTCCAGGTTGCCCAGGTTTTCCTGGAATTGCTGTGCCTCTGTGGCGCCTGTTGAAGGCCCCCACTCGGCTCCATCACCTCCTTTTTGACCCTTCTGGTGGGGCTGCTCGCGGGTGGGGCGAGGGGGAGTTCCCGGCAGAAAGAACCATTGTTCCTCCTCACTCCTCAATGCACCTCGGACACAAATCCATTCGCTGCCCCCGGAGCAACCCGGGCAGGGCTGTGTGGTCCCTCTGGAAGGCCAATCCCGTCTGGGATTGCTGTGAGGGCACAGACTGAGCCCTTTCTGTGCCGTGCCATAAACGGGCTGGGTTTTGCGTAGTGCGCTGTGGAATGAGCCCCTCGGAGGAACAGGCTCCATAAACTTTTTATAACCCATATTTTATAAGCTATAGCCAGTTGGTGGAAAGGAGTTTTTTTTCATGTGTGTGTGCATATGAATCACACTCATACACAGGTCAGGCAGCCTGGCAAAGCGGGCTGGACCACGGGAGCAGTTGCTGGGAAAGTSTCCTCCAAAGGTGTGGATGAGAGGGAAGACTCCTGGGAATGGTGCRGCACTGCTCAGAGAGGCATCAGGAAGGTCCAAACCCRCGCTGGACAGGGCTTGGAGCACCCTGGGCTRGTGGAAGGTGTCCTTGCCCATGGCATAGGGTGGAATGAGTGGTCTCTRAGGTCCYTYCTGMYCCCAAACACTCCATGATCCTACGGAATGCCGGCACCTCGCTCCCGCCGACCCCCTCAGGTGAGTTAACCCTGAGCCAGGCTCTGTAAAATCCTGACATTTCAAACTCAGCCATTTRAAACAGGTTTAAAATCTGGATTTTAAGGAGTCACGTGCTCAGCCTCCCAGGCTGGAAACATCTCCATCCTCCTCCACCCAGAGGTGACCACAAGCCTGCTGTGCCCCCAGGCACGAGCCCTTGGCCCACCACGGTGCCCTTTGATGTGTGCAAAAGGTGTAAAAACTCCTTCTGACTCCACRCAGAGGAGTGGAAGAATTCCATAAAGTTGTTCCCGGTGCCACGACTGAAAGACAAGAGAGAATTTGCTCCCAATATTTTGCAGTTAAAACAACAAAAAAAAAAAAATAGCCCCAAACATCACTCTGCAACAGTAATTTAGACGTGGGCAGGATTTGGGGAGCTGTAAGGAATATTACCTGCCATAAAGTTCCAGTGGTGTTGAATTCACAAAAAAATGCCTGATGTAAAATCATACTGTCAGGAACAATTAGCCACGGTGCATAAAAAACCTCTTACAGAGATTACACTTCCCAGATTGTTTTACAAAAAAACTTTGTGTTAATGTTCCGCTCTGAATGCCTTTTGCCATGAAACATTTAAGAAACAACAGTTTACAGTCTCTGATCTTTACGGTTTGGAAGAACGAACACCCTCCCCATGTTAGGCCAAATCGATGTTTTAAATTCAGGAGAAACCCCATCATGGTATAAAAAGGAGAGAATGTCCTGAGAAGAAAGTGGTCAAATCATTCCAAGATGTTATGGGTTTAAGGGTTTTTTTCAGCTTTTTTTCCTACGGAAAAATTTTCATGGTCCTGGGCATATGGTCAAAAAACACAGCAGTGAGATATTTTTAGACAGGCACATTTGGGATAAAATTACCCACTCTGGAGTGCTCAGGGACAACCTGGTCTGTCTGTGGCACCGGGGATGGCAGGGGAGTGTCCTCCTCGCAYGGATGCTGCTCCAGCAGCGGGGTCTGGCTCGGGAGCACTGAGGAGAGGGTGGAAGCCTTCTCCTCCTCCTGCATTGTCAGGCTCTGTGTCTCCTCTTATCCATGTGTATTCCCACAGCAGGCTCAGGGGACAACCACTGCCCACCCCAGCGCTGAGCAGAGCAGGGCTCGCTCTGGTGGAACAAGCAGGACKGAGCACAAACACACCCTGGCAGAACCACGGCAGCAAAGGGGCTCAGAAAGGGGGAGCCCAGGCAGGTGAGGGTCCCTCCTGTCCCCTCACACCCAGGAATGCCGCAGGGACACAGCCATGGTCCTTTCCCCGTGCTCCCACCACCTCCTGTGCATCGCTGGAGGTGCCCTGGCTCTGGTCCTGCCCTGGCTCTGGTCCTGCCCYRKCTCTGRTCCTGCYCCATCTCTGATCCTGCTCCATCTCTGATCCTGCTCCATCTCTGGTCCTGCCCCAGTCTGGTCCCTCAGCTCAGACTCACTGCAGGGACTCAGGATCCAGCTCTCCCAGCCTGGCCTGCAGTTTTTTTCCAGCCCTGTCAGCACCCGGGGCCAAGGCATCCCTGGCAGCTCGGGCTGGATTCTGTTTGGCCTCACGCATCATCACCAGCCTTGCCAGTTCATTCAGGCCCGGGGTGATGATGTGTGAGGCAGAAAAAGCCCAGCCTGGCCTTCAGGTGCTGGGCACAGTCCCCACAGAGGCAGGGAAATGCTGTTCCCCTTGGTCCATGGGGGTGAGGGTGACCTGGGAATCCTCGGGGCTGGGGCAGGTCCCGGGCTCAGCAGGGTGAAGGTGCCTGTGTGGGGTTTTGCTTTGGTTTTGTTCTCTTTAGGGGGTGCCTCGATGGGCACACGACTATTTTTAGGCGTGGCCAGCAGTAGCCTGGCATCAGATTAATAAGTACATACCAAGATGGACTGTTCCATGTGGGATTTTCTGTTCCCACCACCCCATATTAGGAGATGCAGTTCCAAAATAACTGCAAGYGCCTATAGCCCTGCAAAGAACCCAATGGAAACCGCAGAGCAGCAAACAGAGCCAGGCAGGAGCATCCACAATGCCCAAAAGTCAGAATCCACACATTTTCTGGCAGGAATGGGAAAGCAAACCGCAGGAAGCCCTGGAATATCTGTCCAGGTGAGCACTGAGTTTGCACCAGAATTCCACGTGTCTGGAATCAYGTCCTGTTTGCTTGAACTGACATGGGARAGGTYTTYCAGGATGGTGGCCAAACCACATCAGGATTTCGGTTTGGAGATGACTGAACTGGACTTTGGTCCCTAAATGTTTCYGAGGGTTGATGGCATCACATGGAATGACAATCCAACAAACCCAGGCATGCAATGAGCAGTGTGAATAAAACCAGGGAGTCCCCCTGGCAGTTCAGGCATTTTCCTGTCTGCAGGTTCAGGGTTGCATCCAGCAGGGAGAAAAGGCTGGGAAGGAAGGTGTGGATCCATGAGGAGGGTGAAAGCTTAGGGAGAATTCCATTCTCATTTCACGTGGGATTTAGAGGGACTCACACTGCCAGGGCTGCATCCAGACCTGACTGACACCAACAGTTTCCACCACCTTCCAGGAAAGCTGGATTTTTTTATTTGTCCTGGTGGTGTGGGATGAGCAGAGCTGTACACGTGGAAAATCAACCCTGAGCCCTCCTGGAAATGCTCCTGTTTGCTCCTTTTTCATCGTTTTGTTTACAGAACCTCAAAAATCTCATCCCAAAAGGCTCCACGAGACAGAGGGGCTGCTCTGGAAGCCAAAGGGCCTCWGCTGGGCTTGCGTGTTGGGCACTGTGCCTTTAAGGTGGGATTGCTCCGGAGGAAAACGGGAGAGCCAGGAGTGCTTCTTTCAACTTCACATGATGTGATAAATTGGTCAGGCCTCAGAAGCCACAGTGCTTCCTTATTTCTGCAGCTTTGATCTCAAAAGCTGTTTATTCATGTTTTATGGAACCATAAAACATCCAGTAAACATGCCTTGTGCTTTTTTTATGTTCTACATGAATTCTGTCATGAAAACGTCAAGGAGAAATAATGAAGATCTTTATTGTGCTGCTGCTGGTGGTGTCTTCCCTTGGAAGCTGGGATGCTTTGTGTTCCTGCTCGTGGGGCTGTGGGATCCATGAGGGCTGCAGATGTCCTGCCTGCTGAGCAGCTGGGGGAGAAGGGGGTTTTTCCTGGTGGAATCCCGATGGATGCAGCACTGAGGGCACTGTGAGAAAATGATATTTTTGATATTTCTCTTTGGATGCCACTTGGCAGCGTCTCCATCTCATATCCGGAGGTATTAATGACTGTGGTGGGATTTCCATCCTGTGCCTGGCTGCTGCTGAGATGTCCTTGCTAAAGGGTTGGATCCTGGTTTGCAACATCTCCCAGCAGACAGGAAACTCCTGGGAAAACCTGCTCAAAACTTGGAGCACAGGCTTGCACTGAATCCCCAGGATAAGAGGTTTTAGAGCATCAATAGTATCCCAAATTACCCAGCAGTGCTTCTTTCCACTTATATATAATAATTCCCACCTACAAACAGAGCATTATCAGTGTTGTTTTAACAGAGCTCAGAAATACATTTGTAAATTCAACAAGTGCCAATTGCTCCTCACTGCTGGGGTCTTGCTGGTGCATCCAGGCCTTTCCTCTGGGATTTGAAGAGCTCCCTTGGATCCCTCAACTGCTKCCCCTGTAAGGAGAGATGTTTTGGGAGGTTTGCTCTGTGTTCAGCAGTTCCTGTGGGGAGGATTTTCCTTCTCTGGAGCTGCTCAGGATGGGAAGTGTCCTTGCTGCCTGAGCCCTGTGCACAGGGAGCCTTGGGAAGGTGGGAAAGGTGGGAAAGGTGGTGGTCGTGTGAGGTCTGAGGTGGGAAAGTGAGAGAGAACATTTTGGAGGTTCTTCCCAAGCCCCTAACCCAGCTCCTTTAGGAAGAGAACCTGAAAATGAGACRGTTCCACCGGAAAATGGGAACTTCTGGGGCTCCTCTCCATGAGCAGGCAGCAGCTAAACCCTCCTGGCAGAGGGAAGTGAATTCCCACAAGGGTTTGGATCCAAAAAAAACCACCTCAGATGCTGTAGAATTACTCTGTTGTGTTCTTTTATGAATTCATGGGTCATGGTAGAGACGTAAGAGCTGGCAATGCTGGAACACTCAGAGCAGGAGTTTTAGAAAATGGGGTGGGTGCAAATGGAGATTGTCCTTGCTGGGCTGTGTTTGGGGAAAAGCCAGGCCTGGCAGAGTGGCCAAGAAGGGCAGAGAGTTGAGTTCTTTTCCCAACGTCCTTTCTCACCTCCTCTGCTTATTATGGCAACTTATTTATTTATGTTTGGATTTAAGGGACTCCTCTTCCTGCCACCCAGAAGAGCTGAGTGYCCCCAGCAGCCAAACAGCTCGGTCTGGGTGTGTGTGAGAGGAGAAGGCAGCGACTTAAACTGGGGGAGCAGTAGAAGGTGTGGGAATCTGGGTTAATTCACGCCCCAGTCATCGTGGGTCTGTATTTCAGCAGAGTCCGTGGTGCCAGRCAGGCTCTGGTTGGTTCTTCCTCCACCAAATGAGCTCCTCAAGCTTCTCTGAGAGCAGAGCCACGAGTCCTTTTGGGGTGCTGGAGCAGGGGTGGTTCAGGGATGGGAAAGCTGGCTCCGTCTCCAAGGGCTGATTCCATTTTCCAGCCATCTTTGTACCAGGAGAGTTTGTGTGTCGTGTCTGACCTCCTGTAAYAGGGTTAAACCGCAGGGATCCCCTTGAGAAGTTGCCATTCATCTTTTATAGGTGAAGATTTTCAAGTATAGAGAGGGGATAAACCTAATACGGTGTTTAATGGAAAAAAATTATGACACCAATAACACATCTGTGTCTGTAATTTCACAGGTTTTCTCTCTGTATATTTATATATGTATATATGTATAATTTAATATCAGCCTCAGGGTTGTGGTCTCACATGTCATCAGCTTGCAGGAAACTGGATCCTTGGACTAAGTATCAGATGAGTTGCTAATGTTTGGAAAAAAAGCAAAAAACATGCTTTGGGTCTCTGTTTTATGGCTGTTATTGAAGTAAGAATTTGTGATTGTAACCTGAGCGCCCGCCTGGCCAACATGTTTTCATTATTGTCTGGATAATTGAAAGTCCAGGCAAATTTGGACGCTGGGAGATACTGCACAGGAAGGTCTTGGTGCTCACAAGTGTTGAGGTGGCTCAGATTAAGGATGAATATATGAATATGCTTCAGCATTTAATGCAAGGCTGGAAGATTGTTTTATCCCCCAGACGTGGCTGATTATTGTGTGCTTAATTCATTCCCAGCCCTGCCTGTCCAGCACTCCCAGGCTGTCACCCACAGCTCTGCTCTCCCCAGCACCAGTTGGGCTTCCCAGGCTGATTTGGCTGCAGTTCACAGTGAGCTATCCATGAAAACCTGTTATTCCCTCGTTGTGGAAGGAATTGTGCCGAGGGAAGGGAGCTTCCCTCTTGTGGGAAGGGCTGGGAGCAGAACCTCTCTGTTCTATGGAGATGCACCTGTGGAAAGAAGCTGCTGGATCTTCAGCAGGCTGTAAAACAAAGTTTAAACGTTTCTGTCCATGTCCCACCAGTTCTTGGAGAACTTCTGTTTGTTTTGTTTGTTATTGCAAAAAAAGGGGGGATCCTGGTTCGGTTTGTGGCYATAAAAGCCCCAGAACCTTGGTTTGGGGGCAGGAGTTGGTATTCATCGGAAATCCTCGGAGCTGGCAGGGCAGATGATGGGGATTTATCCCAAAAGGTGGTCCCGTGTGTCAGCGAGACACGATGACAGGGGCACCCCTCTGCCACAGCCCAGGCCTGTTCCTGTTCCGTGGGTAAACGCACGATTCAAATCCACAGGATTTATGGATGCAGCGCTTTCCCCGCCACGTTCACTCCAGAGCTGACACGCACAGAAACAGGTAAATGAGGTTTGCGAGCTAATCCCTATTAACTGGGCAGAACTGGGAAATTAAACCGAGCCAAAACTTCGGGTGGCTTTGGAAAACACCTCGGGACCGCTGTGCCAGGTTCCCGAATCCTTTAATTGGCCGCACGTGTCCGTGCTGACAGAGGAGCGGGGCTGGGCTCCCATCAATCTTCACTCGCAGGAGGCAAGGGCACGAGTGCAGCCCCAGCCCACGTGGAGCTGCTGCCTCGTGCTGCCCCACGGCCTCGGGGAAAGCCTTTGAACGGCTGGGAAAAGCCAACCCCATCCCGAGTCCCGCAAGGAACTAATTACCCGCCCGGGCTCTCCCCCGTACCAGCTCCTACCCCATAAATCCCCCAGCAGCACACATGCACCAGCCTCTGCTCTGAATCGGGGCCTTTATGTGCATCTCAGCTCGCTGGGGGAAGATTCATGGCCCGAGCTGCCTTTAAGTATTTTTGTTATGAATAGGAACCCTTAAACATTTCCTTCTCATTTAATTTATCATTTTTTTTTCGGGCTTTCAACACGAGGTACGAGCTAGAAATAATGGGAGGCGAAGTTTGTCCCTGAGAAAAGAGCCTTAAAATAATAATAAAGTGTGCCCTGGGAAGGAGAGGGGTGAGGGCAGTAAATTGCCCATTAGCAGCAGTCCAGTACCAGCAGAGACCAGAGTCCCCAGTCAGGGACTTGGTTCCATGTTGGAGCATGATGGGCACCAGGATTCTACTTGCTGTTGGAATGTCCTGCAGGATGATCACACCCAGAGTTACTACAGCTCAGCCATTCCTATTCCCCGAGGTCCTTGTTAACAATTAATTACTAAGAACTGGTGATTTACTTGCAGTTGCACCACTGGGGTTGGTTTTTTTGGTGGTTTTGGGTTTTGTGTTTGTTTGTTCGCTTGTTGAGTTTTTTTGTTTGTTTTTGGTTTTGTTTTCTTGGTTTTTTGTTTGTTTGTTTTGTTTTCGGTTTTGTTTCCTTGGGTTTTTCTTTGTTTGTTTTGTTTTCCACCTGGACTGAGAAAGTTCAAGCTGTGCTTTGAATTAGGGGTTCAAACAAACCTGCCCAGCTCAAAAGGAAACGGAGCTGAAAACACTGACTTCCTCCCAGTCAGGCATCCCAACAACAAACCTGGGGAGCTTTCACTTGGATGAGGATTGTGGATTTGCTTATACTTTCAGTAAGTCCCATTTTGCAGCTTGACATGTCATTTAAGATCACAGCAGAGCACAAAACCTCACACTAATAATACATTTAGAGCTTAAAACTGAGCCATGTTTGGACTGAATGCTTTGTTTATGGCATCTTGGATGGAATAAGAAATGGCAAAATCTGAGAAAACGCAGATGATGGATAAAGTACCTGCACAGGAATCCCTTGGATTACCCAGAGGGGAAGAGCTGTGTTCTCCTGCCTGTGAAACGAGTCTGAAGTGCAGGTCCTGCCCCGCGGCTCCACGAGCCCTTGTGCCCGTGAGTGAAACACCAGACTGCTTTCCTCAGCTGCTGAAAGCCCCTTTTTAAGGGCAATTTGGTTCTCTGCCTTTTCAAAGGGAAATTTTATCCACCTTATTTTTGCCRGGTTCTGTTTGCAGGTGACATATGGACTTACAAATGTGCAACTCGTCACCAGCGCCAGCGYGACCCTGCCCAGCAGCACTGCCGTGTGCGGGGGACGCTTTGGGGAGTTTCAGGAGGAAAATGTGCATTTTTCTCGTTCAGCCCAATTGTGCTTTTGATAAAGTCAGTGACAACCCTCCCGTTGTTTCTGGGAGGAGCAGATCTCACCTTGCTGATGAGTTCACCTTCCAGCCTGGTGCCTGCTGCTCGGATGCCCCAAGTTTTGGGAATGAAACGCCTGGAGAAAATGAGGCTCCTTCCCAGAACTCCAAACTCATCACCCCCAGGGCTGCTCTGCTTCCCACTGGCTCAGGAGAACATTTTTCCCTGACTGTTCCAACCCAGGCAGGCAGGCTGAAGACAGCCTGTGTGGTTTCATCTAATCTGCTCCTGGAACTCYCAGCACCACGCTGGATAGCTGTGATTTGGAATGTTAACCACTAAAGCAGCTCGAGGAATTTATAATTCACCTCAGCTATGGMGGGATTTGGTACAATAAGATCATTATTGCCTCGAGATATCCTTCAGGTCATTAATTTAAATTAGAAATGCCTTCAAACAGGATATTGTGCTCAGCTCCTTCCATAGGCTTTAAAGCTTAAATAAGCTCCAGAAATCCTTACTGCCAGATATKATATTGGCAAATGTGGATCACCACTTCCAAGCAGTGCAATACCTGCCTGTGGTTGTTGAAAGTGGCACCAGAGGCATTCTTAATTGTGCTAATTATTATTKCTGCCTTTARAGGACTGAATTCTCCCATAAGTTCATCCCCTGTCACCATGCTTTAGGGATTTGGCACCGGAGAGGGGGAAGTTTGGTGCATAACTGGGTTCAGGCTAAAATAACTGTGACCTTGCAAATGAGGTGGATGTTTCCTAGGGAAGACAATTCTTGGAGCAGTGGAGACTGTGGTAGGGAGCTGCAGCTGGAAAGGGAATTTTCAACAACAGGAGACAGCACCGTGAGGTGGGAAAGCACTGAAGGAAGGACTGGGCGGGGGCTGGATGTGATGGGTGAATGAAGATCCAAAAATGACTTAAATATCCGAGGGTGCAGAGATGCTCCAGTGCAGAGGGGTGGTGTGAAGGCAGCCTGGAGAGGCAGGGCTCTGGCTCGCTCCGGGGATGGCAATATTGCTGTGAAGGCTCAGCAGAAATCCTCTGCCAAACTGAATCGATACAGCACCAGGCACCTCGGAAAGCAGCGCCTGCAATTTATGCTCCTTGATTGGTGTGGACRTGGATGTGCCACGAGCAGAGCTCAGGCTTGGCCTCTGCTCCATCCCTCAGTGCCACAGCAATCTGATTTAAAAAAAACTCGCCCCAAAAACTTCATATTCAACTGTGCTGCCAGGCTCAGCAGGAAAAGCTCGGCAACATTTAAATTTACAGTTCTGTCAGCTACAAATTTTGGTCTCTTAGTGGTTTCAGTCAACTGTTCCAGCCTTTGATTCTCGTTTCTTTTCCCAGTCTGACTTTCCCCGTTCAGAATTGGGATTACCTCACATCCAGGGTTTCTGTTTGACCTGGATTTCGAGCGAGGGGCTGAGCTGTCAGTGCTCCAGGCATCTGGAGCAGCCCAGGGTTTGGGGTTGAGCATCCACGCCGATGATTGCAACCGTACCTGCGGAGGCGTTTGCAGTGAGTGTTGGGTGATCACAGAGCACCACGGCCCGGGCAGCCCTGAAATCCTCCCAGGACCAGGGTAGGAACCTTCACTCCAACTGCTCCAGCCTTTGTGCCCTTGTTTTAATGACGTTTTTGAGGTTTCCTGGACAAGTTGCCGCTCAGCGACGAGGAAAGGCATTCGCTGCCTGGTCCAGCTTGTTTCTTGGAAAGCTCGGAGCGGGGGCTCGTGGCTGGTTATGGGTAAACATGAGATTGGCTTTTCCCCTCTCTAGGCACCCAGAGCTGCCCCAGTCCTCCCGTTGTGTTCCCATTTCCTGGCTAAGCGGGGCAGGAAAGCTCCCTGGCCGCTCGCCGCGCCGAAGCCCAGCCCTGATTTATTGTCACCCAAAGCAGCTGCAGATGTCGGCCGGGCCAGGCTCCGAGGCTCTGCTGCCAATTAGGGAATCTCAGGCGCAGATCCCTGCTCTGTTTGCCTGGCACCGAGGGGAGCAGGGCTGAGGGGAGCGGGGCTGGGCCGCAAAAATGGAGATTAAGAAGATGGACAGTGGGTTTCACCCGGGCAGGTAGGGGCTGGAGGAAGCTGGGCCAGATTTCAGGGATTTCAGACCATTCCTTGGGTCTTTCACTGTGCTAATGAACCCTAAAATTCCACATTGAAACTCGCCCAGCCTGAGTGGTTTGGGGGCTTCAAATTTATCTCAGGTTCACTGAAAGTCTGTCTGGACTTTCCTGTATTGCAAAGGATCTTTCAGTGGAGCTGGGCTGAGCTTCCAGCAGCCCCCAAACCTCAGCTCAGCCCCTCTGCCTGGGGGAGCACCCTGGGAGGGTTTGGCTTCTGAAGCCATTTGGGGAATGGTGAGAGAAAAGGATTTTCAGGGAACTCTTTAATAAAAAAGCATCACTTTCAACTATGGAAAGGGGAGAAGAAGAGATACAAACATTTCTAGTGTTGTAAAGTACAATCAGCCTCAAGTTAGATATTTCTTTCTGCTGTTAATCCATTGTTTAAATCAAACTGGTCACAAATCTACATAATCTCATTCAAAATCAGGGTGATATAAAACGCGATCCCTCGAATCCCTTTATTCTTCTTCCAGTATATTTTTGTCTGTCATCTTGGTTGCAATTTCAGCAATAATTTCCCAATACTGCATTTCCAGTGCTCCACACGACCTGTTACATCCAAAAGGCTGCTCTGTGTATTACAAACATGGTGAACGTCACCAACTTGGGCATTGCAACTGCGATTTGACAAAGTTAAATACGGCTSAGAACTGTGTGAATTGAACTGGAGGGAAGAAATAAATGTGTGAAAATGCGGGAGAGGACGATCCGAGACGGTCTCATTCATTGGTGTCATTAGCACCTGCGATGGGAGGATGCTCCTTGGGATAAAAGCAGTTGTAGCCTTTGGTAGGAAGCTAATTTATTTTTCCTTAACTCGGTGGTTTTTGATGTCTAAACCTCTGAAATTCGGCAAAACAGAATCTGAAAGGTGTTCTTATTAATTCTCACAGACCTTCTTAACATAGGGTTTATATTTATGCTATGTTCTGAGGCTTTCTAAAAATAAACAAAGTCCAGGAGAACTTAAGCATGCCTTTTCCTAAACATTTGCCCCTAATACTGCCTGTCCTTGTCCATCTTTTTATGCTTCCTATAATTTTTCAAGTTCATAGGAAAGAAACAAAATCTTCAGAGTGTTGGTTTATAACCTGTGCATTCCCAGCCCTGGGTGTTTGATTTAAAAGCAGCTCCCAGTGACCTCCTCGGGTATCAAGTGCTGAGTKCCCCAGATGAGATGCAAAAGCTGAGCTCGGCCCCGGCCCGCTTGGAACGGATTCCTTGGGTACACACACAAGATCAGAGCCCATTAGCAACCAATATTAGATTAAATGAGACTAAACATTACAGAGTGCGATTTTCCCTTCTCCCAGCGGTTGATTGCTGCCCTAATGCAAAGCACTGCTTTGCTGGGGAGGCTTTGCAGTGTTTAGTCTGTCCCCGGGAGCTGCGCTCGGGATGCTCCGAGGGGATCCCGGAGTTTCGGGGCTTATCTCCAGAGCAATCTGATGCACGGCCCCAGCAGAGCAGGGGGGAGAAACCCGAGAGCTGGGCTTTGCTCAAGCTTAATAGGGACATGAAAGGCTCGATTTTCCCCTTCAAGGGGTGAAATGGATTTCGCCGTGAGGATGTGGTGTTGTGTTACCGAAATGCACCAAAGGGGTTTGCAGGCAAAGCCCTCAATAAAGTTCCACAGCTCCTGTATCCCATGTGGGCTGGGGGAYTGGGATGCTGAGAAGGGCCAAAAGCACACACCTAAACCAGGAAAAGGAGTTTGGGTAGTGCTAAAGCTTCCCTGGCAAGGGGCTGAGCTCTCCAGCTCGGGCACCCCCRGCGCTGAGTGTGCTCGGGCTGTGGGATGAGGCTCTGCGAGGAGGAGCTTTTGTTTTGTCTTTGCTTTGTCTGTTTGGGAAACTGAAAATTGGTTCCTTCCAGCAGGAATTGCTGCTTGCCAACGGGACGCATTCCCTGGGCTTCCAGYGCTGTTTTGCTCGTGGCAGAGCTGATGAATGCTGGGTGCCTTTCTTAATTTYCACTTTCTCTAAAGAAAAATGACATGAAAATGTCCTGTTGGGTCTCCTGAGGGAATGAAGTGCTGCTGGGCCAGGTGAGTCCTACCCGGATCTCAGGAATCCGCAGGGAAACAGCAAAATYGGCACAAACTCTCCCCTGTTCTCCTTCGCCTTGGGAAAAGAAAATCCCAACCAAGCCACTCCTTCGGGCTCCCGAGGTTTCTGCACTGTCAGSATTCCAGGGAGCCACTGGATCCTACAGTCAGTGGGGGAAGCTGAGCAAAACAAATCCCAAATTCTGCTCAGGTTTTTTTTGCAWCCCAAATGTGATGCTCTGGTGCAACACAGAAATGTTGCCAAAACCACACCACATCCAAATGTTTCACAGAGCTAAGTCAAATTTTCCTGAATTTTTGTTTCAGAAGGAAAAAAAAAGCTGTAGCAGAATGAAGTAAATCCTGGTCATGCTGTTATCAAGTGTCACTCTGGATTTTCAGGGATTTCTTCTAAAATTTTTCTGTAGCATGAACAAASACCATTAGAAATTTGAAACTGGAGTAAAGTTGGGATGTAATAGAATATTTCCATCAATGCGGGATTTAAACCACTTAATTGGTTTTGGCGTTTTGGCATTTTGTTCTTGGCTAAAAACCCACGAATTTTAAAAATCCCAGAATTCTTTATGAATTGGAACTCCCTTTTCTGCACAGGCCTGATTTTCCCTTCCTGTGAGGTGGTGCAGAAGTCTTTAAGTAGTTCAGTGAGTGGTTTACACCAGGTTACCTGGATGCTCAYCTGTGGTGGGGATGAATTCCCACCMAGTGTTTTTTGTGGGGTCCAAAGGACACATCTGCAAAGGGAGGAATGATCCTGAATCTCCCAAATCCTAATGAAGTGCTTTAACTATAACATTATTATTCCTTTTGCTTATTTTTTGGTGTTTAGAAGGATTTTATTGCGTSTGGGTTTGGATAAAACAGAGCAGAGCAGCAGCAGTTGCACTCGGGTTTGGTAGAACTAAAGACAATATTTTATAATTTAAAAGCTTTCATGGGTGATTTCAACCTCCAGCTTTAAATAGGAAGTTACCTGCAGCTGGAACAAGGTATTTGACAGTGTGTTGGATTTCTTTTTGGTGTGTCTGAACACGCTGGGTGTGGAAATTCCTGGTCTGAGRGACAGAAAAGTCCAGGGGTGAAGAGCCTCTGCTGCCGGGGAGATGCTGCCCCTGGTCCTCTGCTGCATCTGCAGGTTTCACTTTGGATGTGACCAATACACCCCAYCCTACAACCCCCAGAAACAGAGGCTGGGTGGTTCACCTGCTTTGTCCAGAAATCCTTCATTTACACACTGGAAATTCCCTGTGGGATTGTAGCTGGGCAGAACTGGGGTTAGTATTTGCCAAGGTGGGATAGTTCTCTGCAGTATTTGTGCTTTTCAGGCAAAATGGGGATAACTTTTGCAGCCTACAGATCCACAGCAGGGTAAGAATTTGGGTGTAAGAGGTGCACCTACTACAGGTTGTTAACCTGTGTGTTATTCTGCTACTAATATTAATTTGGTGTAGGCGTTCAGAGASTGAGGAGAAAAAACACCTTTTAGGACAACCTGGAGCAAACCTTCCCCCTCATGAGGTGGGGAGTGTAATCCCCTCGGAAAAAGGGACTTAGCACCACTGTCAGTGACAAAAGAGGAGCCAGGAGAGGTTGGTGGGCCCAACGTGGCTGGAACATCTCATCAATGCTCTGGCTTTAATTGAGCTCTTTCACTGCTCATACACTTTTAATAACATCTGGAGACAGGGAACTGAGGGCCGTGGCTTCTGTTTCTGATAGATTCCTTTGCACTGAGATTTAATGGATTAGCCAAAATGATGTGAAAAAATGGATCTCTGATTTATGACCTGCAATTTTTCGCTTACTGCAGCATTTTTTTTCCCCTCAATCAGTGTTTTCCACCCTGTTAAAGTCTTGTGTGAATAAGTGCTATGTTGTGTTTCTGGATTTGCCCGGAGGGCTCATCAGACGACCCTTTGCCTACAGTCCCCACCAGGCCATTTAAACAGGAAGTTTAATTTTATAGTATTAAAAAAGAGAAAACGGTACTTAATTATCTGGCTGTGAAACAGCAGTACTCTTTCTTAATTTTAGTAGCTAATAAAATGCTGTTCCTGCAGTTAACTACTTCTGGTCCAAATGCACTACAATTTTGGCTATTTGAATAGAATATTTTATGAACTGTTATATATTGCACTACAGTTTTTAAACTCTGCTATGACATATTTCTCTCAAGATTTATTAGCATTTTTTATTTAAAACAATATATTAAAGAGAGGAGAAAGAGTAATCTTAGCTAAAATTCAAATATTAGAAAAACATAACATAGACCAAATCTTTTCATTTAACTTCCCCCCCCCCCTCCTTCGCCTTCTCCTCTCCCACCGTTGCCATAAAAAAGTTTTTTGGAACAACAACCCACACCTGCATCATTAATTCAATATGTCTTCCAACATGACTCAAATCAGAGTATCAGTTTCAGGGGCCATTTGCTACTTAAATGACTTTATGAAAACAGAACAATGAGCTGCCCCTACGCAGTCCTGACTCCGACTCTGGCTAAAATAAACCTCGACATCTTTTATATCCCCGTGCATTTCTTTCTTTCCTCGCAGTTGCCTCTCTGCCGCTCCCCCCCGAGCACGCAGGCTCATTAAGTGCCAGGTCTGTTGTGTGCAACTGTCTTCAGGAACTCGTTAATGCCTCGAGCCGGGGCAGGGTGTCTGTGCCCGGGCAGAATCCCATCTGGAAGTCTCTAAATTAAAAATTATTTGGGGTAAAAGCCTCGTGTCGCAGCCCAGGCTCTGAGGGAAGAGACTCCCTGCCCGTATTGATGGGGTTGGGAAGTTTTTCCCCCCAGTGTAAGGCGCTGATGAAGGAATGATGCAAATGAAAGGAACTGTGTTGGTCCCATCACTGCAAAGGGCTGAGGGTGGGAAGATTTTTGGCCTCAGGTTTTGGGTGAGAAGAAAGCTTCTTAGAGAGCTGRTGCTGATCATCGAGTTGTGCTCGGGAGGTTTTGATGAGATATTAGGGAAAATTTCTTCACAGAGGCTTGTCAAGCATCGGAACAAGCTTCCCAGGGAAGTGGTGGAGTCACCATCCCTGGACAATCCTCTCAGGTACATTATCGGATCCTTGGGGTGTCCTGTGTGGGGCCAGGAGTTGAACTCAATGGTCCTCGTGGGTCCCTTCCAGCTCAGGACATCYCAAGTGTCCAAAAGCTGTGTGGATGCGGCACTGGGGGACAYGGTTTGAYGGTGACCGTGCTGGTGGGGCTGGKCTGACGCTGGGACTGGATGACCTGGGAGGTCTTTTCCAACCCTGGTGATTCTGTGAGCTCCAATAACAAACTGCTCTTTCTCTGGTGCTCTACTATGGGTGTGTCCCAGTTGTAGCAGCTGATTTAAGGGAGCTGCCTCTCATTTCAAGGGTGCCCCTACTCCACACAGGGCRCTGTGGCGCCTTCAGTTACTCAGGGGTCTCTGGGCGTCCTGTCTGGGGAGGAAACTCGGGGTTGGTGGCCCAGCCCACCCAATTCCTCATGAGTCAGGTCGTTTATGAAGGAAATTATCCTTTGTTTGCAGAAGGGATCAAACCCCAGCGAGCATCTGCTTAACCTTGGCTGTCACTTAGCGATGGAGGACACGCAATTCCTGCTGCTCCCACTCCAGGGAGCAGCAACCAGCTGAAAAGGAAGCTCTTGCCATCAATTACGGGAGTCAATGCTTGGGAGGAAACGTCCCTCACAACTGGGTTTCCGAGATTTACTCGTGTGCAGTCAGTTAATTTGCAGGCTTTAAGAGACTCAGACAATGATCAATATTAGCCTTGCAAGCCCCTTGTGTGCCAGCAAAAATAAATGAGGTTATCATGGATATACAGTGGGGCCTGTTGGAAAGCTCCCTGTGCTGGAGGTTGTCCCCACGCCGAGGAGATGCACGAGTCTTTCTTCCTGTCAGTGCTGCAGCTTCCACGCTGCTCATCCCATATCCCAAATCCAGCTATGAATTGCTCAAAGGGAAAAAAAAAGCTGCCTATTCACTTGCAAAAAGCTGCTGCTTATTATATCCCTTCTGGTTTGGTCCCCCCTAATATAGACATGGCTAAAAATCTTCCCAGATCTATTTCGAGGGCTGTCTGAGCACAAATATTTCGTTGATGACAAAAAGTGGCTTGTTGGTATATTTGAGAGTCTTCAAGGGCTAAATTGGGATTGGATSGGAGCCAGGTTTCTGAAGAGCAAAGGCTTTGGGGAAGACAGTTTGTACAATGTGTAGYAGGGAGGGCAACCAGGAAATAAGTCAGGTTTGAAAAAAAAAACCAGCAACCAACCAACAACAAAAAATTTGGGTGGAAATTAGGAAAGTGCAACTGAAATGGCAATTGAAATCGGAGTAATGGGATTAAAAAACAAKTTTAACATCTCAAACATAGGAAGAGACTAAAAATGGGTTACATTTTCCAGCAGAGCTGCTTGTCATCARTGCCTTGAATTCTGGGCGTAGAATTCAGGGTGGAGAGGAAATCGAGGGAGGCTCCACAAAGATGCCCCTGTGGGAGAASGTAACAGCGGATAACTCTGCAGGAAATCCTGTGCAGCCCAATATTGGCAGTTCTGGATTAATCAATGGATGAAACAAGGCCAAAGAAATCACTCCCTGAGTGCTCCAAGGATCTCCTGGCCAAAGRTACTGAGCGGAGCCGACGCATCGCAGGAATTGGAGATCATGGCCTTGGCAGGTGGCACATGGGGATCACCACCAACCCCCTGCMAGGTGTCTCCTCTCTGCCAGCCCACAGGAAACACAGGAAAAAAAGCTGGAAGTTGTAGAGCCAGCATCAGCTGTCCTTTGGATCCAAACTGGGATGGCAGAGGGAGTCACTYGTGGGCCAGGGGAGAGTGTAAGCACTGCGGTGCCACTGATGGATTTCAGAGGAGTAAAAAAGAAGAGTTATCTGGTAATGGCTGGACTTCATTAATTGTAGCTCARATGCCTCAGACCCCATGGCAATTGTCACTATTATCTATTGCAGGGGTGGCTGCTGAACATCAGGGCCGAGGATGAGGAAGTCTGGCTGAGGAGTAACCCCACAGCAGATGCTCCATGATAAAAGCTGTGCATACCCTGCCTGGATGGGGCTCTGCTCCTGGTCCTTCCAGCTGGGCCGGGCTGGGTGAAGACTTGAGGCACATCCCAGCACCTCTGGGGAGGAGGGGAGGGGAATTCCGAGCAATTACCTGAGTAATGCTGGAGAGCAGATGCTTGGTTGGTGTGCAGTTGGAATGGAGGTACCCAAACTGGCTGTACACAAGCAGGTRAAGAGCTCCTTTTGGAAGCCCTCTGAAAGCTGGTTGAGCATTCTTGAACATGAAACCTGATGGAAGCTTTAACAGAAAATATTYCACTTCTACTTCTGAAATTGGGCCTTGACTTTCTCAGCAAGTTCTGGTGAGATGATCCTTGCTGAGAGATCAAGAACTTYCTGATTACCAAATTATTTTTTTATTCAGAACTCATTGGAATGAACACAATCTCTGTATTTGACTCCTGTAGTGAGAGAATTAAACTCATCTCTGGAGCTCCAGCCTTGGCTTTCCCTATCCTCTGTCTCCTGTCCTCCCTGCTTCTCCCATCCTAGACCTAAAGCTGTGCCACCAGACAGGTGAAAGACAGGAGAATTCTCTGCTTTTTCCTTTCAACATTCTCAAATCTTCCCATCACTTGAAAGAAAAGGCTCTAGARAGCTCCTAAAGATCAGATTGTGCCATTTTTGTGCAATAGAAGCCTCACAATAACTTGGGGTGAGTTCCTGGTCCACAAAACAGCTTTGCAGGAGTGTGGCTGCAACGCTGAGATTTGGGCATCGGTGCATCCAGAGGGAATGGTGCCGGCAGGAAGCATCAGGAAAGTTCGGGACGCGGTGAAATATTAAATTATACAATTCCAATGAACCTTCCAGTGTTCATATCTGTGGCTGGATGGGGAAGAGGTCCCAAATCCCCCCAGATTCACTTTGTCCCGCGGAGAGCAGCTCACCTCGGGGAGCAGGAGGCCTCTGTGGAAGGAAGAGCTTAACTCCAGYGGCTCCTTTGGGTTCGACTCCTCGCACTTTTGATGTTGAGCTAACGCCCATTATTCCAGCACTGCTTGCTGTTCTCCCAGCCCTGGCAGTGCCAAGCAGCCCTCAGTATTTACCCACCCGAGCCTTATCAGCGCCCGCTCTCCGTAACCCGGATCCCTTGGCCATTACGGAGCTCTCGTTTCTGCCCGCGGCTGACGCGCTCGTTCTCCAAAGACAACAACCCCAAGGAGTCTCTCAGGGCCGGGAGCTGCCCGGGCAGCCCTGCCAAGCAGGCTGAGAGCAGAGTGTTTGCACTTCGAATTTGCTCAATTGGGCCCTTTCCATTATTGGGCTGATGGCTCCCGCCCCCGCCCCCGTCCCTGCATTAACTGTCTATTACCTTGTTTGCCGTGGCCCTGCTAAATGCCAGCTTATGAATGTCAATTTGTTCTCCAATTAGCTCTGCCTTATTGACTGCCCTCAGACTCCCAGGCTCAGCCTTCTGAAGTGCCTGTCGCTATCAAAGTGATTTGTTTAATTTTTTAAAGGGATATAACTTTAATGCGTCCTTTTATTTTGCTGTTATCTCGGTTGCCCCTATCTAAAGTCTGTTTATGGAGTGGGGTTTGTTCTAATAGCTTCATATCTGTGTTAATATTTGTGACAGTTTATGTACTTAACTGGTGTGGGAGACACATTAATTCTCCTCTCCTGGTTGTGACGGACTGGCAGGAACCTGTGAGAGGAAGATGAATTTCCCAGAGGTCTGGAGGGGAAATGCAGATGTGTTTGGTAGCAGGAAAATTAAGAAATGCATTTGCTTGAGCATCTCATTCCCTCTGCCATGTACAGGAGAATTTTCCTCTGCAGGACTCAGCAATATCCTGGTTTTCCCAGTACACTGGTAGCTGGAGGGATGTCAGGTGTTGGTAGAGCAGGAATTATGGAATACCCTGAGCTGGAAGGSACCCACAGGATCATTGATCYAACCCCTGGCCCTACACAGACCCACCAACAATCCCCCCCGTGCATCCCTGAGAGCGTTGTCCAAACGCCCCTGGAGCTCTGGCAGCCTCGGRGCCGTGYCCATTCCCTGGGAACACAGGGAATATCCCRATGGGAAGCAGGACACAGGTGAGGGAAGTGGTTAAACCCAGGCAACTGATTCCTGACTCTTCCCCAGRCTGTCTGCTTGGGACATCTCCGGGAATTCTTCCTGTGCTGGCTGTTCCAGGAGCAGAGCTGGGTTTAGATTCCCTGTGGAAGTGTTTACTGGGAATTATCTGTCATGGGAGAGACAATAACACATGGCACAAAAGGTTTATTTTTCCCTCTCCGCTCTTCACTCCAAACACCCTCAACATCTTTTCCTGCCTTGGGTCTCCTTCTTCCAATCAGGAAAGGTTCCCTTCGATTTAGAGAATAACTCTAGGAGAGATGGCACTGGGAACATTTTATACTGAGCTCTTGTGGCTGTCCAGACTTTTTGATTGTCAGTTTTGAGGTCTGTTGGCTGGAATTCAGAAGCACTTAAAAGATATAAAAAAAAAAAAAAGAATAAAAGAAAAAAGAAGGGGGAAAAAAGAAAGAAAGGGGAAAAAAGAAAGAAAGGTGAAAAAAAGGAGAAAAAATGAGAAAAAGAAAAATGAGAGAAAAGAAAAAGGAGAAAAAAGAAAAAGGAGAAAATAGGGGGGGAAAGGAGAAAAAAATTTTTAAAAAGGAGAAAAAATAAAAAAATGAAAATTGTTTTCTAGACCCCTTGGGAGAGGGAGGAAATTCAGTTTTTCCACCTGTTTTAGATGTAATTCATGACACCCTGAAGGAACCAGGCCCCAGTTCTTGTAGGGACCCACGTCCATGGGTGTGACACTGCRGGTGCCGAAGCTCTTTGAGTGACTTCCCTGAGCTTCTCCCTTCCCCTCTCAGCATTAAATGACCCCAGGGGAAACGTGGAGTTCGAGGGATCCACAACTGTGAGGCTGCTGCTCACAACTGTTGGGAGTCCAACCTGGTGAAATTCAGAAGTTGAATTAAACTTTAGACTTTTCTGGTCTTTCATTTCCTTCTTTTCACAGCAGCTTCTCTTTGTGTTTTACCAGCAATTTTTTTAATACTGCACCTCTCCCCAAATCCCTGGATAGTTGGGTTCATTGGCTCCCCAGGCACCCTAARTCCTGTTTTCACTTCTTGGTAGGGACGTTCCAGGCCTGTTCTGATGGATCAGTGCTACTACTGAGCAAGGAAGCACAAATCCAGGTTTGATTCACGTCCAGTATTTCCCATGTTATGGGACTTGAATCCACTGTCTGAAAATAACATTTCTCAGTCACCCTTTGAGCTTTGCTTTTCTTTCTTAAGCAAGCCACCCAAAAAGGTTACTTAGATTTGCTCAAGAAATATCACTGGGGCAAAAGCACCGAGAGCTCTTRGGAAGGGAGAAAAGCAGTGGCAGCGAGAGGTGGTTGCTGCTTTTTTTTTTTGAAGTAAAACTGTCAGAGACAGGTGGGTTTTGGCATCGGAGCAGTGTCAATAAATGGCTTTTGCAGTTATCTAAATGCTTTGGCTCTGCTTKGGCGTTGAATCTCTTGTAAAAGCTGTTTATTGCCTGGCGTGCTGCTCCGCGAGGCGCGTTGTCCTCAGAGCGGAAGGATGCCACAGTGAGTCCTCCCAGAGCCCTCCCCAAACACGGCTGATTAAAGGTCCAGCAGAAACATTCAGATGCTGCTCTGCTTAATCGAGAGAGCCAGGCCTCCTGCACACAGCTCAGCCTCGGTCCTGGAGGGAAGTCCGGGATGGGGGGGACGCAGGGGACGCGGTTCCGTGGGGAGGGCGAAGMCCTCGTGGCCGTGCTCGGTTTCCAGGTAACAAATTGCCGGCACCAAAGGTGTTCCCGAAAAGTCCATTTGACTCGGAGTGATCTTCTGGAAGAGGATTGTTAACTCCAACGTGCTGTAAAATGTAAGTGGCATTTATGGGTGGCATCACAAAGAACGGGCAATCAAACCTCATTAACACCGGAGTTTATAATTGCAGATTACTGTAATTTGTGGTGTATTCAGGGTTTAGCAAGGGTGTTATTTCTGCTGTTGGGGGCTAATGAGTAGTGGGAGAAATGTGTGTAAGTTTAGTCTTTTATTCTTTTGCAAACAGTTGACACTAAATGGAGACTTCGGCCTTTGTGTTGTGATCAGAAAAAAGACCTCGACAAATGTTGCAGTGGATCTGGCTTGGGGGGAACCCAGAGCTCTCCAGGTCCTGTCTTTAGTCCCTCCTTTTTGCAAGGAAAGGAATCATAGAGCCATGGAATTGTTAAGGTTGGAAAAGACCTYGAAGGTCATCGAGTCCAAGTGTCGAACCAGTGCCACCACGGTGCTCCCCACCGAACCACGTCCCCAARTGCCACACCACATGTTTTTTCAGCACCTCCAGGGATGGTGAYTCCACCACTGGACAGTCTGTTCTATTGCTTTACAACACTATCCATGAGAAAATCTTTCCTAATATCCAACCTGAACCTCCCCTGGTGCAACTTGAGGCCATTTCCTCCCATCCTGTCCCTGTTCCCTGGGAGCAGAGCCCGACCCCCCCTGGCTGCCCCCTCCTGTCAGGGAGTTGTGGAGAGCCAGAAGGTCCCCCCTGAGCCTACTTTGCTCCAGGCTGAGCCCCCCCAGCTTCTCCTTAAAAGACTTGTGCTCCAGACCCTTCATGACGCTTTGCGTGTTTTAATTAAAAGCATGTGAAGGATAAAAATGGGGCATCTTCCWTCCTGGTTTTCAGCTGATGCCAAAGGCAAGTGAAGCCCAGAGGAGGATGGGYCTGTCCTTTGGATCAGAACTTCCTGCTCATCTCTGGCAATTTAGTGAAAGGAACTCACTTGGTGCCTTTATTTTCCATTTTTTGATAGCAGGCAGCAAGATAAATAATTTCTTACAACCATTCTTTAATGTCACCAAACCTGGGCAGTGCCAAGGGCTGTGTCCTCAGTGCTCAGCTTCTGGGGGTGTATCCAGACTCAGGAGTGTTTGAGGCCAGCCCTGACCCCATTTGCTTTGGTAGGATAAAAGGCAAGGCTCGTGTTCTTACCATAAACCAGGGAAGTGTCCTAACCTCCCACAGAGCTCAGAGCCGAGTTAGTCCGAGTTTTGAGGATGTTCATAGTTAGGGACTTGAATTTACTCCATAGGATCTTTGAGAGGGGTGAATTTGGGTAAAGAATGGGGGTGTGTGCACTTCTGCCTTGCTGCTGCTGGGAAACAAATGGAAACAACRATGGGAAGCAGCTCGGGTTTTTGTCCGTGGCTCCATTCTTTAGCACCAGGAGCTGCTTTAACCCGGTTCTGATTGCTGAGGTAGATTAAATTTGTACTCACATTGACCTAGTTATCCTTCAGAACCCTCTGCTTCTCTTCCCTGACGTCTGGAGCTGTTCAGTGGCTTCGCAGCTCCCTCCAGTTGTGAGGAGTGTGCCACAGCCCCTGGTGCAGTTTGACCTGCAGGGCTGCCCTGGCCTGGGTTTTCAGTCTCTCTGTTCCCTCATCCCTGACAACTCCTGGCTGCTGAGTTTGACCCTTCCACAAACCCCCTGAAGTTAAAAACCAGAGTTATTTCTCACAACGATGCTGAACTCACGGGGAATGGAGGGAAGGGATCTTTTCAAGGCAGAGGAGAAGAGCAGAGGGAAAACAGACTCTAGGAGCGGACAAATATYGGGATTCTGACCACCAGCCACATAGTCAGGGCCCACCCCAACTATTTAAAACATAAAGATGTGTTTCAGGCTTGGAAGAAGCCAGAGGGATATCCTGGGAGTATCCAAGCATCCTGCCAGTCTTCCAGAGCACCACAGCTGGAGGCTCCAGTGTCTGCACCAACCTTTGCTGGAGCAAAAGTGAGCAATCCCAAAAACCCCAGCCYGGCAGCATCTGCGCACTCCCAGCCAAGACGCCTGAGGAGAGCCTGCAATTGCTTCAGATTTCTTTTTCTGTACAGCAACGACATTAAAAGATGTGCAAGTTTTATTTTTTGACTGCATTCATTGTTCACAAACAGAAATAAAAATGCAAACCCTCCAATTTAAGACCTTCAGCCAAAAATATGTCGATTTGCAAAGCAAAAAATAGCGGCCCCTGCTATTCCTGACAGCTGCAGTTGGGCTGATTTTAGGAGCTATCCCGAAAGGTGCGCTTGGAAGGATGTCATATCTGACTCTTATCTCTGAATCCCATATACTTATGTTTATTAAAATCAATATAATCCATTAGCCTACATTGTTTCCATTTTTAATAATCTATTGATATATTGCCTGGGCTTTTATGGGACTAAACAAATTTCCTCTTTATGTGCCCTGTAATAGCCGGAGGTCAGGCTGCTTGAGAGCAGTTGCTGTATATAAATGTTTATTTACTGCCTGACTACTGATTGAGAACATATCTGGTCCACAGGCTTCAGATGGCTTTTAAACTAGAGATTTATGGCTTACTTCCTGTTTTCCAGACACAGTACACCATTTTTAAATAAAGTAATGAATGCAAGGTATTGTGAAAATAACAGCCAGGGATTGCCCCAAAGCCCACGTTTGGGAACGGGGCCTGTCGGGCCCTCCGTTATTTCATCATTCATTTGTTTTCTGTTGGGGTGGCTTTAGGGACCTTAAACACTCTCCTCTTGCAGCTGCCTTTGTGCCCAGGGTGTCTTTGTGGTCTGGAGCTGCCCTCCTGGCGCAGCTCAAGTGCCCCCTTCAGCCACTCCGTGGCCAAGCTSGGAATCTGAAGGGAAGAACCTGGTCCAAGTTTGCCCATTGATTTTTTTGGGGTCATTTTCCAGCAGCTTCTCTTCTGTTAACCCTCAGCTTAGCAAAGCTTTTACACTTAGGCTGGGCTTTAGATGAGCCCAGGTCCCTTCTTTGTGTGGTTTTTTGTTGCTTTTTTGCTTCTAGCTGAGAGCACCTTGCAGAAAATGCTTATTWTTAAGTCCCTAAAAGTAACTATTGACCTTGTCTTTTTTGCCTGGGAGCTGTTTCTGTGCTTTTTGGACACCAAATTTCATGACATGTCGATTAACCCTGTTTGAGAGGCTTTTGTTCTCCAAAAGTGTGATCATTTATCTGCCCAGAAACACATGAATCCTTTTTCCTGTGACAAGACAAAGAAATCACATTTTTCATTATTTTATTGTGATAAAAGCACTTGCTCACAAAACGTCTTAAACTGGTGATGGCAAACAAGTGGCTCAATGCACAGTGGTGGCAATGGGATCCCTGTCATCAGCAGTTTGCACGAGTTCTTGTCTCAGGGTGAGAATTTCAGCTCCAAATCAGAATTTCRTACAAGAAAATCTGTCCTCATTTAAGACATCCCTGCCTCACAGGGATTGTTCCACGTCTAATTCCTGATAGCCCAAATTTCTTGGCAGCAAACGGGGTGTGAGTACAAGAGCAGGAGGCTGGAATTGTCCCCTGGGGCTGGGATCGTTCCTTTCTTTGGTTTTGCAATTGAATATCTTCTCCCTCTGGCCACGATGTGGTTCAGAATCATCATTTTTTACAGGTGTTTTGCTYTTTTACAGAAACCTGTTGGCTTGAGAGTCCAACTGCAGCTTGCAGCAGACAGGGATTTCAATGGGCCAGTGAGTCGTGGCTCTGGCACTGAGAGCTGCTGGCCACAACCTGCTCTGCCTGGTGTACCCAGCCGGGCTGGGCCCTGCTGACCCCCGGGGGGGGCTTTTTGTCCTGATTTCAGTGTCTGAGCCCCCAGGAGGGCTTGTATTTGTCATTTCTGTGGGTGCCTTGTCTCCCAGCCTGAGCCCTGCTGGTGATCCAGGTGTCCCCTCGAGGGACAGGGGCTGGGGACGCAGGGGCTGAGCAGGCACAGGYTGTGCCAGCTCCCTTTGGGTGTCCCAAACTCACCCTGCCCACATCTCTGGAGGCTTTTCAGCAGCTTCAGTGATGTTATCGTGGTTGTGCCACGGAACAAGGTGCTGTGCACGCCTCCAGCTCAGAGGGCAGAGCTCTGGGCTGCTTTCTCCGGTCCGGGGTGATTTCACCCTGCTGGAAAATCACCAAAGTAAAGATGATTTGTAACACGAAACCAGCTCAGCCGCAGTTTGGTTTTGTGGCGTTGCCCGGGGAGTTGTTCCAAATGGCCTCTCGTCGATGGCTGCCCTGCTCAGGAGCAGATCCCCCGAGTTTCCTGGCTGTGYGTGAGATTCCCAGTGCTGATCTCCGGCCCCTAGATGATGCTGTTCATCTGTCAGGGAGCCTTCTCCCACCGCAGGAGCCAAGTGTGCCCTRGACAACCACTGGAGAGTTTGGGGGATGCTGCAGCGTGGCAGGAGCTGGGTCCAAAATGCCAGTTATGTGTTGTCCTGCAAGGAAATGAGAGTGAGGAGAGGTGGCTGGGAAAGTGCCACATCAGAGTGGCCCTGACACACAAATACAGGCCCTCTGTGGGAGTTTTATGTGTTTTTTTAACCTCCTATTCCATTAAAATGAGTCCTAACGAAGGCAAGACCCAGCTCAGTGTGGGCTGGACCTACCTGGGGGACAGGGAGCTCCTGCTCRTTAAAATATGGCCCAGCAGACAGAACTCCCCAATATTTTGATTGATCATGACATGTCCACTACCAGCACTTTCCACCATGAAAATATGGAATTACTTACRGATTTATTTGGCACCAATAAAAGGGGATCAGGGAGAGGCTCAGTGACTCTCACACAGTGTTCCTGGGGCATTCCCAGCCTGTCCCTGCATGGAAACACCCCCTGTTACAGCGAGGATCCTGGTTCCTTTGGAAGCATGGATCCTGGGTGTGTGGGTGCTCACAAGATGCTCTGGGACTTTTCCCTCCCCTCTGCCATCCAGGGCTGGGTTCCACACCTGCTGCACTCTGCACCGAAGGGAACCTGCAGGTGCCACTGCTGCTTACCAGGACTTCCCAAAGCACTTGGGGGTCCGATTCCCATGGATTTCACGTGAGGGAATTGGCCTCCACTCACCGGACAGGTTCTCCCAGGCGTGGGTGCCGCTGGCACCACCTTGGATGTGCCCCCGAGCACCCCCTCTGCCACCCCCAGGGGGGTGACAAACACCTCCCTCCATGCACGGAGTTTGTCCTGGGCATCTGAAGCTGTTCCAGCCCTGGGGAGTCTCGTGCCAGGGTGGTGCCTGGATGTTCGGGGGGCAGAGGTGCCCCCCAGGCTCTGTGATGCTCATCAGTGCCAATGGGCACGGGGCTCACGTTGTTTCCTCCTGGGGATGAGGGCTTTGGGCCCATTTATCCACCCAGACAGACACTCAGTGGCCTGAGGGATGGAAAACAGCGTGGAGTCACGGAATCCCAGGATGGTTTGGGTTGGGAGGGGCCCTAAAGCTCATCTGTTCCACCCCCTGCCATGGGCAGGGACACCTTCCCCTGTTCSAGGTTGCTCCAAGCCCYGTCCAACCTGGCCTCGAAGAAGGAAKTCTGAAGCASCATGGAAAGGCTCAGGAAGAAATGATTCCCTCSTAAGGTTTCCAGCAGGAATTGGAACAGGCTGAGGCCACTGGCAATGGGATTCCTGTGCTGTTGTGGCTTCGTGTTTAATCAAAGCTCCAGTTAAAYAAATCATTGTTTGGGGAGCAGGGACACTTCATTTTTTTAATAGCCTGTGACCTGCAATAGAATTTAGGTTGGGTGTTAATGACCAAAGGTTTTGCAAGTAATTAAATTTGTGGCAAGTGCTGTCCCTGAGAGGCTGGGAGTGTTCCGAGAACAGGCTGGTGCCTGTGTGTTGCTGGAGCCTTAAACTGCAGTGGGAGAGCTGAGAGGAGCAAGGATGGGGCTGACCCTCATCGGTCCAGGAGGCTCTTTTAACTTACCCTGGAGCTGCACATGCTGCTGTGGTTGTGCCTTATGAATTTGGTAACAAAATGCTGTGAAATTATGGATATGACCATCTGATTTCATTCATTGGGCAAAATAAATGACGCGAGACCACACGGGATGAGATGTAACACACACACGTCGTAGAAAAGGCTTCAATTTTCAGGTTGGGAATGTCAGGTTTAAATTTCAGGTTGGGAATCTYGTGTGTAAATTACACATTAAGTTACTCCCAGTTTACAAAAAAGAGGCATGGACTGTGTGTATCCTATGGGCCACTCCTAAAATGTGGCTTTGCAATACGTGCATCACCTTAGSATTTGTGCACAACTCATAGTGAATCTTCTTGTTATCTTTCAACTGTTTTGCGAAATTATTCTCACCTCTATCTAAGCCTTTGTGCCATCCTTCAGGAAGCTGAGAGGCCACAGCATTTCCCCTCATTATGTGGCTGTAACCACAGTTCAAAAGGGAGATGCCACAGATAAAATCAAAAACAACCTTAAGTTCTGCCCAACACCTCCTCTCCTGGCAGAGCCCTGCAGAGGACTCTGAGCGGTGCTTTGAGTAGGAGTTGCTCGCTGTTGGATCTCCTTAGCAAGCTTTCCTCCAACAGTGAGCACTCACCTTTTAGAAAAAGGAGGGTTTGCATCTGTTCTTGTGCCCTGGCAGGTGCCTGTGCCCTGTCCCCACTCCCCGTGGGCAGSAGGGAGTCAGACTGGGCTGGGTGCCTTGTGCTGGGCTTGTCTGTGGCCGTGAGAAGTCCTCGGCAAGRACAGAGGCATTCAGACCGCAAAATAAGAAGAAAACGTTTTATTTTTTAATTTTTTTCAGCAAGAAGGGATGGGGGAAGGTTGTAAACACACAAAGTCCMTGCATTTACAATGCTTTGTGCTGCAGCTTTGCATGTGAGGTTACCTACTGTGCACTGTGTCTTTAAAACACTAATGGGCCCACTGAAAAAAGAAAAAAACACCAAAAAAAMCCCCCWAACCCATGACAGTCCACCAGCAACTAGCACACTAACAGGTTCTCATCTGACACCAGTAGGGAACCGAAGATATTTTATTATTTGGAAACTCCATATAGGGAAAGCCAGCCTTGAATCTGTCATTACTCCAAGAACCACACCTCCCCTGGGAGTTAATTATTTTCTTAAAATGCAACTTGTACTGTTAGTTTAAAACATTCCAACTGTGTTCGCACTCTTTAAATCTTCTGTAAACCTTAGAGTTTAAATCACTTGCAGATAAGAGTAATTCTATTAGAAAAAAAAGGTTCGGTGGAAGGGGAAAGAGGGGGAAATAAAAGGGCATTGATAGAAGCGTCCTTTGGGTGCCCATTGCCCTGTCACCTTTAGAACTTGGCAGGAGCTGCAGCCCACAGTAACTTTATAGGTCCTGGCACAGAATGAAACAAAATAGGTGCGTGCCACATTTTCCTTCCAAAAAAACGCCAGGGAGAGACTTACCCGCTTTGTGAGGGGCTGAGAATCCGAGAGCTGCGCTGGGTTAGAAAAAAAAAAATAAATGCTTGCTGGGGCTGACAGGTCAGAGCCTTTCCTGGGCTTCTATTTTGAAAGCAGGCACTGGGCAGGGGCTGCCCCTGGCTGGGCTCACGTTTGGGAAGGGCTGGGGGAAGTGTTTGAATTCAGGGCGCTGCTGCTGCCATGTCTGACCACCCCAGCTCCTCTCGCTTTGGCTCCTGGCGCTGCTTTCATGGGAATTCTGGGGCATTACAAGGAGAAAAAAACAAAAAAAAAAAAGAGCTCCTTGCTGTGGGTTTGCCACGAGTGGGGCAGGGAGAGGAGGATGTGTCGTTGTTGGGAGTGCCTGGGCAATCGTTCGCGCGCTGCACGGGCCTGGCTCCGACAGCCGAGGCTCATTCAGTGGTTCCACAGCTTGGCTGATTTTTCTGCCTCTTGCCCTCCCCAGCCCCTCTTTCTCCCTGTAATTTGTTTGGGCTGCAGCTCAGCTCCCCCAGTCCTTTCGGGGCTGTTTCTCTTGTTTTACCCAGTTTTCTGTCGCGGGAGTGCCTGGGCTGCGCTGGSATTCCCCTGGGAGCCCGTGCCGAGCACCCCACGGCTCCGGGGGCTGGTTGGGGCAGAGGAGGGTGGATAAGGGCTCTGATGCTGCTGGGGGACACTGGCTGGGACTTTGGGGAATTCAGAGTCCCCGCTGGCCCTGCTGGGGCACAGACACGAGTGGTGAAGATCCTGCTCACTCCGAGCCAGCACTGAGGGTGTCTGAGCGTTGCTGTCGCCTACTCAATAACAGAAGATGTCATTTTGTAAAGCAAATTCCACCCCTCAGCAAAACACTCTGGATTTAAGGCRGTGTTAAACTTAAAAATACCCTAAAAGTGGAACTGTCCCCCAGCCTTTCACTGGGTCAGAGGGCCTTGACAGATGGAGCCCCAGTTCCCACTAAAGAGGGGTTTCTGCAGGTGAGGGCACTGCACGGAGGCGTCTTCTCCTCTCAAGCCCTCAAAGTCTCGGTTTCACACGAGTTCATCAATTATTTGGTAACTGCTGGTGCACATCTGGCCCAGAGACCCCGAATGGGAGGCCCTGCACCAACAAAACACTGACCTGAGTGTCTCCAGCAGCAAACTAAAGCCCGAGGCCTTGGAGTTTGCCCCAGTGAGCTGAAGGAAGAATGGCCTCTGAATTTCATTGCAATAACTTGTTCTGAAAGGAAACCCCCRTGATGCAACACAGAAATTTGTCAGATGCTTCCCCTTTGCTTTAGTGGTGTCTTCATGGGCATCCCTACCCCAGAGCAGAGGAGGTGACAGAGTTCTGGACAGTTCTGTGCCTTGYGAGGTCATCAGAGGAGGGGGATGAACACTGAACCTCCCCACGCAGGGGGTGCCAGATCCTCCCTCCCAGCCCTGCCTCGCCCCGGGGCTGCTCCTCAGGGATGTCCCATCCCAGTGATTTCTGAGGTTGGTGCCTCGTTCCCTGGGCTCTGCTGGCAGCTCCATCCCCTCCGGGGCAGGAGGTTTTATTTAAATTCCACCCCGGGGCTCCGTTCGTGGCTGGGGGATGTGCTGGGAGCTGAGCTGCTCCCGGGGGCACAGACTGGATGGAGGGGGTGTCCTGTGGCTGTGCGGGGGGGACACCCATCTTTGGGCTCCTGGAAGGAAGCAGAGTGTCAGGCAGAAGCAAGGATTGCCCTTTCCCAGCCTTATTTGCATCCTTTTATTGTTTTCCTGGTTTTTTAAATGCCACGTTGTGCCCAGGGTGCTCCAGGTCAGCTCAGATTCCCTGGCTGCCCCACCACCTGCAGCCACAGAGTTGGTGAAATCACAGCTCTTCATCTGAGTTCTTCTRTCTTGCAGAAACAACACCAGTGATGTAAGCAATGAAAGGGGTTTTTYCCCCCCCCCAAAATTAGCCTTGAATGAAAATTCTTGCCCATAGGTTCAACCAGAATGGATCAAGGATGGTTTCTGGAGTTATTTGTGACTTTCTCTGGTTCTCCTCAAGCAAGTAAAACACTTCCTACAAAAGGAATCCAGCATAAAACACAGAATAGTCTTTACAGAGATGACTATCAGAGGAGGAAACACTTATGATTATATTTTTAGGCAGAATAAACCTRTATAAAGGACACATTTCCTCTTAAAGCTGGACTGTGTGTAATGAGACACAGGAGCCCACTGAAAATAATGAGCTGTTAAAGAAATAAACAGTTAAAATAATAACAAAAGGCTAAACAGCTTTGGAAAGACCAAAAAAAGGCCAAATGTGATCTAAAGACAGAGCTCCTTGCTTACAGAGAGAAAGGTGATCTGCTTGAAGTGCACAAACACGAGAAGCCCTGGGTAATGTCGCTGCTGTTTGCACAGTGTACCCAGACAGGCTAAAATATCCTATTAATAATAACAATTTGCATTCAGGCCTCGGAAACACTTGGCAAACCCCAAATATCTCTTTCAAGTGCCCCTAGGAACGAGTGTGATTCCCGTTGGCAGCGCTGGGGCTGGTGCACAGCCCTGTCCGTGCTCCCAAGGGACGGGACGAGGGAGGACGGCCTGGAGCGGTGCCAGGGGAGGTTCAGGTTGGATAGGAGGAAAAATTTTTTCACTTCAAGAGTGGTTAAGAGCTGGAACAGGCTCCCCAGGGAAGTGGTGGAGTCACCATCCCTGGAATTGTTCAAACACCATGTGGAGAGAGCTCTCCACTGGGTGCTGCCTGCTCCTTTCTTCTCACACAGCAAAATTTGCCCCCTGGCATTAATTCCCATCCCAACTTCAAGGGAATTTCTCATCCTACTGGAGCATAAAACAAGGAGTAATTGGCTTTAATGTATCTGAAGCCTCTTCAACAGAAAAGAAAAATCTCGTACCCTTGGTTCTCCTTGGTGGGACTAAACCTCATTAAGGACCTTGCAGTTAAAAAAGAAAAGCAGACAAAAAGGAATGTGCTTCGTACAAGAGAGAATTCCCTTTCTGCTTTATTTCCATCTGTTTTCCTCTCTTTTGGGGACATTTAGGTCCCTCTGAGTGTTCTCCCTTCAGAGCACCAATGGTGCAGAGCAAAGCTGGGGGTGATCTGCAGAGCAGAGGAATCACAGCAGTGAACAAGTGTCAGGGATTTGTCCTGGGAGAGGGTGGAAAGGTTTGTGGAGCTGGGGGGAAAGAGATGGGAAAAAAGGCCTGTGGAGTTGGGAGAAGTTGCTTTTAGCACTTGGTAGAACAAAGCCTCAGCTCCTGGTGCCTAAACCAGACAGGTTGGTGAGCTCTGGCCCTTGGAAAAAGTGGTTTTTGTGCTGGATTGAGGATGGGTGACCTGAAAGAGGTACTCAATGTCATTTGTGTGAGGTCTTGACCTGGGCAATGGGGTCTGACTCCTGTTTTTACCATGAAAAGATTTTATTCTTCGGATCTTACAGGCGACTTCAAGGCTTTTCAGATTGGAGGGCTAAAAAAAGTCGGRGTATTTTAGGAAAAGACCAGAAAAACCTTTATTTTGTCCTGCCTGGAGACTGATTACTCTCTTCATCCATCTCTTTTACCTTCTTTTCATGTAAAACAAGGCACTTTTCTCTGCCTGTTGGGCCCGTGTGTTCTAACACTCGAGCGAAGAGACAACGGAGCTGGCTGCGGGTGAGTTTAGGACTTGGCCAGCATTCCCAGTGCCTTTCTGGGGAGGTGAGGCATCCAGGGAAGTCCAGCCCTGTGCCAGCTTTCGTTGGCCACGTCTGCAGAAATGCTAAGTGCTATTTTTCACCTTGCATTTGCTTGTTTTTGTTTCTTTTCCCCTCCTGGTTCCCTTCCAGGACTGTTGAGTGTATGAGGATGCAAGTAAAGGGACATTCTCTGTTGCCCAACTTGTGTCAGTTGGAAAGCTTTAAAAGTTAATATTTACATGAAATGATCTCCAATTCATCTTGCCTGATGCCTGTTTGTTTAACATATTTGGGTGATGGCTGCATTTGTTTTTTTAAGCTATTTGCACGTTAAGGTACTTTAATTCTAACAAACCCCATCTTTCTCTGAGCYCTTATCACAGTTGCTAAAGATTTTCTCATTAGTTCTGTAATTGCACCTTTTAAAAACATGTTTGGGTATTTCTCATCTCAGGACAAAAAAAAGCAGCATTTTAACATGAAAGTCCTTTAGAGTGTGTAGAAAATCAAACTTTTTGCTGAATTTTAGGTGTTCGGATGGGTTTCAGAATAAAAAGCTTTTCAGATGCTCCTGAAAGTGTTGGGAAATTCAGTTCCATAGGTGAGTCCTTGACCTGCAGAGATCACTGCAGCATCAGAGCTTTGCACCAGTGCACAGCCCAAGCCAGGGGTGTCCCCTGTGGGTTTGCTGAGCAAATTCCGAATTCCTGGGGAGCTCTGCGGGTCTGAGCGTGCTGAATTCCAGGGGAGCTCCGTGGGGAATCGCCAGGTTGGCTCCGTGGGCTTCCTCCACGAGGGAGGCGAGAGGTTCTCGGCGCTGGCTGAGGAGGAGGAGCAGCACTGCATGAAATAACTTTCTAATCAGAATTCCCTCCTCACTTAAACTCTGTTTGGACAGACAGTTAATTTATCTCTGTTTAACTGCGGGATCAATCCATCCATCAAAGCTCCGGGAGCTAATTAGCTGGAGTCAGGGCAGCCGGGCTGGGACACAGCTCGGGTGTGGAATTCCTTGGAAAGAGCAGCAGGGATACAGGGAACATTGCCCGTTAAAGCCGCCCAGAGGCTCAGGCATCCGCACCCTGCTGGCTTCGGCGATCCTGACTCGCAGCATCACCCAGGGATGGGATCCCCGAGGGAATCCCTGCCAGTCCCATCCCCCTTCCAGCACAGAGCCGGCACCCGAGGCAGAGTCCAGCAGGGATGAACAATTCTGTGGATGGGAAGGCAGAGTCCAGCATGGATGAACATTCCCGTGGATGGAAAGGCAGAGTCCAGCAKGGATGAACATTCCYRTGGATGGRAAGGCAGAGTCCAGCAGGGATGAACATTCCCRTGGATGGAAAGGCAGAGTCCAGCASGGATGAACAWTYCYRTGGATGGAAAGGCAGAGTCCAGCAKGGATGAACATTCCCRTGGATGGAAAGGCAGCTGTGGGATTGGAGGATGAGCCCGAAACACCATGGGCAGTGCCCGTGGYATCGCCCTCGCCCAGCTCCGGCCACAGCCTGGACTCTGACCTGCTGCTGACAAGGGACATCCCCGGAGCAGGGCGTGGTTTGAGGCCATGATGGATCCATTCCTTGGGATCGAGGCTCCCTTGTGCCCAGCCTTTGGTGGGATTCCTGCAGTGCCCGTTGCACCCTCCTGCAGACGGTGCCACCCCTGGGCGCTGTTCCACACCCGCTCCCTGCGTCACTGAACTGGGTGTCCGTGGGATGCCCACGCAGGGCTCGCTGCCCTGTCTGCCCTGCCCCGAGCCAGCCCGCAGCCCGGGCTCTCCCCACACATGTTCCAYGTTAGGCGTTTTCATTGACTATGAATCCATAAAAATCCATGTGGAACAGAGGGTACCCAGTGCAGCCGTGTCTGCCCGACTCCTTCCCATTCTAATTGGGTAGCAAAGCAGTTTAATAGAGTCTGTGGAGTCTGTTTAACTGCATTCTGCCAGAACAATGCTCTATTCATGTTCTCAACAGAACTCTAGTGATTGGACTAATATCTTTAAACTAGAAAACAAGTCTTAATTGGAACAGATGCTGCAAATACCGATGCAAATGGCCAGCTCTGGTGTGATCAAAACCAGGTCCAGCCCATTGATTTGTTTTTAATAGCAGCTTTCATTTTTTATTAGTGTACACAAACCTCACTAACACTATACAAAAAGTCAGTAACAATATTCTGAAAAATCATCTTGTTTAAAGCAGACTCGGCCCTGCATTGTTTCTGGCAAGGTGCTATTAAAGAGTTTCCGTCCTGTTTTGGCAGATCATGTTACTAAAACACTCCTCTCTGCTTTCTTCCCTTCTAGGGTTTGARTAATCCCGGTGATTTTTGGAGAAAGCTGTTGCTGTTACATTTATTAATCTGTTTAGATATTCGCTTACATTACAGACAGGCATTCAGGTTAGATTAGGACAAATAAATCCGCAATCCTGGTAAGTATGTGTGGGTCAGATGGGGATTTTCTTGCTTTTGGAACCTGCTGCAGCCAGTCCCWGCCATGGACTTTTCACTGTGGCAGTGCTTGGCCCGGGGAAGTCTGAGATATAAAGAAYACAATGCTTTTTATGCTGAGAATAAAAACGTTCTGTGATTTTTCTGGAACAAATTGGTTTTGTCTTAAGGATGTGTGAGCTATTTGATAGCAGCAAGAATATCAAAACCACTCAGGGCGGAGAGAAATTTCTCATGGCACACCTGGCACTCAGGATTGGTTTATTGGTCTGTGTAGGCAAATATTCCCCCAGTAGCTGCTACTTAGAACTGGAAAATATTTATATGTTTATAARTATGTGGATAGACACAGATATTTGAAGCTGACTGCAGGGATAAGACGCTGTTTCGGTCAAAACCACGAGACATTGCAAGCAAGGAAAGAACAGGAGAGGGCTCTGGTCCTGTTTTCAGCTCCGTGGGATTGTGTCGGTTTTTATTTGGAGAACTTGGTCTCGCTCAGGCTTTGCAGGAGAATGAAGAGGCTTTTTAGACGTGGGGGTGTGTCCCGTGGTGCCTGCGTGAGGCAGAGCCCAGCACGTGGGAATGGCACAGGGAGAATGAGCCCGGGCGGGAGGGCTGGGACACCGGGATAGCCACCCTTGGGACACAGGGCTGGGCCGGGGGGGCTGGAGCACTCACATTTCAGGCGGTGGGAGCGGGGCCACGCTCCCGATGTGCCGGACAGAGGGAACCCCCCCTGCTCCGGGGTGTCCMGGGGGCTCCGGACAGAACAAACCCACGGCTCTCGTGGGGCTGCCGGCAGAGCCTCCCGGCCCGGGCACGGGCGCAGCCACGCAGGGCTTGGTCCCCTCGGCTGTGTCGGGAAGCTGTGACGTTTGAGGAGGGCTGGGGCCGGGGCCGCTGCCGGGGAAAGGCTTCGCTCCGCACCCRCCCCAGCACGGGCCGGGCAGGGACCCCGGGGGGGCTCCGGGAGGGGCATCCCAGAGGGGMCTCGCATTGAATTTGGCCTCCTTGGGAAAAGGACTTGTCGGGCATCCCCGGCTTTGTAAAGAAACGGAAGGAATTGCACAGGTTTACGCCAAGAAAATTGCAGTTTTTAATCAGAAAAGAATCTCCTCTCCAAGGGCTGGTCCGACGATATTAATTGCAGCGCGTAATGAAGGGGCAGTGGGTAGGAGTTGGAAAGTCAGGCTTTTTCTTGATACATTTTGGATTGAAAGCAGCTCGGTACAAAAGTAGTGAATTTCTCCTTTATACATTTCTTGCTTTTTACAGGAAGAACATGTGAAAAACTATAGGCTTGGAGCCAAAGAACTGGCTTGGATTTAGGCAACCAGTTTAGATAATTAATGTGTGAGTATATGAATTGATGAAGCCCACATAAAATTATTCAGAGGYTCTAAAATAAATGATGCTTTCAATAGACTTGGGGAGCTCTGTTATTTTTATTTAACTCTAATGCTGTTGTAGGTGTGTGTAGGAAAGGAAAAAAACCTGAATATAAGCTGCTTGCTGATGGTTCACTGTCACTGCCATAGCTTTCATTTGACTGATTTTTATGCTGAAAAATACAGAAAATTATGGTTTACCACATCCATGAGCTCTTCATACCATGGCCAGCGACWTGAGTTGCTCCAAGCCCCGTCCAGCCTGGCCTTGGACACTTCCAGGGATGGGGCAGCCACAGCTTCTCTGGGCAACCTGTGCCAGGGCCTCMCCACCCTCACAGGGAAGGATTTCTTCCCAGTATTTAACCTAAATGTGCCCTCTCTCAGCTTAAAGCCATTATCCCAACATTTTCCTGCTCCAGAAGGGCTTTTGCAGGAGGAGGGTGCAGAGGGCTTTTCACCAAAGCCAAGCTGGGAACCGAGTCTGGTGGCAGCTTGGAAAACGCGGGTTTTTCCCGTGAAAACACTTCCTTCTTTCACATGGAAATGGACCTGCACCACCCAACCACGCTCCGGCCATCACCATTTGGGGATATAAGTGAAAATAAAGAGAGTAAAAGCCCCAGAGCCGYGGGAGGTGTGCGGAAAGCAGCCAGTGGGAAGCGCTGTCCCTGCTGCAGGAGGGGATCGAGCTGGGAATTGCTGAGTTCATCAAATCCCACCAAGGAGGCTCCTTGCTGCGGGTGCTGAAGGGAGCCTGGGTTCCTTGCACTGTCTCGGTGGCTGCACTGCGCTCCCAGACGGGCGGATAACGATGGCAGAGATGATTTACAGCCCTGCAGTCCCTGGTGTGGGAGGTTTATGGAGATCGACTCGCACCCTGAGCTGGAAAATCCTCCCCGTTGTGGCGGCTGTTCCCTGGCTGCTGCCGGCAGTGGGACACGGGTGGCGCGTGGGGGGATGTGCCTGGCTCAAACCACAGTGCAGGCACCACGGTGGAATTAACTCCCATCGTCAGGACAGCTTGCTAGAGAGAAAAAAGGAAATAATAATAATAATAATAATAATAATAATAATAATAGTAATAATAATGACAATAATAGTAATAATAATAATGGTAATAATAATAATAATAATAATAATAATAATAATAATAATAATAATGTTGTGAGTGTTTTCATTGCTGCATTGAATGAAGTCCCAGTCCTCTCGGTGAGAAATCTCCTATACTGTGAGTGACTTCTATACTGTAAAGGTGTAAGAGCAGATTTTACTTCCCACTCCTAACATCCCAGAACCAGATTTCCTCCCCTGCTGTCCTTATTCCTGAAATGAAGTGCCTTCCTACGGGGGATTTCCCATTTATCAACCTCCTGTCCGCAACCTTAGGGCAAGGGGTAAAAATCACTCCTTAGGAAGGACAATCTCCAGTGTGGGGAGATTCAGCTCGCATGGGTTGGAAGTGTCGCACACGCGGTGTGACAAGCAGGGATGGCAAGCAGGAGCCGAGCGCTGCTCGCCCCGCGGGAGCTGCCGTCCCCGCTCGGGGCAGCCCCGGGGATGCTCCCGCCGGCAGCGCCGCGCCCGCCCTGGGAGGCGTTTGAAGGCTGGGAAGCGATTCCTGGAACCGCAGAATGCTTGTCACGGACCTCTGGTGTCTCGGGTATCTTGGTGCAGCCTGAGATGCAGCAGGGAACAGTTCTGCCCCGTTCCAAGGTGGATGTGCTGGCTGCTCTCACTCACCAGTGCACACAGTGCCCTGTGGGAGCGTGTTAGAGCCAGGGGGACACCAGTGACCTGTCCAGAGAGCTTCAGTCAGCGAAGTATTTGCATTATTAATTGCTCTTCACTACAATTAAGCAGCTGAGAACCCTCTCAGAGCGGGACTGGGAGGAGAAGGCAGTTGGGAAATCGTTTGGAGGATCTTGGTTGCACCATATGGGGCCAGGTCGGAGTTACCATCCCTGCACTGCTGCCACCATCACTTCACAACCAACGGTTCTGTTTTAGTAACAACACCTTCAAAACGATTTGTGGCACCAATCTCATCCAAAAAGCTGCACATGTTGTTAGAGGCCTTGATTTCAACATCAGCAGGGACCTGCCATGCCCATCACACAAGGGGAGCACCTTCCGCCTGTGCCGGACRTGGGATGGATTTTCCTCAAAATCATTATCACTGGATGTGTTGCAGGAAGGGGAGAACCTCCGTATTTGAAACATCTTTTTGAAAACCAAACCCACCAGTCRGATTCTGAGGACTGAGAAAGCAAACCCCGTGTTTATTCAGGACATCAGCAGAGGAGACAAGCGTGTTCTCTGTGGGTTCTGCAGCAGGGTTTAGCAGGCACACGCTGGCCTGGCTGTTGAAGTCCTTGCTCCATTTGTGCTTGGAAAAAGCTCCGAGCTACCTGTAGGTGTCCAGCTGGGCAGCTGACAGCTGAAAGCTGAGCCAAAAGCAGGGAGCAGCAATGTTTTGTGGATATTTAATTAAAAGAGAAGCCTCTCAGTGGAGGAAAAACTGCCACAGTTGCCTTCAGCAGTTGCTCGGTGCTTTCTCTTTAAGTGGTTCGTGAGATTTTGGTTTTGGAATTAAACTTCTTTCTCAATATGTCTCAGCTTCTGGGCCGATTTTGCAATCGCTCTTCTGGTTTTAATGATCTTTGTTTGGTAGGACGGAATTTGGGTTGCTACCTAAACATCTCAGAAGACATTTGAACGGAAGAATTAAACGTGAGAGTTTGAAAATGTTCGAGGGAAAACCTTCAGTGTCTGCCCAGAGCCAAATTTAATAAGCASGTACTTTCTATGAAAGGGATTTTTGGTGGCTCCCACAATCCTTCTGATTACACCATGATTTTACCTAATGAAGTTCCCAACTGCTCACGATTTTTCAGTCAGGTGGATCTGCTCCTGCACTCATCCATCTGCATTAGGAGCTTTTCCAGTTTCCATAGTAACTGGGCAATTTAACATATCTGGCCTTACAGTATCTTACAGTGAAATACTCTGTCCATTTTATAAATGTGCAGCCAGAGGTGCAGGGAACAAAGTGATTTGCCCGGGGTTACAGAGTTCATCTGCAGCTGAATGGGGTAAGAACATTGCTTTTTCCAGAGTTCCAGGAAAATGCCTGAGCTGCCAAGCTGTCCTTTCCCAGGGAGGCGTTTGCTGGATCAGATCAGCCCAAGGTTGCGTCCCAAGTGTTCCTTTTCTCAGCCTTGGAAAAGAGACTTTCAGAAATGAAGAGGTTGGGGTTGGAGCGGTGCAGAGCAGGGTGAGTAATGAAACGAGAAATCAAAACTTGCAAGTAATGTATTCAGCAGAAATGCCAGCCACATTCTTGGGATAAATAACTCCCGATGAATAATTCAGCCGGCGTCATCACTACAGGGCACAGGAGCAGCATTGGTTTCTAATTATTTGGCCTTTTCCTCTGTAAAAGTTCAAGCCACATTCAGCCCCTGACGTGTTCCAGCTCAGGGAACTGCGTTTTGCTTGTGGCTTGGCCAGAGATGGCCCAGGGTCAGGTCTGGGCTGTGCCGAGCACCCCCACTTCTCTCGGAAACCTAAAGAAACTCCAGGAATTGGGGCTCTTGCAGGGCACAGGTCAAAGCCACCCTTGGAAAAATGTGCATCTGGAGCCTCAAAACTTTGTGAAAATAGGAAAACTTTGAAAGCTGTTGAGGAATCCTGGATTAACACAGCACACACAGAGCAGGGAAAGGCTGGTGGCCTTTGGAACAACTTCTCACATTAATTTTCTTCCAATGCTGACAGCTTTGATTTATTACCTTAAGGCTGGTTAGAAAACACCCAGACATGAGTGAAGCCAGGAGTTATGGAAAGAAAAGGAAAATATGGTAAACACAGTGATGGATAGCAGTGGTAGACAGACAAACCCTGCCCTGCTCTCCTGCTGCACCCAAACATCGGCTCCCAGCGGGAATGGATGTCCAGTCCTGGCAGAGCTGCCTGGAATTGCTCCCAGCAGACCAACCAGAGAGGAAGCTTCTCTTGGGATTTGCTGCTTTCTCATCTGCCAGTTAAATTCTGGTGTGATTTCTGCATCAAAGTGGGGGTTTGAAGTTGAACTGATTGCTGGGGAGTCTGTGCTGGGGAAAGCACAATGTTGTTTGCAAGTGCTTCTTCCTCAGAAACCAAAACAATGTATTATTACTTCCCAACAGAAATTTGCTAAGATGAGTTAAAGAGATTTTTCTTGGTCCCCAAAGCTGTTTGCTGAGGATCCCTGGCTGCTCAGGGCTCTCACAGCCCTTTGCTGTATCAAGTTCCTATTGACAAAAGAAGAGCAGGTCCTGGACGCCGAAGTGAACGAAACGACTGAGGAGCCCACGTTGTCTTTAATGCCATCAATGGCTTGAAGTATTTAGAAAGCACAGTGTGAACACCTTCAGAGCAAGCAGACAGCTTCCCTCACGCCCGGGATTGTTGGGATATACAACGGGCCAGCGGTTCTCAGGGCGTGGAGCCRCCCTTCCAGACTTTCCACCACGGTTTTATATTCTCGTGTCATTACAGCTCTTCCTCCAGTGTGAGCCCTTGGCACCGTGTCCCGAAATGTTTCTCATTAGTAAACTTTTCATAACCTCCAAAACTGCCCCAGCTGGGGCAGAGAAGGTCCCGGGGTGGCAGCCGGAGCCGGCGCCCGGCGCGGGGCTCGGGGGCGTTCGCTCGGCGGGGCCGGGAGGATGATCCGGAGCAGCTCCAGGGAAGTGTGACTGGCTCTGACCTGAGCSGCTGGCCCCGCWCCGGAGGATCCTGCACGCTCCCCGRGAGTGCTTCCCACTTGTCGCTTCCATGCCTCAGAGCCAGCTTTGGACGATTTGCTGGCAAACCSCAGTCCCGCAGCCCCCGGGGTACAGCCGGGGCTGGCGGCTCTGGGCTGTGTGGAGCAGCAATGCCATTCCAGCTCAGCGCGTGTTTAATGCCGAGTGGACACTTGGCCGAGGGGGACAGAGCCCTGCTTTCCCTGTTTTACCATCCTACAGCCTCAAAGCTCCCAGGAACTCGGATTTCTTTCGCCTGCAGAGCGCTGGGGCCGTGGCTGTGACAGGGAGGGGCTCTCACCGCTGGGTGCGGATGTTGGGGACCAGCCGTGGGCCAGGTCCTTGTATCGCTCGTTCACCCCAGAGTGCTCCTTGCAGGATGATAAGAAGTGTTGTTTTCCTTCCGTTTTCCTGTCAAACATCGGTTCTCGTGCTGGGAGGGAGCAGGTGGAGGCTGGAATTGCCTGCTGGAGTGCAGGAGCTGACGAGGGAGGTGGTTCCAGGGGTTTAGGGGAGGTCACTGCAGCGTCACAGAGCTGGGGAGTTGTTTCACGAGGCCTCAGCTTTTCCATTTCCCAGGAAAGGTTAACTTGTGGATGAGTGATTGGATCCCAGGTTCGTGAAATCGTTTAACCTGATTCAGCACGTTCAGACAATTAAAAAATATAAGTATTTTCCTGGACTTGTCTTTCTTCTCAAATAATCAAGACTATTACCTTAAATATATAAATTTTCCACCAAGACTTTTGTTTAGGCACACTTTATATCACTTCCTATGTATAGACCCTGCCTGCTTTTCTCCAGCGTGGAAAATAACGTGTGAGCTCTGAATAGTTCTCAGATGCTGAATTCCAAATCATTGAATTAAATTTGAATCCCAGYGGGTTCTGCACCTTCCCACTTGTTCATCACTGGCAAGGTTTATTGCATTTTAGATGATACTATTAAATCCAGCCACCCCCAGAGATACTGGTTGGACTTTGTGAGCCTAAAGAGAAGGAGACCATGGAAGAGTCCCCAGAGCTGCTCCAATTTAGCAACGCAATAATTTAAGTTTCCTTTTAAAGAACAGTGCTGGTAACTTTATTTATATTTTATAATTTGTTTGCAAATTTCATTTCCCTTCCTCCATATCTTTTAGRAGTTATAAAGTAAATATATTTCCTCCCAATTTAGATTCTTCTTTTTAATTTAGCAAACATTGATTTTGCCCTTTTTCCCAGTGCTCTTGTTCCTGCCACAATTAATGGAGTTTTTTGGCTTTGCTTTTCAGAGGGTCTGTCTGGGGGCACTTTGGGAGTGGGTCCTGCTCCCTCCAAGGACCTTTGGTGCTCCAAGGGTCTTGGAGCAGGACGAGGAGTCTTGTGCTTTGTAGGGATTCTCCCAAGACATCAGTTTGAACGGTAGATACTAAACCAGGGAGTTTTAAACCATTTCTGTTTCACACAGAAAGGGAGATTTGGGCCATGTGGCACCCATAAAAATGAAGGCAAAACGTTTCAAAAGTATACGAGATCTGCAGATAGGGTTGGGGTTTTTTTAATGTTTCAAAAGTGTTGAATATTAAAAAAAAAAAAAAAACTCAACAGGAGTTTAAATAAACACAGGCAAGTGAGTCAGTAAGAAGATATAAAATCATCAGGAAAGGCTGAGTTTGTTTTAATACAGGGATTACTGTAAACACTCGCAGTGCATGGTAACAATTTGTAGCCCATGTGTTTTGAAATATCATAACTGGTGTCAATAAACACATTAAAATTCGACTTCAAAGAGCTCTGTGGATGTTTGGAGTGTCACGAAGACGTTGCAAAACGGGGATTTGGGATGGAAACAAGTATGGGAGCAATCAAACACAGCTCCTACGTGAAGAAAGGGATCTTGTCAGGCTGTTAGAGCTAAGCATCTGTGAGGGTGATTATTGCTTCGTGCGGCTCAGAACTGCTCCCAGCCCCTGATTTCTTTCCCACTGTCTCCCTGCCTCCCACCCTGACCTGCTGCTTTGTCTCTCCCACCTGCTGTGTCTCGCTTCCCAGGCTGAATCCCTCGGAGCAGAGTTTGTTTCTCCAGGCGGGGAAAGCCTGACTGATTCCCAGGCAGTGTCTCCCCAGGAATCGTAAATCCGGGGTGTGTCTGTACCTGGGTGACTCGTGGCACAGCCTGGGTGCTGTCCCCGTGTGCCGAGTGGGGGCTGAGCTCATCCACGCTTGGGGTGTTGTGGGAATTACATTATTCCTGCATTTCCATTGTGCCTCTCAGCTCCGAGTTCCTGTGCCACCCCAAACAGTGGGTACCACCCCAAACTTGGTGGTACAGAATCATGGAATCAAGATTCCACGGAATCATGGAACATCTTGAGTTGGGAGGGACCCACAAGGATCATCCAGCCCAGCTCCTGGCCCTGCACAGACACCCCAACAATCCCACCCTGTGCATCCCTGGGAGCGTTGTCCAAATGCTCCTGGAGCTCTGGCAGCCTTGGGGCCATGCCCATTCCCTGGGGAGCCTGTTCAGTGCCCACCACCYTCTGGGGGAAGGACCTTTCCCTGATATCCAACCTGACCCTCCCCTGGCACAGCTCCAGCCGTTCCCCGGTCCTGTCCCTGCTCACAGGGAGCAGAGATTGGAGCTGCCCCTCGGGAGGAGCTGTGGAGGAGTCAGTGGCTCTGTGGGATGGATTTGCTCCTCTCAGTCCTGCTCCTCTGGAGTCTCCCCACAGCTCTCAGAAAATGAACCATCTTTCCATTCCTGCAGGAGATCCTGTCACGTCAGCACGAGCCAGAGCTCGGGGCGAGCAGGGGGCGGGTGTGATGTCTCRGATTGTCTCATCTACAAATTCAATTTGCTGTACCTGAGCTAAACACCGACAGCCACTTCCCCTATTGCAAACCCCACCGTGCCCAAATGAATTCACAYATGTCCTTTTTAAGGTGACAGAGCCAATCTGAGGGAACAGATGAGCATTCCCGTGTCCAGGTTTAATCATCCCGGTCAATATTCCCTTGTTTTAATACCGACCCTCGTGTTGACACCCGAGTGCTCCGTGTGCAGACCGGGCAGGATCAAATGGGGCTTCCCGGGGGATGCTTGGAACAACCTCTGAAGTGCTGGGGGCACCTGTTGGCATTAATAGAGAGCAGGGAGGGAAACCCAGGGTGGATGTACACAAATATGGAGGGGACTGGGGACGTTGCTGACACTGAACACGCGTCGGAGGGGAAGCAGAACGGAAATAACACCCACAGGGATGATTCCCTGTTCCGTGTCTCAGGAATTTATCTGGGGTATAAACATCTCTGCACACAGGGAGCATTTGCCTGCRTTGAAAGTGCTGTTTAATCCATATTTTTGTTTGGAATCTGCCCCTGGTTCATCAGCACCTTCCTGTAGAAGCTGTAGCACCTTTGCCATGCGAGCTGCAGGGAAGGGTAATTAAATTTAATAGAAGCCACCCTTGCTTTGAAGCTGCCCTGGTTTTAGAGGCACAAGGAGAAGCAATTAAACTCCAGCAGCCACGGATTCAAGCTGCAGGTATAGAGCCATTTATTTATTTTTTTAAAGGAAATTTCCTCTGTAAACGGATTTGAATTGTCAGATCAGATTGGATTTAAAGCTGTAGAAATTTCCTTCTTTGCGAAGTCTTCTCTTACAGCAAAATAAAATTATTTCACTTCCATGGTTTTACCAAAAAGTAGACTTTAAATGAAGTAACAAGGAAAGGGAAAATATTCCAGAATGCCATAATCAGGGCCAAAGATGGTTCTAACTGCTTCACAATGATTTTCAGGAGTTTCCCATAAAGCTGGAAAAGGTCTGACTCCAGTGCAGACTTCATTCAGAAAGGCAAACTGCTAACTCAGTCAATATTTAGAAGGAGAAAAAATTGCCCTAAACTTGACCAACTCTTGGAGATATTTGCAGGGTCTCAGCTAAGCCAGAGGCACATGTGAAAAATCTCATTGTTTTCCATGTCTCTTCCGCTCCGCGGCGTTCCCAGGTGTGCAGCGGTGCAGGACCTCCTGCCTCGGAGCCCTGTGGGAGCAGCACCTTCTCCACCGGGAGATCCTTCCCTCTGAGGTGTCTGAAATACTCGGGGTTTGTATTCTGGACGTTATTTTTGACCTCGTTAAAAACATTTCCTTCCAAAACCCAGCAAAACCCCGAACGGAGTCCAAATATAAATCAATGCAAATGCAATTACTGCAACCCCCCCTGCTCTGTGCCTCGGGGTCTGGAAAAATCCATTGATTCTCTGCTGCAATTTATCTGGGAAGTAGGAACACCCCATTTCACTTCCAAGTACGAGCCCTGAATCAAAGGCTCTGCACCGCCTGGATCCCTGGAGGAGGCAGCGCTGCYGCTGCAGCTGCAGGGACTGGGAGCTGGAAGGACTGGGATCACAGGGGACTGGGATCTTGGAGGACTGGGAGCATGAAGGACTGGGATCTTGAAGGTCTGGGATCACAGAGGACTGGAAGCAAGGGCAACTGGGATCTTGGAGCACTGGGATCTTGGAGGATTAGGAGCACAGGGGACTGGGATCTTGGAAGACTGGGATCTTGAGGGACTGGGATCTTGGGGGACTGGGATCTTGGGGGACTGGGATCAGAGAGGACTGGGATCTTGGAGGACTGGGAGCTCCATGGGGTGGTGCCTGTTTGTGACTGGAGGATCTGGAAGGTTCTGGGTTTGCTCTGCACCAGGAGCTGCCGTGGGCCAGCACCGTTCCCACCCAGGGTGTCCAGCTCTGCGGGGTCAGGAATCTGCCCCGTGAGCTTGGCCGTTGGCTCTGGACAGTGTAGGGTCAGCTGGAGCCTCTCTTTGGTTATTTCTGCTCSTTTGGGATGCTCCAAATGCAAATCTGGCATGTTTGGAGTGACTCACGAGAATGGCTGGGCTGGGGAAGGAACCCAGACCTAAAGGGACATTTTGTCTTTTACTTTCCTGGTGGAAATCTAGGCAGCTGCATCCTGGGGCAACTTGGAGAAATTTTGGGGGTGTCTGTATGGACRAGGGAGCTGAGTGTTGACTGGGAGTCACCAATCCTTTGTGGCCTGAAGAAGAAATGGCTGAGRTGAAGTTCGAATTTGTCCAGACCAGGCTGGTCCTGGGCCACCACACGGTCCCTGTGAAGGCCATTTCCTGCCACATGGCACTTCCAGCCTGGATTTCAGGCAGAGGTGTCTCCAAACACCTGGAGAGTGCCCAAGCACTGGGCACCGTGTAAGCGCAGCAGAGGGAAATTGCCAGGGACATGCTGTGTTGCTTTAGATTCCAGACAAAATACGCAGGAAAAGCTGGAAAAACTCTGTTCTGCTATATTGTCCCTGATGGATTGGCTGTGAAGGCAGGAGAGCTGCTATTCCAAGCTCCTGAAGCACCCACAGAGGCGGAAATCCCAGAGCCGGGGGGTGGGAGGGTGGTCCCGTGGAGCATCACCAAGTGTTGTGAGCACATCCAGGCCAACATCCTAAGAAATGTGCTCCTCTTGGGCAGGTTCACTCCTTTCCAAGTTTTCAGGGAGGCTTCCGAAGGAGCTGCAGGCGGGAGTTCCCAACACAACTCACGTCAAGGTTGTTCCAGCCCGAGGYTGGATGTGCTCCACGTGGGTTGGTGCTTCCACGCTTGGCAGCTAAAGAGCATTTAGGAATATGGGGACTACCAGGGGAGTCCCTAATGAGGCTTGGACCAACAGTGCTCCAGAGAAAAATCCTTTTGAAAATTTCAGTAGGACCATCCAGGATTTTTTTTTTTTTTTTAAGTGCCAATCTGAGCAGCTGGAGAGCAGTTAATAAATCAGTACCGAAATAATTGATTTATAGCAAGCGATTTTATAGCTTACTGCAGAAAGGTCCCTTGTGCATTGGGCTGGAGAAGGAGGCCTTGTTTGGAGCATTACTGCCACGCAGGACCTTGGGTTTCATTCTAGAAACGTGTTGATCCCTGCTAGAACTGCAAACACTTTGTCAGACTTTTAAACCCGTGAGGAGGAGCCCCCTCCTCGCCCTGCCCGCGGGGACTGGCTCCGTGCCACCCCCTGTGAACTGCCAGAGCCCTGGGAGGGGGAACCAGGGGCTCGGGGGGGCCCTGACCCTTCACCACGGCCCTGGGGGTCTCCTGGAGGAGCTCAGAGGGCGCTGGACTTCCAGGGTTGGTTTTGCTCCCGAAATGAGTTGATCTGGTGGTTAAAGCAGAGCTCCCACACCTGGAATATCTCGGTGCTATCGGCAGCCTGCCCGTGGGATTTGCTGTGTCACATCCCATAAAACGTTGCCTCTGTTTGTCCATCTCYGGAGTTTCACCAATATTCCAGCATAAGGACTGTGTGAGGCTGAATTTAGATAATATAATGTTCATTATAATTAGTAAATTAGAGAGCAGAGGTGAAAGGTGCCTGACTTGGGTTCATTCTCAGAGGACTCCTGAAGAAATGTGTTGATGTCAGGCATCAATCCCAGGCTGGCATCAATCCTCTTTGGGAAAAGCTGAGTATATTGGAGAAAGTGTTATCCCTSTGCCTTATCACCGAGTGCTGGGGAAAGTGATGATCCTGCAAACTCCTGCTGGAATTGCCAAACAAATCTGCCTTGCCACGCTCAATGTTTATAAATAATTCCACCGGTGTAAATATCCTGCCTTAAGCSATGGGATTGCCAAAGAGAATTACAGAATTCCTAGCAAAGGTGTGAATTTTCAGCAATTAAATTCGAGTTCAATTAAATAACTTGCAAGTTGTGAGTTTACAGAGATCTTTAGCCACCCCTGCCACGTCTGTGAACWGCCTCCAGTCAGGCAGCAGCAATCACGTCTGAATTCGGGAAAACCGCTTTGCCCTGTGATTTATAAATAGTTCAGAAATATTAGGGGAAAAACCCCTGAAGCTACAGCTGAGAACTCTGTGAATCTGCTCAGGACTCCCACGCAAAGAGCTGAGATGTGTGCATGGTCCCTGCAGGGTCCGGCTGCGCTCCTGCGGCTCCGGGGATGAATCTCCAAACTCAGGGATGCCCTCTGCTGCCTTGGGACCGACCAGGATCCYGTCCCCTGCTCCTCCCGCGGCCCCGGCGGGAGCACAGGGCTCTTTTCCTGCCCCACGGGACACTTCCAAGCGCCCGGAGGAGGCACAGCCACCCCTGGGCTCAGCCAGCCTCGGCAGGGCAAGGGGGAAAATCGGATGGGCTGGGAGGACGCGGGCAGGGGAGGGGAGGGCGATTTGGGGGCGACTCCACAAAGCCACCCAAGCTCATTTTCCCCAGGATCAAACACAAAGCAAAGAGCTGGAGTTTTTGCTGAAGCTTGCTGAAGATTTTGCAGCTTGAAGCTGCTCCAGAGGCTTCAAGGTTGAGATCCTTAATATTCCAYCAAATTAATGCAAGGACTCGGAGCGCTCTGGAGCTGAGATGAAATCAAGATCAGCAGCCTTGGATCTCTCCTCCAGTCTGGGCTGTCACCTTTTAGCAGCCTCCTGGAAAAGGGTGAACAAACGAGGTAGAGCAGGGGACACTTCAAATATTTCCCAGCTCACTGAGTTTCATCTGGGGAGGGATTTGCAGTGACCGAAGGGTTTAAACTCCTSCTCCAATCATCTAAGGCAAATAAAATTGAAAAAAAAAAGGCACAAAAAATATCTGATGGAAAATAAAAATGAAAAAAAAAACAAACCTGTGCTGGAAAGCAGAGGGAACCTGGGTGAGCAGAATGGGGCAGCTCARGGAGGGAAGGAGAGGAGGGGAGGAGGGAAGGGAAGAGCAGGAGAGCTCTGCAGAGCCAGGGCAGACACAAACTCTGCTACAGAGTGACACCAAGCAGAGCCCTGTGAGTGCTTTTAATGAGMTCTCACCCTCGCAGAGCCATCCATTGCCTGATGTAATCCCAGATGGATCCATCGATACCGAACTCAGTTTACAGGGAGGGACCTGGCTCAGCTCCTCCCGGGTGGAAATCCTTCAACAACCTCTCATTTCTGCTCTGCAGCTCCCTCAGCACCGGCCTGGCCTGGCCTGGCTGTTTGCATTCCCCTCTCAGGCACGACTTTGCTCAAGGACACAGCACGAGGGAGCAGAAGTTGGCACATGTGCCCTGACTCCAGCCTTGTTTCAGCCTCCTGCTCACCTCGTGCTGCCACGGCCGCACAGGGCACTGGAAATTCACTCCTTGGCTTTTATTTCAGTTTTGCTTTGGWGGGTCTGAGGTCTCCATCATTTGGGACTTTATTCCCTCGGCTTCCATAGGAAAGGTGTTGCAGGAATTCTTGCTCTCATGTGTTTCCACCTGTGCCGTGGATAYGTGGAGGATTGAAATTGTGAATTTGCCCAGGGAGGGTGTGCAGTCCCTTCTGGAGACATTCCAAACCCACCTGGACGTGTAACTGTGCCACCTGCTCCAGGTGACCCTGCCTTGGCAGGGGGGTTGGACTGGATGGTCTCCAGAGATCCCTTTCAACCCAAACTATCCTGGGATTCTGTAAACTCTGGGATCTTTCTGGCCTCGGGAAAACAGCGCCAGTTTGGTGAGCAGAGGACTCATTGTAGGGATTGAGGAGCGGGAGCCAAATTCCATCACTCCAATTTCCCCTCTTCCTTCTTCTGCCCCAGCTTTCTATGCTGACCAGGATGCCATAAGGTCTGGAATATCCCTTGGGTCAGTTGGGGTCACCTGTCCTGGCTGGACAACTCCCTGTGCATCCTAACCCACTCACTTGTGGGGTCGGGTGAGGAGCAAAGGAGGCCTTGGCTCTGTGCAAGCCCTGCTCAGCCATAAAGGAAACATCCCTGTGTTATCCACACTTTCCAGCACAAATCCCAAACAGCCCCACACCAGCTACCAGGAAGAAAMTTAACTTCATCCCAGCAAAATCTGGTAATTTTTCCCCTCCCTCCCCGAGCCTCATTTAAGTTTCAATCCAGCAGCAGCTCTTTATTTTCTTTTAAATGTCAAACAATTCATCATTTTGCAGTTTGCCCGTGAATGTAAAGGTTTTGTTGGAACTCTGTAAYGTCAGCCCAGGACAATGCACACTGCTTACCCCAAACAATGTGGTTCTTGTCACYCTGCCCACTGCTGGTTGCAGGCTCTGGAGAGCTGCACAAGAGCTCTGGCTTTGTCCCTCTCCTCCCTGTTAGCCCACTCACAGTAAGARCTCTGGCTTCAAATGTACACTGCACAATTCTTATCTTTATTATTCCAGTCTCCTGTCCCTCATCCAGGCTGAAAGGTGTCCTTGCCCCACCTTGCTGGCCCCAAGGAGGATGGGGATGGACAGCTTGTCCCAAAGCCAGCTGGATACAGATGCCAAGTGCATCTCCTCCCAAGGGGCACAGAGGAGAGGTGGGAAGGGAGGACCTTTGTTTGCTGAGTGATGCTCAGGGCACAGCAGGGAGCTCAGAACAGGCCCAGCAGGCAGGGCCAGGTCTGAATTATCCGGATAAATTGGGTGTTTCTTCCCCATCCATGGTCAGAATGAAGGGATTGTGGGCAGCYTGGCCCTGGCAAATCCAGCAGCTGCCTGTGGGAGCATGGCAGTGGTCAGAGCTGCTTGGAAACGCAGCAGTGGCTGTCCCAAAGACCGGGAATGCCTAAGGATCAYCAAATCATGGAATGGTTTGGGGTGGAAGGGCCCTCTGAGGCCCATCCAGTCCAACCTCCCTGCAATGGGCAGGGATGTTTTCAACCAGACCTGGGCTCAGAGCCCCTTCCAGCCCGGCCTTGATGTTCCCAGGGATGGGGCCAGGGAATGCAGTGCAGGGGTGTCCTGCAGAGCTGGGTGTGAAACAACCTCTGGAGCATTTGGAAGTGGCCGGGAATGGTAAGGGACAGGGAAACACCAGCCCAGCACCGAGCATGAGCAGCTCCATCGCGCGATTCACTGAGCGACGTGCAGGTCCAGCTCCGTTTCTCCCACTTTGGAAACATCCAGGTGAGTCCCTGAGCGTGAGGGRGTTGAGATGAAGGGGGTGAGAGGATTCCAGAGCTTTTCCAGGTGGAGGTGTCTCTCCATGGAGCAGGCTGTGGCTCCTCTGGGCGAGAGGCTGTGCAGTCGTTACACCCAGACCCACACGTGCACCCACACGCACACACACACTGATTTTATTAAGCCATTCCATGCAAGGATTTTATGTATGTATATTTTTTTTTATTTGGAAAACTTCAGAGTGCTGTTTTTTCACACACAGTAAAGTTAGTTTTGCTGAGATTCATTAGTCCCCTTTCCCCCTGTGTGTAAATGGATCTCTCTCAGTTATGCAATGCGAGGGTACACAACCATGAAAAGTGCAGAGCCAGCCAAAAAAAGCATTGTTCTGAACTCGGACGTGTAAAATATTCATATTCAATAATAAAAAATAAAAAACCCCAGCCCTTAATAAAAAATTCACGGCGTAAAATGTGCATTGTCGTTCCATCCCCGGGGCCGCAGCCCTTTCCAGCCCAACACGTYGCAGGGGTTTTCACCGCCTGGTTTTACTCCATTAATTCCACACCAATTCACTCGCAGACATCCCGGTATTAGGTGCCTAAATTGGTTCTGATTTCTCGGAGGGCACCGGACCCGTGGCTGCAGGAACGGCTGGCAGGAGCTGGGGCTGCTCGGGGCAGCCGGGGCTGTGTGTGACGGGGCTGGCCCTGTGCTGGGGGCACGTCTGGGCACCCTCGCTGGGCACGGACACAGCAGGCAGCTCCGAACGCCCAGAGAGCTCTTGCAGCAGGGTCTGGATCCCCTCGTTACCCCTCTGTCCTAATGGGCGAATTCCCGGGGGCTGAGCAGCTCCCCAGGGAGGAGGGAGCGCATCGGGAACACCCCGAGGCGTGTCCATCCCCCTCGTCCTGCAGAGCCTCCCGTGGAGCTCTGGGGCAGAGGCAGTGAAACGATCCTGCCACTCGTACCAGAGGGAATCAGAGACAGGGAGTGACATGATCCTGCCACTTTCACCAGAGGGAATCGGAGACAGGTGGAAAGAAGCACCCGGCTCAGAGTCCGGCCGAAGGATGCAGCAGGGCCAGGGATGCTCTCCAAAACTTCCTCCCTCTCTGCTCCCTGTGAGCAGGGACAGGACCCAGAGAATGGCTGGAGCTGTGCCAGGGAGGGTCAGGTTGGATATCAGGGAAAGGTTCTTGCCCCAGAGGGTGGTTGAGCACTGAACAGGCTCCCCAGGGAATGRTCCCGGCCCCAAGGCTGCCAGAGCTCCAGGAGCGTTCGGACAACGCTCCCAGGGATGCACAGGGTGGGATTGTTGGGGTGTCTGTGCAGGGCCAGGGGTTGGACTGGATGATCCTGTGGGTCCCTTCCAGCTCAGGATATTCTGACTCTATCATTCTATGATTTAATTTGGATTTGTCTGCATCCCCACCCAGTGCTGGAGCTGCGAGGCCTAACTGCCCCAGGGTGTGTGTCCCAGGAGGTGACACAGGACAGGACAGAAGGACAGGACAGAAGGACAGGACAGAGGGGACCGAGCAGCAGCACCTGGGACTGCAACTAAGCCAGCAGTCCCTGCTCAACACGTGCTCTGGGCTGCCTTTGTGTCATTAAAAGCCACTAAGTGGGACCCAAGAGCCCAGAACTGGAGGAGAATATTAAAGTGATGTTATGAATGTTGCTAAAGAAAAGAGAACTCAGGAACAAGGGAAAGGGCTCTGGCACTCAAATTTTATGAAGATATATGGGAGAAAAGAATGAGAAAGTCCAAAAAATCAATGCCTGAGATGTTTCTTTTATCTAAAGTACAACCAGTTCAATGTTTTACATAGASAGAGTCCCAAGGAGCATAAATCAGGGGATGGAGGAGATGTTTTAAGAAGGCCTCCAAATATAATTTCTTTACCTCCCACATTCTCAGGCCAAATATTTTAAACGGAAAAGCATGTGGGACAAAGAGCATGGATATTATCCATGTCTTTAAGGACCATTCCCAGCAAGGTGATTTGTTCTGTGTCCACAATCTGATATTTATACACGAGGGAAAGGAAGAAGAGGAAGAAAACTCAGAAGAATCTGATGCAGGAAAAACTGTGACCACAAGTGACAGAAATAGTAAAATGAGATGTGATGTGACAGCTGTCAGTCATGTCCGAGATTTTTGGTGGAAAAAAAGGAGGATGGAATGTTCTTTCTCACTTCTAGGGGGTGTCAAATTTGAGCCACAGCACTGGGGCTGCCTTGGGAGGGATCTGAGAGGATGAAGAGAAGGGAACTGGGAGAATGGAGTGAAGGGAACTGGGAGGATGAAATGAAGGGAACTGGGAGAATGGAGTGAAGGGAAYTGGGAGGATAAAGTGAACTGAGAGACTGAAGGGAACTGGGAGAATGAAGTGCCTCCAGCGGCTTTGAGTAACATCCCATCCTTGCCATCCCAGGGCTCAGAACATCCACCTCCATCCCCTGTCCCTCAGTGCTCCTGCAGCCGCTGGGAATTCCCTGCTGGTTTTTGCCATGAATCTCTCCCTGGGCACGGAGAGGGGAATTTGGTGCTGCTAGAAAACATTTCTCCCCCTGTGGCTCCCCAGACACCTCGGATCCAGCGTGACCCTGCTGCTGGCAGAGCCCTGCACTGACCCAGGAGCCCCTCAGTGCCTGGAATGCAGAGGAGCTGAGAAGATTTGGAAAGATTCAGCCCTTCGGATCCTTCGCTACCCTGACAAATCCAAGTGGAAATGCAGGCGCTGCCAAAGTTGTTTCATTCCCGGATTCCTACGGAAAACGGCGTTTCCAGCACAACGCAGCAGAACTGAGGGACGCTGCTGGTGGTCTGATGACACCCTCTGAAGGACTTCCAGCCAAAATAATATGGATTTCCTAGAAGTGCATCCCCCAGAGGAAGAAATCATGGATTGTGAAGGTATCCAAGACAACAGCCCAGATGCCGATTCCAGCTCTGCTGCTGTGACCCCACTGCCTTCAGTGGATTTGCTTCGAAACTGTGGGGGTTTTACTGCTGAGGTCATCGCTCCTTTACGAGGGGAGGGATGGATCCCTGCATATCCAGAATGCCTGGATAACCTCCAGCCTGCAGTCTCAGAAGTTATGTTTCCAGACCCATCACAGACTTTCCAGGGCAAGTCACCAAAATCTGGATTCATCCCAGCTGACATTTATAACTAAACCAAAAAACTTTAAACTCTGATTGATATAAATAGAGACAGACTTCACCTGCACAGGAGCTGCTGAGCTTTTATCCATCGCCATTGGCTGAAAATACAATCTTTTGGGACTGAGTTCCTAATTTAATTGTCTTCCTTATGGACATCAGTAAACCTGGTGGTACTGGAATGCTGTGGAAAAGACTAAATCCACTTTCAGAGTGAGATTATTTTTGTTATTAGAAAGTTATACCTGCAGGTTGGAAGAAGTGAACAAACAAAAATGTCACTGAGGATATTTAAAAGTGAAAGGAGATGTGGTTAAAGATCCCCCAGGGAACAGAATTGGCTCGGCCCCAATCGCAGTGACAGACACCCCAAATCTCCAGGCCCACCCTCAGGCTGCCTGCACCATCTAACAGCAATTCCACCAGTCTGACCCATGTCCAAAGGCTTTCAATCCCAGTTCGTGTTTACCAGGAAGTGTCCATGTCACGAGTAACAAAATGTGTGAGGGAGGGATTAAAACCAACAACAATCCATGAAATTACTTCAGATTTTTTTTCTCCTCGCATGTCCTGAGGAATTCCCCAACTCCAAACCTGTTCCAACTGGCACCATCAAGCACTTGAGCTCCAATATCAGTGGAGTCTGTAATGGCTCCAATTTTTCTGGTGAGGGATTACATTAAATCCAAATAATTCTCTCCACGGGGGATTACAGAGCCACTTTGGTTTCAGATGTTCCCATCCAGGAGTGAGGAACTYTTTCTTGGGTACCTGTTCCTTCCTTGGTTGTGACAGACAACATTCATCTTATCTGGGTGTAAATCCACTTCATTAATTTCATTCCTAATAATTTAATCCCTAAAGGAAGCTGATTGAACAGCCCACTGTAAATCCAGTCTTTGTGTTTTGGCTGGATGCCCTGGGATTCCTAATTCCACAGGAAGTACACGACACAGTGTTCCCCATTTCAGTGGCTGAAATGCATCTGCCTTGGATAAAACCTCACCTGGAGGAGCTGTCAGCCCCTGCTGGACGTGACTCACGTTTGAGGGGGGAATTGCTGCTGATTACCAGGAGTCTGGATCAAGTGTCCCTTCTCCAAAGTTGGGATTTTCTGTTCCACTACCAGAGTGTTTTTCAGGGATTTTTGTTGGCAGTGGGGTTTAGAGCAGGAAAATAGGAAATGAACTGGAAAATTTGAAGACTACAGCAAACAAGAAAATCCTGGAAGGARCACACTCTGTAGATCCACCCCAGCCATTAATAATATGGAAAGATTTCATTAGGAAAAGAGAGGGGAGAGAAGAAGAAAGGGTGTCCAAGGAGGAACACCGGTGTGCATGGGATAAAAAATCCTGCATTAAAGCCACACTGCTGGTTACAGATCCTTGAATCAAAGGTTCACAAAACCCTTTAAGYTGGAAAAGCCCTCCAAGACCATCGAGCCCAACCTGTGACCCATCCCCACCTTGCCACTCACCAGAGCTCTGTSTCRTGTCCAGCCCTTCCTTGGACACCTGCAGGGGTGGGGACTCCTGGGCAGCCCCTTCCAATGCCTGAGCACCCTTTCCATGGAGAAATTCCTCCTGGAAGATGGCCTGTAGGGTCTGAAAGCGCAGCAGGGCTGGGTTGCTGGGGGCTGTGTGGGGGCGAAGGTGCTCGCATGCTCCAAACCCAAACCTCGGCAGGAGCAGCTCCCCTGCCACAAGGCCTGGGGAATAAAGCAAGGGAATCTTGTTGAGGATACCATGACCACCTAAGGAAGAACTTTATTCTGATGGAGAAACACCTTCTGCCCTGTCCTGAGCAGCACCTTGCAGGGGGAGCAGCCCCTCAAAATACGCTGCTTTATTTGAGTGGGGTTGCGACAGGTCATCATCTTCAATTCTYCCCCCTCTTCTTCCTCCCCTTCCCAGTCCACTCCGGCCCTGCTGAAGGAGCCAACCCTCCAGAAACCCCCCCAGTGCAGGGCTGGCACCCAAACCCAGTCACCCCCGGAGCCCCAGGCGTGGGGCAGCAGCGCCTGTGCCTCAGGATGCCAGGGAACGGGGCCCAGGGGAGCACAGAGCCCTGCAGATCGTGCTGTGACATCCTATGCATCAGAATTTGCTGGGAAAGATTTGGGGTTTTGGGGTGGYTTTTTTTTTATTATTTCTTTTCAGTGTTCCTGCTCTCTCCTGGAAACAGAAGTATCAGCAGCTCGGATGACGCGAGGGTTTAYGTATTTCCAGGGTTGGCAGGAGGAAGTTCAGTCTTTGTGCTCACRAAACATTCTGAGCATTGGAAATATAATGAGCATTAATGAGTATGAAATACAGAGCCTTTGGGATCCATAACAGTTAGCTGAGCTGTCCCATATCCCCAGCGCRGCCACAGTTCCCTTTCCCAAGTCACCACAAGCGCACGGAGGGGAGGAGGAGCTGTTTGAATGACCCAGGATGAGCTTTTCATATCACTGCAATGATTGGCAGCCCAGCTAAAATTCAGGAATTGTCTGTCTTTGGTCTGGGTGAGCTGAGTTCTTTCCACACGTGGGGTTTTCCTCTCCCTGTCGTGGAATAAATCTCCATTTCTTAGAACACACGGTAGGGATGTCTTCAGTCAGTCAGTGTGCTTGGAGAATCATGGAATCTTGGAAYGGTTTGGGTTGGAAGGGACCTTAAGGACCRCCTCATTCCATCTCCTTGTCAGGGGAAGTTTTGCTGCATGTGGGCTCCTCCCTGCACCTCCTTGTGAGCTGGAGGCTCCCCATCCTCTCTGAGATTTGAGTATTTTGTCGCTGGTTTGGGGTGGTGAACTGAGGGCTGGCCCACAGGGAAGAGAATCAGAGTTCCAACACCCAAATCCTGGTTTATGTTCCTGGTTTGTGCATCTGCACTGCATCACCAAAGTTTACCCTGAGCAAATTGCTTGTGGGTGACGAGCACCAGCAAAGGCTGGGCTGGTTCCAGCAGGAACCTTTGCAGTGTTTGCAGTTTCTCACTGTATTACAAGAAAATTTGTGAGTCCCTGCTCCTCTGGCACAGGGCTCAGGCTGGGATGGGGCTGGGGGAGCAGTTTGCTTCAGCTTCACTGTGCTCCACCTCCCACAGCTTTGCTGGTCCTGCTGCTGCTCTTGTTYAGGGTGCCCAGTTCTTGTGTCAGGAGGAATCTCTGCAGAGGAGGAAGAAGAAGACAGCAGGTGCAGCCCTTGTAAGGAGGAGAAAACCCATTCCCTGTCTAGAAAGGGTAAAGGACAGAAGTGCCAAGGCTGGAAGCAAATGGAAGGAGAAGTGGAACTCGGGGACTGGTACAGAAAGCTGGATTGCTGCAGGGGCCTCTGGCTGAAGTGCTGTTGGATTTGGGGTGAAATGTGGAGCACGTGCAGCAGCTTTGGGCACAGCTTTGGTCAGGAAATGAAGGTGACAGTGTCTGTTTGCAATGTCTGGTGGCAGGAATGAGTGGCTGATACCGTAACAGACAACAGTAATTAGTGCCAGGCTAACGAGCAAACACTGGCACTCTTGGAAAGCACMGCAGGTTCTCCTGGAGCGCCCCAGGCTCCCCTGGGTGGCTTCAGTCTCGGTGGGTCTGTGCCATGGGGTTGCTGGAGACACTGTGGGTGCCCCYCTGAGGTGGTTGTTTCGGAACTTGTGGCTCCAGGTAGGAGGTTGGGAGAGTTTTGTGTGGAGAAGAGGAAGAGCTTGGTGATTTCCAGCCTGAGCAATTACAGTAATGAGCAGGAGSTTTGTCTCTGAAGGGACGAGGCTGTGCACAGACAAGCAGAGAGGCTCTGGTCGCTCTGTGGTGCTGGTGGAGCTGAGTCTGCCAAGGACAGCCAAGTGCCCTTCCTCCCTTTTTCCCTGTGGATAACTCACAGAGAAGCAGAATCATTTGCTGTTGTGTGTGAAACAAAACTTGGAATTTCTGCTTGATGGCCACTGGCACCAACCTTGGAGCTTTTTGTGGTGCTGGAGGGCAAATGGCACCTGAGCCAAGGCCCTGGAGCAGAGGGTGGAGGAAAACTGTGCCTGTAACTGGGGTGAGAAGCACCAGGAACCGTCCCTTTCGGAGGAGCCAGCCGAGTCTGAGCTGCACATTCATCTGCTTCTGTTACAGAAACACACAGCTGCTTTCTGCCTGCATTTATTGTTTAATTCATTCATGCTGCTTGTTGGAAACACCATCGTTAAAGCCCTTCTGGGGCAGAGTTTGCTTTAAAGAAAACTCTCCGTGGAAAAGACTTGCCTTTAAATTTAGTACAAAAGAAAAGCCCAACGAGTTTTATTTATAGACCAGGGCATGAGAGATTTTCGGTGTTCAAGCCAGTGCTCTATCTCTGTTTCTCCCATAAAAACATGTTTAGCATTTTTCTCATCCTACCAGAATAAAATTCTTTTATTGAGACTTTTTTTTTTCCTTGCTAAAATGCAGCCACTTGAGTGAGTGACAAAAACGCTGCATTTACCCATTGAATAATTGTGTGGGTTGGGATTCTGTTCTTGGATGACGTGTGCTGGGGTTGGGTTATTCTTTAATAGATCATCTCTTACTTCTGTGAGTTTGGGACAGTTTATATGCCTAAGGTTGTATTTCCCAGATCTGTACCAGATGTATGATGAATTTGGGAGTATTATTAATATAGAAGCATCCAGAATTTCCTTGTGGAATATCTGCTTGTATGAGCAGTGAGAAAGTGGCTAAATGGTGAAAAGGTCAGAGCCATGACTTTCCAGGAACCTGAGTGATAAAATGATCAATTTGCGTCAGTTTGTGTTTAATGGGAGGGGGAAATGCCAGACTGGTTTGTTTGGAAAGCCAAGAGCATCCTGGAGAATGACAACACTGACAACACAACCCTTGATTTCTGATTGTTCACAGTAAGATGCAGTTAGGGTGGCTTTGTTTAAAGTGATGCTTTTCCCTTTCCTGGAGAGGGTGGGAGGTGATAAACAGGTCCAGCGGTACAAATTCAAGGATGGGATGGTTCCAGTGCAGAGTTCTGCCCTGCTTTGCTGGCAGGGCTTTCCCAAAGCTCAGTGGCAGCTCAGAAAGAGCTGCAGCTCTTAACTGTGTGAAAAAGAAGTTGGGGACAATGGCTGTTTATTCCCTTGTTGCGATTTTTCTGTTTTACCCTTTCCCAGTCATYCCCTACACCCTTGTTGTGCCCTGCCAGTCCATATTTAGTGGCTGACACACRTAAAAATCCAGTGTTTTACTGCCTGGATGGATCATTCCCTGAGCTTTGTGACAAAATCACTGCTTATGACTCGAATTCCCTTCCAAATGTCCAGCCTTTCTGTGATCTGCAAGCGAGTCACATTCTGGGTTGCTCAAGAGTGGAGTTAAAAAGCTGTTGGTAATAATTTTATAGAAAAATATGTTCCCCATATGAGGGAGTGCTGTCCCTGGTAACTCACCCGAGCARCTGGAAGTGTTCCAGGCCAGGCTGGACAGGGCTTGGAGCAACCTGGGATAGTGGAAGGTGTCCCTGCCCATGGAAGGGGCTGGAATGAGATGGGATTTGAGGTCCCTTTCGACTCAGACCAGTCTGTGGCTCTRTGAATGGGCAGAGGTGATGCTGGACCAAGTGCTGCTCTCACTTGAGCCATTTGYGGAGGAATCAGTTGCTCATCTGAGACTCTCCTATGGGAAATCTGGGATGGAACTGGTGCGGAAGCCTGGTCTGACTGGGAGAGCAGRGCCCTGTTGGGTCAGTGGAGCCACCACCGTGACAGGGCTTCAGTCCCAGCAGTGACAGACTCTGTGCTGGGGCCGTGACTGCCAGAGTGGCTCCTGGATGCTCGGATAGGGAAGTTTCCTTAACATATTYAAGTCATTTTATGGATGATGTCACTCCATTATTTTTCAAGAAGCTTCTCAGTTCACTCTATTTAACTTTATACATCAGAGAAATGAAACTATTTCCCCATCTCACTCATACCAAGGGAGCAGAACTGCAGCTGAGTGGCAGCGAAGCAGCTCTTGCTCTGTGCCAGGGCACTGCAAGGATGTGGAGTGAGAACACGAGGAGGTCTGGAGGTGTCTGTCAGCACACCTGAGTTCGTGTTGGTGTGAGGATGTCCCTGCCTGGGCCCTTGGCTCTCTGCTGTTCCAAGGTGATTGTTCTCAAAGCAGGAGCCCTGTCCTTCCTATCGAGTGGATTCAGGTTTGCAGCTTGCTGTGCTGCTTTTTTATAAACCACTTCATCCTTTTTTCAAAACTTTATTTCCTTCTACTAACATGGAATCCCAGAATGGGTTTGGKTTGGAAGGGACCTTAAAGCTCCTCTCATTCCACCCCCTGCCATGGGCAGGGACACCTTCCCTAGACCAGGTTGCTCAGAGCTCCATCCACCTTCTCCTTAAACACTTCCAGGGATGGGGCAGCCACAGCTTCTCTGGGCACCCTGGGCCAGTATTAATCAGCCAGACTTTTGTTTGACCCGGTTGTCAATGCAATTATTTCATTTTTACCACCACACAAATTGTAAAAGCCTTTCTCTCACCCAGGATGTAAATCAGTGCTTTCATTTTCCAACAGGGAATAGAGTGTCTGGTGCTTTCCAAGCTGTGCCATGCCTTCCCCAAAGGTTCTGCTCTTTGCTCTGTTTTAGCACAAGTCCTCCCAGGAATAAACCCAGTGGAACATGAGTCACTGCAGGAACAAGCGTTTGGGCGAGGTGGGCTCCTGGCTTATAAATGGTACAATTGTAGATACAGCAGTGCAGGGCCTGCACCGGTTGGAAAGCTGGCTGGAAAATAGCAGTCATGAGGTAGACAGACATTTATATTCATAGGAACCATTGGCTATTTTGTATACATTTGCATTTCATTTTCTAACCACATTCTTGGAGCTTGCTTTCTAACTATTCATTGATTACCTTATCACGAGCTACGCCTCCCTCTTTCCGACAACAAACCTGTGGCATCCTTGTGGGGCTGCCACGAGCTCTCATGTGGCCAATTTGTGGGCTGAAATGCCACCAGCAAGGTGGAGAAGCCTGATGACCTCCCTGCTAAATGTTTGATGTGTTATTTGTGAGTCAATAGAAGTATGGAAGAAAACTTGGGGTGTCTGAATGCAAGGAGCTCGCWGTGCTCTGACTCCTCGTTGCCCCCATTGCTCTTTCAACCCAAATCTCTGAAAGTAATGAGTAATTTGTTCTTCCACCTGTGAAATAAAACACAGCGAAYGTGAATTTGTGACTGCAGAAATTTTTCTCTCTCATTCAAACATTCTGCTCGTTCCTGGGGGTGAGCAGTGTCCCTCTGCCCCGGGAGCACGGAGCTGGGGAGGAAATGCTGCAGTGGCTTCAAGGGTTTTCACCTCCTCCATGGAAGTGAAACCAAAACCTTGCACAGTCCAGCACTAAAATTGTGGGGAAAGGAGAAACAGGGTTTAGCAGAGGACAAACAGGCAGAGCACAGGAGTCCCTGTGATGTGTGGACCTTGTCTTTCTTCCTCCTTGTGCTCTGAGCTGTTCTGCCCTGCCTTGGGTTGTGTTGTCCTGTGTGCGAGAGCCTTTCTGGCTCAGTAGTTATTTGTAACCGGTGTGATATTGAGGTGAAATATATTTCTCAAAACATTATTTTTCGGGGAYTAAAAGCAGCTTTTAAAAGAGCTCCCACCTCATTTGAACCCATAACAACGTTTAAGAGGTAATTAGTGGGACGGCAGTACAYGGAACGGGGGGGACACGAGGTGATCCAAATGCATGCCTGGTGTAATTCTCTTCAGTTCGGCGAGTTTTACCCAAGGAATGAGGTTGACTCATTCTTCCTGGATGCGATCCACCTCTCATGGAAATCGATGGAATTCTTTCTGTTGCGTTTTAACACATGTTCTTACAGTTACTTTCCCCAGTAAGTCCTCATTTGTAAATCTACATGAACTCTTGGTTCCCTGTGGTTAAAAATATTATTTTTTTGGTAGTGATGGACCAGTCACTTCGAGAGAACTGTAAATACTTTCCCATCTCTGGTTATGATCTGCAGAGCCGAGCACAGGAGCTCTTTGTGCTCTCTGCACTTACACGATTTCATTGATTCCGCCTTTAAGGTCAGCGGGCAGAGCCGGGGTCCTGCCGGGGGCCCGGGGGGGTCCCCGCCATCGGGGCTGTCCCCCGTGGGGCGGAGCGGGGGTCCCGGGGGCCGGGCCGGTGCCCYCGCCCGGGCAGCGCTGCCGCAGCCCGGGGAGCGCGTCCCTCCCGCTGCCCGCCGCGCTCCCGCTCCCTCGGGAGCGAGGGATGACGGCGACATCACCTCACACCCCATCAGGTTTTTGCCTTCCCCCCCCGGCCCGTGAGTTATGCTCTGAACTGCCTTTTTAAAGATTTTTTTTTTTTTTAAAAGCTGCTTTGTATTAAATGAATAAAATATGTTCGTGTCCCGTCGGGTCCCTGTTCGCTTCCATTCCGCCCCTTTATAAAAAGGAGTTAATCAGAAATGAGTTGCCACTGGCTTTTTGCAGTTTATCGCATTCCCCAGAGGAGTTTTACATCCTCAGCCCATTGGATCATCATCTTTTAATCCTAAAAAGAAAACTCCGTGTGTGTGCGCGGGGGTGTTGGAACGTGGAGATCCCGGCGCCTTGTAAACAGTTTTTTCCAAACCCAGTAAGAATTGAGGTTTGCGTTTATTTTATGCTCGCAGAGATGTTTCTGCTATCAAAATCTCGCCACTTYCATTTGTTCAGCTGTAGAACAGCATCTAACCAGCCCCGAGAAGGTTTTCAGGTGTTCTGGGAACAGATAAATATTTCCGATTTTAGAACGCTGCCAGTGTTTAAAGAAAAAGAAGCATTCGGAGAAGGGTTTGATTCTTTACTTTTCCTGTTGGTTAAAAAAAAAAAGTGTTCTTAATTATGGCTTGCGGGGTGGGGGGGATGCTTGGAAAGCTCTTCCAGAAAAGTAATTCTAAACAGGGAATAAAAAAAAAAAGGGGGGGGGGGGGAATGCTCTATGATGTTTTATTTTAATAATCCTTTGCAGGCATCTGAGCCGTGGTCTGAGGGGAAAAAGAAATAAAGAAGTTTCAGGAAAAAGGCACGAACAATACCGCCTTTAAACCCAAATCTGCAAACTTCTGAGAATATGCCCTCGTATTGAATACACCGGATTTCTCTCCCGAGCGAAGGGGAAGGTTTTGTTCGTTTGGACAGTCTTTGAATACTGTTCTAAAACTTCTTTCAAGTGGGAACTGAAGAGAGAAATGTTAAGTTCTGGGAGGAGACAATAAGTTAGCATCTTTGAGCGGGGTCCCTTGCATGCAAATCAGCCTTTTGGCAATTTGGGGAAGTTTAATTGGAAGGTGGAAGCGTGTAAAGATAAGGAAGCGGAATCGGTACGAGCGGCCGCGCCGCTCGCTGGGGGGCCGGGGGGAGGCCGCGACCCCGGAGGAGGCCGAGCCGCCGCTCCTCACCTTGCCCGGGGAGCCGGGGCAGCCCCCGGCCCGCCCCGTCGGGCATCGCTGCCGCGGCCCCTCTCCCCGCGCTGCCGGCGGCGGCTCCCAAAGGTGTCTCGTAAATAAATCCCTCGCTCTAAAGTTTCTATAATTTTCACCTAATGATTTTTTTTCGTTCCTCTCCCCCCCCCCCCCCCCGCCCCCGGGACGTCGTGTCGGGCCGGGCCCCGCCGGCCCCGGACGGCGCGCTCGCTGCTCTTGGCCGCGCGCAGCCCCTCCTTGGGATTAGTGGTCGGACTCCTCATTTCCCATCGCCATAAAAGGTCTTGAACTCAATTAATAGCTAATAATTATCCAGGCAGCTCCGCCGCGGCCGTCCCGRGCGGGGGCAGCGCAAGGGAAGCGGGAGCGGAACCCGCGGGGGCTGCGCGGCTGCCCCGCACCGGGGGCTCCGCTCCTCGGTCCCGGCGGTCCCCGGGGACAGGCGAGGCCTCCCTGGATGTCCCCCGGGGCCGGGTTAGGCCGGCACCGATCTGAGCTTCGGGGCCTGACCCCCCCGTCCCCCACACCCACAGGCGGTGCAGGGAGCGGGGAGGGAGGGGACGCCCCCGGGGGCTCCATCGGGGTTCCCGTCGGGGCTCGGGGAGCCCCAGGGSAGCAGAGTCACCCCCAGAGCGGGCKCTGCTCCGCGGGGAAGGGCGGCGAAGGCTCCCAACTCCGGCAGGGCAGCAAATGGCGTTTTGGGGTTCTCCCCCTCACCACCCCCACAACATTTAATTAAAGAAGTCCCTCCCTGGCCGAAGCCCGTGCGGGACTGCGGGCCTGGCTCGGGCTGCCGAGCAGGAGAGAGGGGTCCCCCCAGCAAAGGGAACCCCCGAACCGCTGCTGCGGGAGGGTGAACGCGCCCCAGCCCCGCTGGGTGCTGCAGCTCCCTGGGAGCTTTAAATCGGGGGGAGTTCTGTTAATTCCGAGGGAAAAGGCGACACAGATCGTTGTAGTGCCTTCAGAATACGCTATTTCGGCTGAAAAATGCTTGATCGAAAATTACTTCCCCGATACCTGTYTCCCGGGGCCGCTTCCCGCAGGAGAGAACCTCCCCGAAAGCCCCGAGGGAAGGAGAAGCCACTGCCCTGGGACAGCGGGGACTTGGGCTCTTTCCACCACAAAACTCCGCTGAATTACGGCGCCCATCGTTTCCATTTTGCTTTCATTTGGCAAGCAATCTCCGGGCAAAAATATTTTGATCAAACGTCTGAAAAAATTGCTRTAACTCCTTAATTTCCCTTCATTCCCAGAGACCGTCACGATTAAAACTGCTGTGTTTACATCCCCAAAACTGTCTGTTCATGGGCTGCCGTTTTGGAGACAACACTGCTCGATCTCTGACGATTGTAATTATAATCATGTTCAAGCTAGATATTCAAATGTAAATGGTGCTTTTCTCTTTTTTTACGACTTCTTATTTTAGGACGTGAATTTTTACCTTCGCTGGGACCAGCAAGGCGCAGCCTCGCGCGGTGGAGTGTAACGAATTCGAAGGAATTCTTAGAGCTGAACATGTTTTTTGAAAAATCTGAAATGGCAATTTACACGGTGTTTTTTCATGGCCAGGGGACCCAGTGTTTTCTTCTAGAAATAAGAAAAAAAAAAAAAAAGACTGATAGCCTCATTTTGATGCACAGACGGGTTTCAGTGCAGTTGGAATATCAGGGAAGTGAGGTGCAGGACAGTGACGTGCAGGCACAGGTTCTGCAGCGATATTAATCTTTCCCCCCTGTATTTCATCACTAAGGGGACCAGCAAGAGTGACTTAATTTCTCTTTTTTTCCTATACAAAATGCAGCCATTTCTGTCTCTCRCAGTGGTGCTTGTTCCGGAGCTTCTCAAAGGTTTTCGGGTAAAAAATGAATTTAAACCAATGAGCGTGTAAATAGGTCAGTTCAGGGAAGGAGATGCTGGGGTCTGGCGGGCGGAGGATGCGACTCCCGCCCTGAGCCTCCATCCCCCTTTACCTGCGCGGAGAGCAGGTCTGAGCCCGCTACCCGAGCGGCTCGGGAGGCACCGGCACCGGGGGCAGTCCCCCGTCGGCGGCCGGCCACCCCCTTACAGCGGGGGGGCTGCACCCACCTTTGGACCGTTTGATTTTTGTTATTTTTATGTTTTTCGCCTCTCCCCGGCCGCCGGCRGAGCCGCTGCCGGGAAGGCGAACAAACCGTCCCCGCGGCCGGCCCGGGGCGAAGGATGCTCGGCGGGGACTCCCCCGCGCCCCTCGGTGCCCCCGCAGCCCCGGGGGTGGCCCGGGGCTCCCGGCTGTCCTTAACCGCCCCCTTGCGCCGGCTCCTCGCAGGGACCGGGGCTTGGGACCGCGTCCCAGAGGTGTTGGAATTCCTTGGCAGCGGGGGATGCGAGGCACGCTGCTCCATTGCGTGGGTGCGAGACAGCCCCTCATCACCCCGTGGGTGCGCTCCCTCCGCTTATTAGCGGCAGATTAGGAGGGAAAATCCCTAGGGAAGCGTGTGACATTCTTAGCGCCTAATCCGCGCGGGGCTCGCTGACCCAGCGGAGCGCAGCCCCGTCCTGTGCCAGCGGGCTCTTGCGTAGTTTAAAATATTAATTCTCGGTTTAATTCTCTTGTTTCAACCGCGCGCAGAAACAAGGAGTGATTTATGCGAAAATCCTCGGGAAGGGGTTACTCGGGGCGTGCGGCAGCTCCCGGACAAGCCGGACTAGCTCAACCATTTTAATCTTCTTTACTGCTTAAAAATGCTTGTGCAAAACAGCTCGCAGAGCGCCTTTCCCCTCTCCCGTCCCCCGCGGCCCGTGGGTGCCCGCCCGAGCCCGGGGCTCCCGGGAGGGCCGCGCAGCGCCGGCCACGCGGGGAGCCGAGCCGGGCGGCTCCCACGCCGCGCTTCACCTGGAGCGCGTTTTCCAAGCCGGCCTTGTAAAATACCTGTGAACACATGGCCTGTGCTGGAGATGCCAAGGAACCCACCCGTAAATTCCTGCCGCTCCAGCGCCCCCTCCCCAGAGCTGCGGGGACCCCCCCACGCCGCGGGGGCTGCGCTGCAGTGGCCATTGGCGGGGCCAGGATGGAGGCGCAAACGGGGGCGAGGGCGGAGGGGATCGGCTCCGGACAGGCGCATTTCGGCACCGCCCGGTCCCTTGTGCCCCCAGAGCGGACAGACGCCCCTGGGCCCGGCCGTGCCCCGCCGCCCTGGCAGCCCCGCGGGTCCCTGTCCCCTGGCACGCGTGGGGTGCGGAGGGACTSGGCTGCCTCTTTCCCTGGAAGAGATGATTATTAAGTCTCGGTGGAAAACCGGCCGCCTCCGGTGGAGTGGTGTTTCCCCTCAGCCGTCCCCGGGGTGCCCCAGGGCAGAGTTCCTCGGGAAGTGGCGGAGCACGCGTGGCTCCAGGCCGGGCAGGGCCCCGGCTCCCTGCGCCGGCTCCTTGGCAGCCACCCGGCTTGACCCTGGAGAGCCGAGAAGCTTCCTGGCGCTTCTCCCTTCCTCCACGGTCATTAATTTGCCGTTYCCCGTGGAAGCGACACGCACTCGAACAGGTGCAGGCTGGAAAAGCCGCTGGCCACCGCGGGATGCTCGCCCGGCTGGACGCGGGGGGGGCTTCGGGGATTCCGGGGGGGCCGCGAGGTTCTCCCTGCCCGGGCCGCACACCTCGCCCCGGGGCTTTGCTGAGCCCCAGGAGCCCCCGCTCCTTCCACGGGGGTCTCGGTGCCGGGATGCAGCGAGGCACCCGTGGAGCCACGGATCAGCGTCGGTGGGAGCAGGAGCGTGTCCCGGGGACACGTTGTCCCCGGAGCACCCGGGCCSCTGCCCTCGCCACCAGCCCTGCCGCTTCTCGAGCTGTTTTGCCTTAAAGCGAGCTGAGGAAACGGGGCCCGTTCCCGGGGGCGGAACCGCAACCGCCCGCCCGTGCCCGCTGCGGGAAGGGATCCCACTCGTGTCGGGGATGGCAGCGTGTCCTTTCCCACGCGCATCGCAGGCCGCGTCCAGCACACCCCGGCACCGACMCTTCAAAATTCGTTCTCTCTCATTATTTTCTCCCCCTCTCTTTTCCTCCCTTTTTTATTTTAGCGTTGTCCTTTTTTTCCCTCCCCTTTTCCCACCTTTCCCGGGCCGCCAGAGCGCCGCGCAGCCCGGCCTCGCCTCCCGCTCCGTGCCCGCCGGTGCCTGCGGGAGCCCCGCTCCAGCCCTGCCGCTGCCGCCTCGGCCCGGCAGGAACGCGGCCGGAGCCGGGGAAGCGGCACGGCCGGASCCGGGGTGCCGGGGAGAACCGGGGCGGCCCCAGCACGGCGGCTCTCCGTCGCTTCTCGGTGGCTTCGTTTGCAGAAGCATCACCCAAAGCGCGGCCGATGCCCCCCACGCCCCGAACCGTGCAGCCCCCAAAGCGTTTTGCGGATCCCCAAATCTCTGCGCGCGGGGCCGCTGCAGCGTGGCTATTTCCCGCGGGAGCTGATTCCTGGGGGAATCCGAGCGATGGGGATGCAGGGGGTTTTGGCGAGAAAACAAAAGCCGGCGTTGTGCGGGGATCGGGCTGCGGGGGGGCAGGGCCGCGGTCCCGGCCCGGTGCTCCGGGCCCTCCGTGACCTTCGTTCCCCGGCTCCGGGAGGGGGACGCGGCGACCGGGGCATCCTCCCCGTGCCAGCCGCGGGTCTCCTGGCTTTATCCGGTCTTCTGCCAGAAGACCGCTGGAATAACAGGGAGAAATAACCCGGGACGACGTTTTCAAACCGAAATCCGTSCGTCCCGGGAGCGGCTCGGTGGGGGACGCGGGGACAGCGAACGTCCAGGACCGCTGGAAGAAATATTTCAGTGAGTTGGAAACATTCGAGCTCCTGTTTCACCGGTGAGGCTGGGAAGAGCTTGTTTTTCCAACCTCGGGGTGCCCGCCGCGCCGTGGAACGGCGTCCTCGAGGCAGGAATTCACAGGCACCGCTTCGGCATTTTAGGCGACACGTGGCTGCAAGTTCCCTTCAAACGGATTTATTTTATTTGGCCTCCTGCTCCCCCACCCTTCCCTCGAACGCCGGCTCCTCGGTAGCATCTGAAAGGCCCCTGCTCCCATTTGCAATTAAAGAGTTTATTGAGGAGGGGAAAACCGGTAATTAGCAGGAATATTCCCCCCTCGCCGGTTCCACCTGCAGGGCAGGAGTGCAGCTGGCGGAATGGCTTCCAGCAGGGACCTGACGCACCCACACGAGTTTTGCTTTGTTTTTGCGGTGCCCTTCGGTGCGAGGGCTCCCGGCTCTGCCCGGGATGGGTCCGCACCTCCAGCGCGGAGCGCCGCGCTGCCCTCACCCCATTATTTTATGGAATGTTTCAGACGACGCGCGTTTCTCCCTCTCTCCATATTAATCTCATTAAATCCTACCTTTCAACCTTCTTCCGTGACCATCTGACCTGGCCACTTGAATTAAAATAGTGCTTTCTCCGCAGTCAAAGCCAGCACATCAATCACCGGCTATTTACACTTCGCTCCTCTCTTCAAAGCGGCTCTGCCCGAGCGCTCGCTACCTCCGCTCCGGGGGGGCGGCCGGGTCCTGGGGGGCTCCCCGGCGCTCCGGGGGTGTCTGTCCTTCCTCTCTCCCCTTTCCTCGGGTGTCTCCCGGCTTCCCCCGTCCCCGGGGAGCGCTGCCCCAGCGCGCTGCCTTCCACCTGAACGGCAGGAGAGAGCGGCCGCCCTCCCCGACCCCTCCCGCCGCCGCTGCCCGCGGGGTGCGGGGCCCCGGGCCCTCCCGGCGGGGCTGCCGCGGCGTGGGGGCCGCGGGCCGGGGCGAAGCGCCCGCGAGCACCGACAACCCGAGCCGGGGAGAAGGAGCGAAGCTGCCGAACGCCGGAAAAATTCTGGTAGAAACACGAGAAATACCGACAAAACACAACAGCGCGAATTCTGTTCTTTTAAAAGTTATTATTTTTAAAGTTAGGCAACCCCCCTGAGCCGAAGGGGGCGAGGAAGGAAAAAAAAAAGGGTAGGAAAAAAAAAAAGGAAGAAAATAAAGACAGACACTGGTTGAAAAGTTACGTAAATAAATATTTTTCAAATTAAAAACAAAAGCACGTCTAAACTAGGAACGTCTACAAGATGACAACTGCTAACAAACTTTCTCTACAGCATTGCTATTTAGTAGTAATAATAATAATATAATAATAATCACCTCTTTATAGGATGGCACCTTGATCCTTAAATATTGTCCAGTGTGTAAGGTCAGTGTGCGGAGGGTTAGGAGCGGAGAGGGCTGATTTTTCTTAAAGGGGCAGATCAGGGGAAGGCTGTGATGGTGCCGGCAGAGAGGAGGGGGCAGAGATAAGTGGTCTGAAGAAGAGGATAGGACAAAAAAAAAAGAAAAAAAAAAAAGACCAAACCAGCCCGATGATGATGAATACATTGGAAAGTTTTTTTGGCCCTGGTGAGGGTGTCAGATTGAATGCTCTGTGCGCATGTGCGAAGGTGTCCAAACTGACAATGCTGGGGAGATGAAGATAGTGTGTAGCTGCTTCTGGGCTCAAGGAGGAGGAGAGGAATCCACACGCCGACACGATGAGATCCAAGGCGAGGGCGAGAAAACTGCCCAAAAGTAGGTCCTTTCTCTCCCTTCTTCCGCGTACCGGCGGCGGGGCCGGGGGCTCGGAGCCGGGCCGGGGGCTGCGCGGGGCTGAGCCCCTCTCGCCCTCCCCGCGGCGGCCGCAGCCCCGCCGCCCGCCCGCCCGTGGGCGCGGGTCCCCCCGCGCTGCCCCGCGCCGCTCCGCGCTGCCCCGCGCCGCTCCGCGCTGCCCCGCGCCGCTCCGCGCTACGGCGGGCGCGGCGGGCGGGCGGCGGGCGGTGCGGGGCCGGGGGAGAAAAGCGAAAGTTAGCTGGAAGTTGACGAAAGGGGATAGCGAGCAACTTTTTTTTTTTTTTTTTTTTTTTTTTTTTTTTTTTTTTTTTTTTTTTTTTTTTATTGAGTCGTTCCAAGTCTTGTGAAATAATATTCCCGGGTCCTGAAATAGTGGGCGCTAGAGGTCTGCGTTTGGCATCTGCCGGCGGGAGCGGAGAGACGGAGCGCTGGAGAGAGGGGGGAGAGAGACAGGCAGAGACGGAGGGGGGGTGGGAGAAACCCTTCTGGTCTCGGGAACAATTATCGAGGAGAGGGAAGGAAGAGAATTTGTAGCAAAAATGGATCCGCTCTCAGTGAGGGGCTTTGGAGTCGCAGGTCCAGAGGGAAGATCCTGAAGGCAGCTCGGGTGTCCCAGCTGGGGGTTAAGAAGGTCTGGGGGAGGGGAGTGTGGGGGAGTGTCTTTAATTTTTAATTTTTTAAAATTTACTTGGGGGTGGAATTGCAGCTCGTAAGTCTCGCGCAGTTTTTTCCCTCCGTCTTCCAGCGGACCCTTTCCCGTTCTTCCTTTCGAGTCGTTTTTAGACTGGATTTTCCGAGAAGGAGAGCGTGGCTTTTGTAGGGAAGAGCAGGGCTCCTCTGCCCCCGCTCCCGCAGAGTCCCGCTGCAAAGGCTCGGGATGGTTCCTCGGTGATTCCCTGTTAGGTTCGGTGCAGCGCARGATCCTGGCGCCCGGACAGCCTGTCTCTCCTCTTCTATTATTATTACTATGACGATTATTATTATTATTATTACTACTATTATTATTTAGTTTCTGTTTCGCTCTGGCTCTGCGCGAAATATCTGGAGGCTGCAGAAGTTCCAGCGCAGTCTGTGCCCCGCTGGAAACTCTGCTCTTAGTGCTCGGAGGAGGCTCCGGCGCCTGGTCCTCTCCACTCGCGTGGGTTTCCACGGGAGCCTCCCGGGGGACCTGGAGCCGCTCAGAGCCGGGCGCGGGGCGGGGGGGCTCCCCCCGGGTGCGGGGGGTCCCCCCAGGTGAGGGGGCAGCCGGCGGCGCCCCGGCCCTACAAACCCCTTCGGGGTTCAGCTTCCCCCCGGAGCTGCCGAAGGGTCACGGGAGTCCGCAGCGCTCCCACCCGCGGGCTCCAAGGTTGATTTTGTCATTCAAGTTCGTTATTTCGGAGCCTTTTCGAGCCGCCAAGGTCAGCGGGCAGGGCTGGTCCCGGCTCCCCGGGACGAGCCGCAGTCCCCTTCCCGGGGAGGACACCCCGTTCCAGGGGGGACCCCTTTCTCCAGACCCGGCGCGGCTCCTCGGTCCAGTTTTCCTCACAAAGTGGCTTTGTCGCCGTGTTTGTCGCCGGCCCCGCGCTCCGGCCGCCGTGGCTGTTTTCCGGCCGCCACGCAGCAGCCCCAGGCCCCGCGATTTACCTTGGTGTCGCGACATTTTCCGTCGCGCTCCAGGACGGTCCCCCAGATCCCCAACCCCTTCCTCGTGTCCGTGTGCCCCCCGAACCCCTTCCTCGGCTCTGCGGGCGCCAGCGCTGCTCAGGGCAGGACGGGTCACACTTTACGTGGTCAGCATTGTCACCACGTCGCTGGGGCGTTATTTGGGAAGTTCTTTCAATTAATGCTGGGATTTTATTTTGTTTTGTTTTATTTTTTCAATAAACACTCGTTTAAAACGTCCCCGTTCAAATAATAACTTTTTTAAAAGTCTTCACTTGTTGTTTTAGATTGTTAAAGTGAGGAGTAATTTTCAGAGCTCTCTTGGCTGGAAAAGCAAAGTTGAGTGGTTAAATGAGGCGGAATATTTCACTTTTACTTCTAGTTTCCTTTTTTTTTTTTTTTTTCCTCCCCCCCTCTCTCCTTCTCTTTCTTTTTACTTCTTGAAAAGGCACGGGGTTTTTGCAGATGTGCCCCCGCGGGTTCGGTGCGGCTTTTTGCAGCCGTGCCCCCGTGGGTGCGATGCGGATCCGGCCGCGTTTCAGCGCGGGTGGGACGCTCCACGCCGCCCCGGGCTCCCCCCGCGAGCTCTCAGCGARCTTCTGCAGCTCGAGGGCTGAAAGGTTTCCAGTGCCTGGAGATCTCGAGTGCTCGGAGAAGAGCTGGGAGCTCCGAGCCCGGGAGCGAGCTCTKCCCGGCCGCAGGAGCCGCGGCCCCGGGCGCGGAGTGGCCGCGATCACTCCTGGAAGCGCCGGTTCGGAGGCTGAGCCGTGATTAAAATCAGGTGTTTAATGCAATACAAGGCCCAACSGTTTATGGGGTTTCAGCCGAGGATTTTTTAGGGATCACAGTTCAAAACAGTAGTCCAGAGCTAAGGTTTCAATATCCCAGGAGTATTTATTTGCGAAACGGATTAAACACGGACACGAGTGTAGGTAGCGACGAGGTAGCGACAACTTCTGTTACCTCACGGGACCCCGCAGGTCCCTTCCCAGCTCGCTTTCCCGGGTGCTCCAGCCCCGGGAGCGGATGCGGGTGCTGGACAAGCCCGCACGGCCCCGGAGCGCGGCCGCCGAGCCGTGCGAGGCAGCGGCACGCGGGGCTTTAAAAACACGGTGTGTTGTAGAATTTCATTTCATTGGACAATATTTTAAGCAGATGTGAGGCTCCGCTGGGAATTCCACTCTATTACCTGCCTGGGAAAGGGGGCGAACGCGTGTGCGCCAGGGTGGGAGCGGAATTCTCGGCAATTTCAGTCCGACTCACCGGGAGAGACGCAGGTACCGGAGGCAGCGGAGCTGAACCGGAGCCGGGAACGATTTTCGCTCGCTTTGCGGCTCCCGCCTGGGCCGGGAGCCTCTAGTAGTGGCTGTAAATCAAAAGACGAGGCTCGGTCAGGGTGCGGGGAGGCGCAGCAGCCCCGGGGGTGCCGGCGCCCAGGTGAGCGCTGCCCCCGCATCCCCCGGGGCCCGAGGGCCGGGCTGTGCCCTGCGGCTCCGGGGCGCTCGGCCGCCCGCAGCCCCGGAGGGGATCCGCGGCACGGGCAGGTAGAAGGCCACGCCGTGTCCCCGGCTCCACGGGCCTCGTCCTTCAGCGGGAAAATAAAATATGGGTGAGTGGGGAGAAGGCTCTGCAGCAGCCGGGGGTCTCGCTGCTGCTGGCGAGAGGACGCAGAGGAGGCAAATAACGCAGGAGCTGGGCGCTGCACGCTTAAAGCAAATTCGTTTCCTTTCGAAATCCCTGAAATTTAGAGTACGAATATAATACCAAGCTACACACGGCTGGGCAGGATCGCAGGCTCTAAATAAATGCTCRTGCTGGCAAACGGTGGCTAATATTTCTGCAGTCCCGTTTGCTTTTCACTATTAGGAATAGGACCGAGGCGTAGTTTGTGGCCGGAGTTTTCAGGCAGCGCTGGTGCATCCTCCGGGCAGGCTGGATGGGCAGGAAAATGGTTGTGAACGCAGCCCTGCCGTCCCCGGCACCGGCTCCTCGCTTCAAGGCTTCGCCTCGAAGAGGGAACAGGCTTCCCGTTTACTGATATTTTATTATATTTTTTAATTAAGGGTGATGAGACAGTGAAGGGAAAAGGGAGAGGAGCGAACGCGGATCCGGAGCCCAAGCGCCACTTCCCGGCGCAAGGCTCCGTTTGTGCTTCCACAGGCGGTTCCAACGCTGGAACACGCGGAGGAGGAAAATTTATGGCGCTTTCGGGCGTTTAGATTTTTTCCGATCTCCAGGGCTCTCCCTCTGCCCTGTCCCTACTCGGASCCCCGGCTCCGGGCCCCGAGGGCGGACACCGGCCCGCGACAGCCGCCGGCCCCGGGGAGCGGAGGGAGGCAGCGAGCGGCCGCGCTGCGCCCGGCCCGGTCCCCTTCCCTCGGTGACCGGGACCGCGCCGAGGCTCTCCCGGGCTGGCACGGCCGCGGCCGGGGGTGCGGAGCCCCGCGCAGGTGCGGGGCCGCAGCCGCCGGGTCCCCGCCGTCGCTGGGTCCCCCCCTGTCCTGCCCCGGATCTGTTCAATTAGGCAATTAGGGATGCTGGGCAGGATGAAGGGGGGGCTGATCCGCTAATTAAGGTGATGCGTAATTAGCGCTTCAACAAAAATTGCCGAGGGTTTAAGATCACTTTATTATTAATTTTTCCCCCCTCAGAATTCTACAAATATAATTTATCGATTCCCCGGCTCGTCCCGCGTGATTTGTTTGGGAAAAAGCACAGAGGGAACAACTGCAAAGCGCGTCCTCTCCTCGGCCTGGGCAGGAACTTGGCWACCGGGGGGACCGAGCCGGTGCTCTGACGTGGGGGACTGGCTGCTCTGACCCGCAGAGCAGCAGCTTTGAGGTGCCAAAGTGCTGAAGGAGACGCAGGGACCGGGGGTTGGGGTTTGGCCCTGGCCGAGGCCGTGCTCGTGGGTGTCCGTGCGGCTCGGACGAGGCGCGTGTGATGTCCATCCACGTGTGTTTACATCACGGGGCACTGGCGTGTCCGCATAGAAATGTAAGTTTRTAAAGTGCACCAGGGAGAGGCACGTTATTCCACTTTCGCCGAATTCCCGGTTTCACAGAATTCCCGTTTCCTATGGAACCCCCGCGCCGGTGCAGAGCGCGTCTGTGCAGATGCGTGTGTCTGCCGAGCTGGCAGCGCACACACAAAGGTCCTACAGCACACGGTAAAATCACGGCTACTGCGTGGTCACGAACCAGAATGTTCTGTGCAGAAATCGGGCTGAATCTGTATTTWAAAAAAAAAACTTTGTCGAACACCTAAACCTGTTTTGTTTTTAGACTCTGCATTGGCACTGCTGCGTGAGTTCAGTGATAGCAGATGAGGTCTTTAATGAGCTAAGGGGATAAAAATAAAACCGGCGTTTTCCTGAGGGTTGCCATTAAAAATGCCTGAGGAAGACGCTGAGGTCGGGAAGAGCAGAGAACTGCCCTTCTGTCCCCACACAAACGGGGATGCTCTGCCACCCGTTACCGGGATAAGGCAGCCCCGAAAGGAGCAGGATTGGGAACAACCAGCCGGGAGAAAGCCCAGCGTACCTGAGAGGCGCCCAATCCGCACTCCCTTCTGGGCACGAGGCGAGGCAGGAGCTGGGGTTTCCCAACACGGCAGCGGTGTCACTCACCGCCGCTGCTCGGGAACAGCAGCCCGGCTGCTCGGGAGCGCTCCACSAGCGGGGCCGCAGGGATCCTCCAGCCCCGCCGCGCCGGGCTCCACCTGCCCGACAGCCCCGGCTGCGGCTCCGATCCCTGCGGGCAGGGACGAGGGAATCTCCTGTGCCRGGGGAAATCGCCTCCCGAGGGGCGGCCGCGCTCGTTCGCGTTTGCAGAGCACCCGGAGATCCTCGCAAGGAAAGGCCCTACTGAGTGAAAAGTGTTATTATTGTGATTATGGCTGTGATTATTATGGCTTACGTGTTTTATAAAAGCTCTGCGCTATTTAATACGGTGCTTTAAAGACAAAGGCCTGAGAAGTTTGCAAACATTGAGGAGGTGAGGCTCAGTAGCCACCTGGATGGAGGGGAAGGTGTCGTTAGTGCTGCGGCAGGGCTGGGGAGGGAGGAGGAGTGTGCAGTGACTTGTGCGGGATCCCTGCCCGCTCCTGGTGACAGGATCAGGAGGAGAATCCCCATTTTTTGGAGCTGCTTTTGCCCTTCTAACTGCAAAATGTGTATTCTCTCCGTTTATTATTTCCCCGCCCCTTGTTGCATTAAACTTCTGGTGTGTGAAATTGTGTAGAGGAAGAAAAACCTGCATTTCCAATCTAGACCCTTTCTGTGGCACAAGGCTGSTGGCACCTGGGATTGTTTGTGCTCTTCCTGGGCCAGGACAAGCTCAGGCTTTGTTTCCACAACTTGCTGGGTCTCCCTTATCCCTGGATATGTTTATTTTTTTCCCAGTTAGAGATTATTTAAAGGACAAACTCGCACAGTCCCGAACGCTAACTGGAAACATCCAAATCTTAGCTGAATAATGATTTTCTCCCGCCTGTTTCCCAAAAGATATTGCTAATCCCAGKGGGGTGAGTATCCAGCACATCAATAAATACATGTACACGGTGTCTGTCTGCAGCTGGGGATGAAGACATCTGAAGGGGATGTGCAAACACATTTGTTTCCACTCTCTGGGTAACAGCCTGTTGATATGTCGGTGCTGCACACATTCCCCACCAAAATTACTGCTGGGCCTGCTGATCTTAAACACACCCTTTTGGGTTTTTTCTTTTTTTTTCTGGAGAAATTTCAGGTCAGAGATGCCRGAGTGGAAAAGATCTATGACCTTATTATTTCTTTTATTTTCCTAATGGATTTTCATGCATCAGCGCTACCTCCTCATGGCTGTTTATTTTCATTTTTATTGCAGTGGGTTTTGCGTTGTGCAGCATCCAAATCTGTAACGGAGTGTCCCTGTCCCGAGGAGGATTTCTTCCTTCTCTTCATCCCCTGAATGATGGGACCTTCTTTGCTCATAAAAATGAAATACGACTTTCATCCCTGCCAGAAGTGTGCTTCATGCTTCTGAATGCTCATACCCTGAATAAGGAGATTTTTTATCTTCAGGGTTATTTTTTTTTTTGTAATTGGGAAGAAATTTCCCTGCAATAAGGGATGTCTTGGTGGACAGGACTGGAAACTGAACTCCTTTTCCATGGAGTTCAGTGCTGCTCTGTGCAGAGGTGTGCAGGACAGYGGGAGGAAGGAAAGTTTCTGTTCAGAGGGTGACTGAACTTTCATCATGTTCCCCCAAAGRGGTGTTTTACTCCCTTTTATAAAAATAGTTATTGAGGGGGTTTTTTTTGTACCACTGAACCCACTTTTGTGCTGCAAACGAGGCCACTGGTCCTCTTGGGGAGACATTTTGCAGGTGAAAATGGACTGAGACAGCCAAATTATTTCCAGTAGGCCACAGAATAATGCCTCCATCACGGTAAATCTTGGTCTCCGTCGAGCTGGTGTGGAAAGACTTTGTCTTCTCTTAAGCATTCCCTTTCTGTAATTTTATTAGGGACAAAAGTGGGGGTGGCTGGACCACAGCCCTCCCCAAGGCAGGGACTGCACAAGCGTTCGGGGTGAAGTGTCAGCCCAAAAGAAACCAGGTGGTGATTTATTTTTGTCTCGATAGCTTTACATCTTTCAGGTGTTTTGCTTTAAGGTCATGTTTGGATGTGGTGGGGTTTTTGCTGCTCTGTTGTTCTTGGCTTGGGAACTCTCTCAGCAGAGCCCCGAGACACAATGCCCTGGCCTCAGCTATTGGGATCAATTTAGCCATCATTACCAGATAACGCTGTCAGCCCGTTTGAGATCCATATTTGTTTAATAGTTAATGTTCTGTACGAAATACAGAGGGTGGGGAGAAGTCAAACTGCCCTGAATGCTCTGCTTATTTTATATCCACTATAACTATTTTTGTCCATGAAAATTGGCTTAATTATATCAATGGAATGTTTCTTTTTCAATTCTGTAGGCAATTAGTCCATCTTGCTGGCTGCAATTTATTTTAATAAAAAAATAAACCGGTGGCGTGTTCAGTTCCTCATCCCCTGGGGACAAATGCGATTGGTGTGTTTAATTTCATTAACTACAATGCGGCCTACTGGAAAAATGTATAAAATCAGCTTTATACAGCTTAAACACTGGCATTTGAAACAAATCATTACTGCATTAGCTGTCACCCTGGTAATTCTAGAATCCAAGACAAAAATATTATAGCTGTTTTTATAACCCTCTGCAAATACACTGTTAAAATAATTTGTAATCATTTTTTAAACACGGCCTGATGTTTTCAGTTAAAATATCTTATCACCACCAGAGAAGGTTGGCTATTCATTATCGCATGGAGGCTTTATTGAATGATTCATGGGTTGCTTCCCCGGCAGAAAATCCGCGCCTGTCTGCCTGAAGCTCCCTGCTTTGGGATGGACTCCTGGCACTCGGCGAAACGGGGTGGGTTGTGACCAAATTTGTGTCGCACCAGTTGTAACTCCAGTTTTGGAGGGCAAGTGCAAGGAGCAGGTTTTTTTTGCGGTGCAGATGAAGAATGTTTGCAAATTCAGCATCGTTTCAACCGCCACGTCCCCTTCCACGGATTTTCTTCCTGTGGGACCCAGTAGGCAACACCCTACAGCAGTTCTGAGTATTGCCCTGGGCTCTGAGGGTGGGAGGCGAGAGGTGAGGCYGTGCACATCCCACTCTGTGTTCCCGAAAGCAGCCCCTGTCCCGATGCCGTGAGGTTCAGCCCAGCACAGCCCGTCTGAGCGCAAAGGTTCCACGCGCGCACAGACCCAGGCGCTCGGTCTGGTTCACTCCGTGTTCCCCACACAGGTTACTCTTCGGAAGCCACAATCCAGCCACAGAACTGTTCTTTATTGATTTTAAAACCGATCTCTTCCCCGTGTGAGTGCACCCAGGGCTGGTCKAAGACACGTGTGATCGGTGACTGGCACAGCACCCGTGCCTGAGTCTGAGCTTAAACTGATACAACTCGGGATTTTTTTAAAATGAGAGGCCAGATCCTCGACTCATGTAAATCAGCATCAACATCAATGAACCTGATTTTCACCAGCTGAGGACACGACCCAAGAGATTTCGTGTGTATGTGCATAATAAAATGTACAAATATTGGTCCATAACTGCTTTGAGGGGATTCATTTTAGTGTCTGCAGGTCAATATCTGATGGAGAAATGTAGTTGGTTTGGTTTGGTTTTTCTCCTTAACTTGGGGAATTATCAATTCTATAACCTCAGCATTTTTTAGACAGATTGCTCTTTGCTGAAGTGGCAAGGACTTCCTTTCCAAAGGAGTAATCCACAGAGGATGGGCCACACTGGACATGAGCCATCTGCTCCCTTGCACGCACTCAGCTTTATTTATTTCTTCTCCCTTCCCCTGCTGTCATAACCAGTAGTTCATTTTCTTTCCCTATCTTTAACTTTACAGCAGCGGCATCTCGTTAGAAACGATAGCAAGTTATTGTTTTATTGGTATGGCAGGGCAGAAAAAAATCAGCTTTATTTCCTACTTGGTATAAAATCACTTCAGGGGGACTAAAGCAGCTCGGGGCAGTTTCTCTCCTCGGGCTCAGGGAGTGACAGGGTCTGGAGGGCCCAGAGTGGTGCCAGTGGCTGGGTAGGGCTGGGAGTCTCTCTCCTGGTTCCCTGCCCTGCTCCTGGGCTCTGCAGGGGGTCAGGGGAAGCTGCAGGATGAGGGGAAAAAAGACATTTTTCCATCATGGTCACAGAGCAGCTTTACCTGAGTTTTAGGCTCAGGACTAGGCTGGGACCAGCTCTGCACCAAGAATCGGCCTCCAGCTCCAGGGCTCTGTCAGGGATGTGTTTGTTGCCTTTGCCCAGGGCTTTGGGTACAGGATTTGCAAGGAAACGCAGGAAGTTTGCCCTGAAGTTTTGCTCTGAGCACGGAGAAGTTGCAGAACAGGGCAGTGGTGGAACAGGGGCAGCTCCTGTGCTGTTATTAAAACAAAACCCACTTGGAGCATATTGAAACAATATTACCTGCTCCAGGATGCAGAAAGAGCAGGAATTTGGCATTTTACAGAGCTGACAAAGTAACTTTTCCAGCTTAAGCAAATAATTTACCCTCAGCTACTCCATCTGTGAGATGGGAGGGATCCACTCGCTGTGATTTCTGGATCAGCCTCTCATTAATGACCTTTGTGTTGGTCCAGCTCCCATCGAGGATGATTTTGCTGAATTTACTGCACCAGAAGATTTTTCCTTTCTTTTTCTTGCGAGTTTCAGATTTGGCTAAAATGGTTCTTTCCATCGCAGACATTAATAAAAAAAAGCTTTTGTTTACATGTAGTCTGGCATTTTCTTTCCTTTCAGGACAGTGTTTAGTGTTTTTTATTTCATGGCCAATGGACCTTTTGGGCTCAATCATGTAAATTAATTTTTAAATGGCTGTGCTGGAAGTCCATGTAGTATAAAATTGCTTCACCGTTTTTTTTTTTCTGTTTATAGAAAAGGACTGGTTTCATTTTATATTTTATTACCTAAATGTGAAATAAAGAACCTGCACAACTTGCGAGTGATCATATATTTTATTTCAGAATTATCACATAGGGATAAAATAAATTTAAATCCCTACATGGCACAATAGTCAGATTTAAAGGAGTTGATACCTCGTGGAGAACTTTGAAAAGCCTTTTGCTCAGCAACAGTTCTGCTCACGTATCCCATATAGGAGAATAAAACCAGATCTTGGTCACTTTGGGACTTCTTAAATATTTCCTGCTAGAACACTGCAAGTATTTACCCAGAGAAAGTTCACAGGAGAATTTGGTTCTCTGTCCTCTGCTCCTGACAGTGTTTATTAAGGAGGGATTTTCCCAGGTGAGCCTGCAGGAAATCCAAGTTATCTTCGCTGATGTCCTTAAGGAAATGCCTGAGGAGCTACTGATGCTCCCTCAGACATTCAGAGATTCCTGGTTCTCCACACAAAAACGGTATCCAGGCAGTTAGAACCTTTAGGTAATTCTCGTGCTTCCTCAAGGAATTCGTTGTCTGGGGTTTATGATTATTTATATAAAAATAGCAAATAGACACCAACCTGTGAAATATCCTCGGCAAAGTCCCCGCTGGATTCCCGGCAGCTGCTCGGAGGAGCAGGTGGATGATACAGATGTTGTGTGTTTCCAAGTGTGTTTTTAATTTCCTCTTTTAGCTCGCTCTGCCTTTCTAAGCCCCGTTTCAGATAAAGGAGCATTTCTGGGTGGCTCTGGCGGGAGCGTGGGGGTCCCCAAGGTTGTTGCCACCAGCACCGTCCCCAGCCACAGCCAGAAAGTTTCTCCCATGACCAGGAGTCAATACCCAGCTCAATATTGATTTTTGGAACAGCAGTGTCTGTTSTAATAGATCAGGGGACGGAGCCTGCATTTAGCACCCATCTATAAATCTATTTTTACCCAATGGACAGTAACCAAACAGGTTTTTGTTATGAAGTATCGTGGTCTAGCGCTTTGTGAAATAAGTCTTGAGGCATTAACCAGAGAGAGCCTTGCTGCAGAATTAATTCCATTCAGCCTCTCCTCAGTGTTCCTGTGGCTGTGCTATCCTGGTGACTTGGGTTATATTGGGGAATTTGGCTTCCAGGTGTGGAATAAGGACCCGCAGGCTGCTCTGGGGCAGCCGAGGTTCTGGTGGGTCTGTGGCTCAGCCCAAATCACACCTGGAGAACAGGCACAGAGAAATGGTCCCTCCCTTCCTCCCTGCCTGGAGCCTTCTTGGGTATTTAGTGCAGAATCAGAGCTTTGATAAATGGGGTGGGGGGAAAGAGTGAAGTAAGAACCCATGGAAGATTTCTGGAGAGCTGCTTTGGTTTGAACCCTTCTCCTGCTCCTCATGAAAATTCCGAGCGTATAACAGGGCAAACTGGGGCTCGTGCCTAACTCAGGACCAGGAAATGTGAGTTCAAGGGTGGAATTTTGCTTTCACCTCGTGCAGCTCTTCAGTGTCTTCAGGGAACCTTCCCCATGGCTGGGCTCACTCRGGGCAGCATCGCAGCCTCGCTGCTCGGAGCCCAGAACCTGCTCAGTTCTTGCTCGTCCTTGGTGGTCCTTGCAGGGACTTGGGAGCAGGCCCTGGAGGCACTGAACTCCTTGGGACACCTGTGCTCTTGGCATATAAAGAGTTTGTCCTTATACCTGAGTGCCTGTGGCACACTGGTTAATGATAAACCACCCCGGGGCTGGGGTAAGGTGGATTCATTTCCATGCAAGAAATCAGCCCTGCCTTTGTCTCCACTTCGAAGTTCTTCTGGTGTGACCTGGATTTAAGTATTTGTAAATTAGCTTGGTTTGGTTTTTTTTTAATTTTTCTTTTTTTTTTACCTGCAATTTGTAGAGTTCTGTGCCTGATTCTTCTCAAACCTYCCAGAGGAATGTGTATTTCTGCCCCCTCAGAATCCCAGTATAAGTGGGATGAMCCCATTCCATAGCAATATTTYGGTAAGTGGGGACTGAAGAGACAGYTTGGAGGMCTTCCATGTCAATAAATACRTATTTCATATCTATATTTCTAGCTCAGAGTCACAAGCTATAAGTTTGGAGTTTTCTTCTTGTTTACAATGACAGAGTCTTAATCTTTCTTTTTAATTCTTTCAACRAAATGACTTCACATGTGTTCAAGATGAGAAGATCCCCTGAAAACAGCCCAATCCCAACCTGATGCTCTGTCCATCCAGAGGTTAAACACTGGGAGAGTGGCCATTTAGATCTTGTGCCTCAGTGYTCGCATTAGAACAAAAAAAAAGCACTCTTGAAAAATTACTGAATTCTCCTTGCAGTGTCAGGTTCCAAGATAATGATGTGTCTGTGTGTGAAAATATTAAATTGCAATAACATGCAGAGTGAGTGGCTTTCTGAATGGGGTATTCAGTTCACAGCTTGGACTATACATAAAGCTAGTGAGTGACAGAATACAAATGGTGTCATAAAACATCAGGGGAATTTAGAGCCAGCCTCAATCTTTTTGATCTATATTCTATCTGTGGAGCTCTCTCCATCTATCTTTAGTTAATGAAACAGTTAAACAGATTTAATTATTTATCACTGTTTAATGTCAGGAGTTATCAAAACAGATTACGCTTCCCCCCACACACTTAAAGGTATTAGAGGAACTCTAAATGTATTCGCTGAAGTCTGGGATGTTTCCTGTGCACAGATAGTGCTTTAAAACACGTTTTTAAAGGTTTTCAACCCACAGTTGTTTGGTGACAGCAGATGCTGAGTTTCTTTGCCTGAGAACAACTTTATTCCTACAGCTTTGCTTGTTTCTTACACAAACTGCTTTTATTCTTCCCAGCAAATAGAGAGAAATGAGAATTCAGTTTCACTTGAGATGAGAACAGGACAGCTCTGAGAGGGTGGCAGTGACGCAGCTCTGACAGGGCCCAGCAGCAGAGACAAACTGAAAATTCACTCAGATCACTGCACAATCTGCTGTGCTCCCCTCTGCACCCCGAAACCTGCCCCAGCGGGGTCTGTGGAGCCCTTTGAACCACCGTGAGGCTGTCCCTGTGGCTCCCCACTGCCCACTCTTGTCGTGTGTGTACGTGCACGAAATATCTCATGGAAGTTCCTGACCAGCCCTGTGGATCCCAGCCCCCTCCGGAATGCCGGTGCCACTCGTACCTGTGGATCTCTCGTTTCCTAGAKGGAAATTTCAGCACTGCCACCCCCGGGACACCAGGCTCCTGCCCCCCTCCCCRTCCCTGGCAGAGGTGTGGGCTGTCCCCTCCCGAGGCCGGGCTGAGCCACTGTTTGGCACCGAATCTGCTCTGCTGGTTCCAGGCGGGAGGAAGGGCTTTGGGATCCCCCTCGGCCCTACCACCTGGGTCTCCTCTATTGGCAGCTTTGATAAGGAATCATTCTTCCCCACCTAAGCTCTCCCTTTCCCCGCGGTTTTAAGTTGCCTCCCGGCCCTGACAGACGACCCTCGTTCAAAGGGGAGCCCGGAGGAGGCTGCCGCTTCCACTCGCTGCTMCGAGTCCATTACCAGAGGACTGAATCCTGCCGGGATCTCTCGGGGGACAGCCCTCCTTGGCCCACCGAACAGAGTCCGGCATTGTGAGCGCGGAGGGCGGGGGGATAAAGGAATCCAGCCCCGCTTTTCCCTGACAAAGAGACCTCAATACTTTTATTCAGCGGAAAATGGAATAATGCTCGTGGGTTTGCTCCCGAAGCCACCGGCAGCTTCACGCCCGGARGGCTCGGGCCAGGGGCAGAGCTTCCTGCCAGGGGAGAGGGCTTTGCACGTGGAATGGGATTAAAGGCATCCCTGTGCCAGCACGTGGGAGATCTTGGGGGTTACCGGGACAATCCGTGGCTCGCCGCAGCCACGCGCCAGCCCGGGATAACCCCCTGAGCCGCACGGATGGGCAGGAGAACACAACTGCTGGAAGTGAAACCTCTGTCCCGGGTCAGGCGCCCTTTAGGATGCGCCAGGTGGTGTTCTGTGGGTGGAGGTGGGTTAGGGGCCACTCCAGGTAGTACATAGGAGAGTCATTCCTGCRTCCCTAAGGGGTGTCCCTTGTCTCTAAGGTTTTCTGCCCTAAAACTCTCCCAGCCGCAGAAAGCTCCCTGGGCAGTGGAATCCCGCTTGGTTTTGCTTGTAAGAGAAGGCTCCATGTTGTGGAGATCAGCAGGAACACGTGAGCTAAATTTGGAAGCAYCTCTACATCTAAAACCCAAACTTGTCATTTGGGATTTGAGTTGGGGCACTTGGATCAAACAGAAATCGTTTGGAAGGTCAAAAATCATAAAATCATGGAATGGTTTGAGTTGGAAGAGAACTTAAAGATCATCCAATCCTACCCCCTGCCATGGGCAGGGACACTTTCCACTATCCCAGGCTGCTCCAAGCCCCGTCCAACCTGGCCTTGGACACTTCCAGGGATGGGGCAGCCACAGCTTCTCTGGGCAACCTGTGCCAGGGCCTGCCCTCCCTCACAGGGAAGGATTTCTTCCACATATCTAACATAAATTTCCTCTCTTTTGGTTTGAAAAATACACCTTTGATTTTTTTCTGTGCCTGGACCTGCCCAGTGGAAACATCTCCCTCACTCCAGCTTTTGCAGTGGTGTTTCCTGGTGCTCTGTGAGTGCCCAGGGTGGGTTGCAGCTCCCAGGAGCTGTGGCACGGAGCAGGTCGGACCGAGGGCTCTGGYAGAGGTCACTCCTGTGGACAGACCWCCCCCCTGTGTCACAGGGACATTATTTATAGCACCCCAGACGTCTCAGTGGAAGAAAAATCAGAGCCCATAACGTCATATTAAAAATATTGATAAATTATTGATTATTATTTAGCCCAGCCTTCAAGTGTGATGAAGTGGTTTCCATGAATCAGCTGATCCCTGCAGGGTGCAGGGAGTGTGGCTGTGCAGGCAGATCTCACCGGGGCAGTACAGACCTGGCTGGGATTCAGCAGTGAGGCTGAGGTTTGGTGCTGTYGCAGAGTCCTGATGCTCCTGTGGATTTTTGCTGCTGCTGCCCTGCCAAGGCAGGTGATAATTTCCAAAATGTTTGAGTAAAAGGTTGTCCCAAACAGGATCTTTCAATATTTGTGGGTCTTAAACACATGGAGCTGTCTGCCAGGGCAAAATCCCGGGAGGAGAGGGCAGAAGGGGCAGGTGATGCCACCTCTAAGAGGGCAACAGGAAAGCAAATCTTAAATTTGGGTGTTTTTTTCTGGATGAATTTTGTCTACACMGTTATTGTAGGAGCAGCTTCTGGCAAAAGGAGTTATTGGGAGTCAAGTGCTGGAATGTTGCACCATGGGATAAATAGACAATGTCYGACTGGCTTTGCAGGAGGGGACAGCTGGGATGGTGGGAGATTCCAGCTGTAACAGGGAAAACTCTTTGTAAGGGAAATGAATTCTGAGAGACATTTTGCAGTGGCAGAAAAAGCCAGAGTTCCATCCCTTTGCYTTGACCTACAAATCATAATGATACGTAAGAAGAGAAATTAGAATTAAAATGAATGTGTGGCTAAAATAAGATATTTCACATTTTGCTAGCAACAAAACCATCTTTTTTTAAAGTGTACTCTTCTTTTCCTTAGCTCATATCATATAAAATAGCTGTTAAAACTTTAATTGCTTTAATTCTAGCCATTTTTAGTTGCTAAGCATTGTTTTATCCCTTGTTAAACTCCAAATCTACTCAGCAGTGAAAACTTTTGTACAGAGGAGGCAGCAAATTTGTGAAGAGACAAAGTGATCCCACTATTGACTTAAAAGTCCAACATTTATTCCTGGTATTTCTTGGTTTCATCTCTTGTTTCTCTCCTTCATTGCAAGAACAACTGTTTGGTGTTCCCACACTGGGAGAGGGCAGGAGCTGGAAGTGCTGCTGATGGATTTTGAGTCAAGCCCTGTCCCCCRGAGCCACTCGGCTACAAACGGATTTGCTGCATACAGGGAAAAAAAACCCACARAACCCCCCAAAATCCACCACTGCAGTGACCCAGATGGATCCTCGACACTTTATSTGGATAAAAACCCTAAGAAAACAAACCCCAGGTGAATCCAGGGCAGATTTCCCGGGAGAGGGGAGATGGAAGTGCAGATGTGTTCCGCGTTGGGATGGCTGGGTGGGATGGGACGGGCTTTAGCGGGCAGGGTGGTATTTGGTTAAAGGTTGGCCTTTATGACCTTGGAGGTCCTTTCCAGCCTTAGTGATTCCAAGCTTTAATTGCCCCTGGCATGTGGTGGAGGGGCTGGCACAGCTTCCTTCCCTCCACCCCTGGAGCCACCGCGGTGCCCCCTCGTTACGGCCCAGCCTCGTTATTCTGCAGGGACCCKGGGCCCAGCTCTTGGCTTTGCTGCCAGAGCATTGTGTGAGTGATTCCCGGCACAGGTTTTCCATAGGATGGACACATTTGGAGAGTTTGGAGGGGTCTGAGTCCCCAGCACTCGCCGGAAGCAGGAGCCAAAGCTTCGGGAGTTTCCCCGTTCACTCGCGGCGCGAGTTTCCCCTTTGATTAAACAAATGATTCTYTGCCTAATTTGTCTATGTTGGCTATTTTTTTTTTTTTTTATGAAACATGCACTTAATTAAGTAAGAGAAATACAGAAACATGTTTATTCTCGAGATTTATGCGAAAAATGAGAACCCCACTGAAATTTCCAGTAGTGAAGCAATTAAGTAATGGAATTCCACAGTATAAACATGGTATAATTCAACTATAAAACCGATGGCTAAGTAATGTTAATGAGCTGACTTGAAGCTACAAAAGCTCGAAAAGTTCAGTCACAGATGAAAATGGAATTTGTTCTCAATTATAACTGAAAGAAAGTTGGTTTGAATGAGGGATGGTCTCCAGCTGGAACCCCCAGATAACTTCCCCACGGTTTGGGCTGACAGGTTGCAAAATTCGCAGTGGGTTGTTTAAATCCTTTTCACAGTAACTACTGAAATAWTCTATTTTTTGCACTGCAACACGGAGCTGAGAGCCACAACTCAGGGATTGTGTCTGTGGGAAGGAGCTCAAACCAGGCTGGTACTTCAGCAAAGCTCCAGCTTGAAAACTGACAAAATGTGAGGGTTTTATTTCAGCTTGAACTTCGAGTTTGTATTGAAATCTGGCAAACGTTGGAGCAAATCTTGTAGCTGGCAATTTTAATCCCTGTTTCCTGTAGAATCATCCCCTCCCAGCCAGCGAGAGCACCCAGGRGCAGGAAGGGAATGGGGACTCTCAATGGCACCTTCCAAGAGCCGAATTTTAGTTGTTCCACGTTTCCTTTGCTGCTAATCGTGACCTGACTCTTTTTTCCTTCTAAATTCCTGTCTCTTTTGTTAAATTCCTTTCAGACCCTTTTTTCCAGAGCGTTAATGGAGCAGTTTGTGAGGGTGTGTGTCCACAGTGCTCAGGGACATTCYGCCAGCCCCAGCCCCGACGCTCCTGTCGGAGCCGTGGTTTTGGCCAGGTCCCGAGGGCTTTCCCTGCTCTCTGGCCTCCACGTTACATTTTCTTTTCTTCTCCTATTCCACTTCAGAATGTTGTTTCTCTCACCTTCTCAGCCCAGTAAATAGCACGCTGAAGATTTATGGTGTTTAAACTTTTAATGCCATAACAGATTTTATATATTTTTCACAGCGTTATTCAGACGTGTTATGTTATGGTTTAGCTCAAGCTCTGGTGCAACTGCTCCGAGGAGCTCCTTCCTTGTGGGCAGTTCCTCTTTGCCAAACTGTATTTGCACTTGCTCCAGAGGAGGAGGGAAGGAATGTTCCATAAATGTTGCACGGGATTAAAGGATGGAGACTCGGAGCCTGAACCTGCAGCCCGGAGGAGCCACCAACCACAGTTTGCCTTTGAGAGGTGTCTGTGCCTCCTTCTCCCTCCTTCTCCCGGGCCTTCCCAGCCCAAACGGAGTGTGGGGTGATGCTGTCAGGGCTGAGGGGGCTGGGGAAGCMAAGACCACTCGGGGGTCCTGGGCAGTGGAGCATTAATGGGTTATTTTGGGGGGATGTGGGGGATTTTGTTTTGGTTGTTTCTGCGTCGAATCCCCCCTGTCTCCAGCAGCTTGGCCAAGTGCTGCTCCCTCAAAGTGGCTCTGGGCACCTCCTGCACTGGAATTTGTGAGGTGGCACCTTGGTCRCCCTCACTTGGAGTCAGGGATGGTCTCTCTGGTGTGGGAGAGGTTTCCATCCTGAAAATCCATAGGAAAATGTACAGGTCAAGGGGAATAAGCAATAGAGAATGCTGGGGGGGGCTGGAGTCAGTGTTCATTTTGGGAAAAGTCCTGCTCTTCTCTCTTACATTTTCCTTATTGAATATGTGACCATTAAAAAGAAAAGAAAACAACAACCCCTCCCCACAAAATTAATTAATTGAGGGGCACATCTGCTTGCCCTGGGTTCCTTTCGCAGTGATCCTGATGCTGTGGAGTTTCATGAGTTTATAAAACATTAACTACTTTGACAAGAACAACAAACACTGTTCCCTCCTCACGCAGCTCCCAAACCCCGCTACCAGATGGACCCAGCACCCAGCAAGGGAATATTAATTTTGATGGGGAGAGACTTGGTGTTCTGGGGATTAAGTTATGTGCCTTGGGAAATGCAGCACAGTGGACGTGTGTTTGTGCTGAGTGGCGTCTTTGTCTTTCATATATAAAAGCACTAATTAAAATATAATGTAAAAACCTGCAGCGGGTTTTAGTGCGCTGCTAAGGTAAATAAAAACGAAACAAAAGGTATGTATGTGTATGTTAGGTCATTAAAAGGGCATTGTTAAATCGCTTTGTGCCCCAAAATTTCCGAATTAAAAGCTGAACAGAAACACATCTGGAGCGGGACACGGAATTCCCGTGCCGCTCTCCCGAGTGCTGCGCTGGATCCGTGGTTCATTTGCYGGGAATTGCCGTGTGGGGAAACACAAACTGCTGGATCCCCACCTCGCAAACCCCCCTTTTACAGCCTCCCCACGGCCAGCACGACCCCCGGCAGCTTCGGCCCCAGGCTGGGGCTGAGCTCCAGATGCTCCTGCTGCTGCTGCCTGGGGTATCCGGGCCCTTTCAACCATTCCAGCCYGTTCCAGCCTGGAACGTTCACCGCGCTGTGCCTCGGTGTGTAATGAGGGACGGGGACAGGCTGTCACACTGAGCCATTAACATGGACCCTGTGCAGTTTAAAATGTGGAATATCAGGGATAAACCCGGACTATTTGGTGTTGCTTAATCAAGGGRTGCTGCTGACAGGGARCCACCGCGGGCTGCCTGTGCCAAAWCACCACTGGATGGATTTGAATTCRGTGTGTGACCTCCCTTAGGCTTCTGCAGCCCTTCAGGTGGCCGGGGGACAGTGGGGCTGTCCCCTCCAGGGCTGCAGGAGGTGCCCCCCATCTCCAGCATTCCCCTCTGGGATGGAGCACACGCCTGGAATGCACCCGGCAATTCCCAGCRCTGAACTCCGAAACCTTTGGCAGAACAAGGCCCCTGCACGGGGCACACCCTGGGGCCAGCCAGGCTAGGAGCTGGGCAGCTCTCACCTGGGAACTGGAAGSATGATTTCTCGTGGAGAATCAGGRTGGAAACAGGCTGGATTTGGGAGCAAAGCAAACGCTGCTCCTTGAGAAGCAACCTGGCAAGTTCGTGCTGCCTTGGGATGGCCACGGGGTGCTGAGCGTTTCCCTTCACCCATTCAGGGTCCCAGGGCAGCTCTCCAGCACAGCGTGGTCATTGTGGCAGCCTTGGAAAGTTTAATCCAAAACCCATCAAGAACTAGAAAGATCTTTCTGTTGGATTCATAGAGTCATGGAATCGCAGGATGGTTTGGGTTGGAAGRGACCTTAAAGATCATCCAGTTTCATGCCCTGCCATGGGCAGGGACACCTTCCATTATCCCAGGTGGCTTCAAGCCCCRTCCAGCCTGGCCTTGGACACTTCCAGGGATGGGGCAGCCACAGTTTCTCTGGGCACCCTGTGCCAGGGCCTCCCCACCCTCACAGGATGAATTTTTTTCCTGGTATCCAATCTAAATGCACTTTCTTTCAGTGTGAACCCATTCCCCCTTGTCACGGCAGTTCCTGRTGCAGAGCTGCTCTCTGGCTCTCCTGTGGCCCCTTCAGACCCTGGAAGGTGCTCTGAGGTCTCCCCACAACCTTCCCTTCTCCAGGCTGAGCAGCCCCAACATTCTCAGCCTGGGAAAGTCAATTCATCCAGTTCTGGATTTGTTCTTCCTCAAGTGAATGGAATAACTGCTCCCGATTATTGGCAGTAGTGGCTTCATTAATAAATATCTTCCTGGGCAGAAATCCAAGGCTGAAGGTCTAGGATACAACAGAGGTGACAAAAGGTCCCCTTATCACCACTCTATCACTYGAAGGGTGTTTTAGTCCCCTCCAGAATCTTCTCCTACTCTTCCTGGCACAGGAACAGCCACCTTGGTAAAGAGAGAGGGGGGAAAAAAATTAATAAAATCTCTCTTTGTGCCACTCTCCCCCTGAAGAAAAAGCTGAACATCTGATTTAAGTTTACTGAAATAACAACAGATGTTTATCTTGTATTGTATGGCACATGGCACTACATCTCATAAACCCCCTCCTGCAGCTKAAAGCCGACTTTCTGCTCCCTCATTTGGACACTTGCAGGCTTTGTGCTCTTTCTGAAATGTTTTCATTTCTCTGGAGCTTAATCTGCTACCAAAGTATTTATAAGTATCACGTTATAAACCGTGAAATGAGGAATAGCAAAGGAGATTTTCAATACTTCCTTCCCCTAAGCACAGGACTGAGCAGCTACTTACCTGCAGCCCCAAAGAATGACAAAATTGTGCAAACTTGCTGCAGTCTTTCATTAAGAGGAATCCACTCGGGGTGTGGGATTGGGAACAGATCAATGGGAAAAAAAATCCTGTCTTGGGAAAGCAAAAGCTGAGGAGGAAAAACGTAGGGGGAAAAAAAATCTATTTTTCTGGGGCTTGTAAAAAGTGAAATATTTTCACTTCTAAAATCCACGTGTGTTTTACTGGGAACACAGTGAATACCTGTAGTGGGTGTAATTTTTATATGTATTTATACACACAGATACTTAATTCCACTCAGTGCAACTGCAGAAAACTCTGCCCTTCAGCAGAAATGGCAATTTTCTTCCAGCATCCATCTGTAACTGTTTGTGAATGAACATAAACGACAGAATAAATSCAGGAAGAAATTCTTCATGGAAAGGGTGGTCAGGCCTTGGCGGRGGCTGCCCAGGGAGGTTTGGAGTCCCCATCCCTGGAGGTGTCCAGGGAAGGCCTGGACGTGGCACTCAGTGCTCTGGGCTAGGGACAAGGTGGGGATGGGCACAGGCTGGACTCCATGGGCTTGGAGGGATTTTCCAACCYCAATAATTCTGTGATTCTTGGTGCAGCAGAGGCTGAATCCAGGGGCATCGTGTGGGTCAGGTATTTCAGGYGGCAAAGCAGCAGAGACGGACAAGAGGTGTCTGAGGAAATCAGTGCCTGGGCAAGGAGGAAAGTGGGAACATCCTGATCCTGCACAGCCACTTCCCTGTCTTCAGTTGAGACAAATTTTTTTACATTTTCTAGATATTTCTGAGCTCCACTGATCCGTGACTGTTGTGGCTTCTCTTTCAGCTTTCTCTCTGAACATGGTTTATTTCATGTTTGAACAAACGCAGCCCTCCTTTGTTTCCCCCCGCCGAATTCTTTATTTATTATTTCCTAAAATGATTTGATTTTCCCCCTCCTTCCCAACACATATGATTGCAATAAGCTGATACAAAATAGAACCAAGAAACAAAAGGCTGAACATGCTGATAATGTACATTTGGTTTGTATTTATCGTTTTAAGATGTGTTTTAATTGGTTCACTACCAACATCCTGTAACTCTCAGTCAGACAGAAGAGAAACCTGTTTCATTTTAGAGTCAGTTAATTCCTTCCCTCTTTCAGCTGGGAGCACTGGGTACRGCCCTACTGTAGTATCTTCACATTTAATTTCATTAAAACATTCTAAAAAAGGGGATTATGATACATTTTGTTTTGTGATTCTCCCTTGGATTCCACTGAGAAATGGGTTTTTAAAAGGAGAAAGACACAGAACTTGTTTGGTGCTTTGGAACATAAACCTTTGTGAATAATTTCTATAAATCTCAAAGAGTTTTCTTGTTATCCCAGAAGCTTAATCTGTTTAGTTTAACGAGGAGAAAGTGGAAAGGTGACAGAAATGCCACCTTGGAGGACTCACCTACAGCAAAACTCGAGTCAATGGGCTGGAGGTGCGACAACCCCCGGTTTAATACAAACCTCTATTAAAAAAAAAATAAGGAAAAAAGTAGGAATTGAGGGGAAATGGAGTTGGAAGAGCAGCTCATTCATCCCACAAACCCCAGAAAGGGAATCCTCTCCTTGCTGGGTCTGCCAGGTGTTTGTTTTCCAACACTCCGACGTTTCCCCCTCGGACAGCTCAGCAGTGACTCGAAGGCCATGGCTGAGCATTGCAGCTCTGGGGTTTGGTGCCCCCTGAGAGCTCTGCGTGCACCGAGCAGGAATTCGTTTGAGGAAGTGCTGTGGAGCAGGAGGCCAGCCTGGAAAACCACAGCACCTTCCCTCTTGACCTTGCCCTTTATGAGGTCACTGTCAGGGGCGCTTTGGGCTTCAAGCTCCAAGTTGGAATCAGGAGTTTTTGTAAATATTTCATCTTTTGGAAGGTAAAGGTGTCCTTTTGCTCCTGCTGAAATCAGAGCTAATTAAAGCAGGGGGYAGTCGCAGGTATTTCTATTTTCCACCTCATTGCAGCTTGTTTGATGGAAAGTCCTGGCTTCGTTTCATCCATGATTGTTCCAAGCCCTGGGTTCAAACCCACCCGGCAGCCTTTGTCCTGCTGGGATTTAAATGGGGTTGGTGAGCACGTGGAGGTCACAGCCAGACCACGAGGATGACGAGGCTCCTCTCTTTGCTGGTTTGGTCCCTGACAGCTCTTGGGTGATTCCACAGCCCGTTCTGTCTCCTCTCAGGGAACGGGAACCAGAGGTGACCAGGCTTTCACACAAACTCTCTCCTCCCTGGGAAAGAGATGTCCCCACGAGCCCCTCTCCTGGGTGATAAGGACAGTTTCTGCTGCTGTGGTGAAGCTGTTTCATGTGGTCAGTCCGAATCAAGAAGTTTATTAACAGAAGTGGTGAGGTGGTGGAACTACCTGGAAGTTTTCCTCGCTTGGTGTCACAACTGGGGACCTGCAGGAGCTGCCAGAGCCCCAAAAGGGGCACAAAGAACCCCGGGGCCAGGGCAGGTGATGTCGCAGGAGGTTGGTTGGAATGAGTCCTAAAAGGTTTTTCCCCCAAAACTGAGCAGTTTTGAAGGCTCTAAAATAAGGTCTTGAAAAGAAAAGACGTTTTTCTGTCTTTGAGGAGGGTGAGGAGTTGGACACTCTTCAGGAAAACTTAYGGAAACTTTTATTGCAATAAATGCTGAGGAGTTTCCCTTTTCCATTTGGCTACTGGAAAGGTGGGGAGGGGGAAAGACGGAAAAAGCTTCAGTGTTTGTTGCTGGCCAATTTGGTCACAAAAAGAGCTGGGAAGCGGCTTTTTCCATCAAATCCYGTGCTGGAAGCCTCTGTCCAGCTCTGCCAGGCTGAGCCCTGGCTCCGTGGGAGCTGGGACAGGAGATCCAGGCTCACCTGGGCGTTTTTTGGAGCATTTCTGTGATTTTGCACAAGCGAGAGGTGCAAAACCAGGGAATGAGTGGGATTTAAGCCACGGTTTGGAATCTGAGTTAGAAATTAAGGGCCAATATTGCAGAGCTGTGGTATGGAGAGTTACTCCAGGAAAGAGTGATCCCCCAGGCGCTGGGCTGACAGTATAAATAGCTCTGGATGCTTTAAAACAAATACAGAATCATTTATTTAGCTCAGCGCTCTGGAGCTTTGCCAAGTCTGTGCTAATTATATTGTATCTTGTTTTTATCATCTGTGTTACGAACGATTTCTTATGCCAAAACGTCTGGACACTTTTCTCCTAGTATTCCGTTCCTAGTTTGGGTTTCTGACCATCTTCTCGGTGTGCATTGAGTTTTCCTGTTTCTGGGAAAGAGCCTTGGTTGTGACCTTGTGCCATAGCAATGCTGCTGGGGCAAATTCCCTAAAAATGGGTGGGAAAGGTGAAAAAAAAAGAAGGTTGAAGTGCATCATGATGCCAACACCCTCTGCAGTGCATCCCTCTGTGCCTGGACGGACCCGAGGGTGTGTTTTCCCTTTTGGAAGTCACACAGGCTTTGCTGTCCGTGGAAATCCTGGAAAGAGCAGCTGCCTCAGGAAGGGAAGGGATTTTCTGTCGTGATATTCGGGGCAGAGGTGGCCAAAGGCACAGGAAGGGGTTTGGGGTTTGCAGAACTGGGAGGGAGAAGAGCTGAAGCGATGGAAGATAAGAATAAAGAGGATGCAGAGTGTGATCAGATGCAAAAGGACAATAAGGGGGAAAAGGTAGCTGGGACAAAAGGGGTCAAAAGGGCACAGAAAATAAGAAGTGGAGCAGAGGGGCAGCGTGTCCCTGCTGCAGTTTTTGTGTGAGTTTTTAAGACAGACATCAGTTTAAAACATCAGCAGGGAGAACCTCAGGAGTGCTAAAATCTTATAACTCCAAGGACAACATGATTTAGACTGAATATTTTATTTTTATCAAAACTTTTCACCCTGAACACTTTAATAGAAGTGTTTAAATTGCAGAGGCAGACGATGCTCAGCCACAAGGGTCTCCAGGCTGCTGCAGGGCCGTGTGGAGCTCAGGCACCGACCCTGCTGCACATTCCCTGTTTCTGGGCACAGAGTCCTGCCCCCACAGCTGAGAGGGGGCAGGAAGCAGCCAGGGGGGTTTGCCAAGGGCAGGGGATCCCCAGCGTGGCTCAGGGAGGATGATTTTCCTGTAACCACCCATCRGATGCTCCCTGCACGCCCAGCGAGGGGAGAAGTCAGTCACCCAAAGATGACAAAGGGGGCCTTGCTCTCGAGGCCTGAGATGCTGATGAAACACCCTTTGAACTCTTTGAGGTTTCTTTGGTTTCTTTCTTTTTCTCCTTTTTTTTTTTTTTTCCTTGTGGGTTTTTGCTTTCTTCTGAAGAACAAAAAAGTAACTTCCCATGCAGATCTGGCCTGTGTGGGACAAGGACTCTTTTGAACTATTTTCCATACTGTCCCTATTCAAAAGGATCTTCCTGCAGCTTCCTGAGGAGCCCTGACAATGTTCCATTTGGGCAAAGACATGGGGAGAACAGGATTACAACTGGGCAATGCACACTGAGCATTCCTGAGGGAAAGGGGCAGGACTGCTGTGCTGTGCTCCCTGTCCAGTGGTGAAACAGATCTGAACACTGAAATTCTCATCATGTTCATTCATCTGAACATAGGCAGAAGAATTATTCTTTCTTAATATTAGTTATTGTTACGCTTTCTATCATCAGACATGTGCAATTCCTGCTGAGCCTGAGGCCTCTGATGCCAAAAGTCATGTCCAGAGTGGGAAAGATCCCAAGCTCAAGCTCTTCAAAAAACCTCTGGCACGTTTTCCACATAAWCATCTCAAATGTATGGTTTCCTTAGCGAAGATATTGAGTCTGCTCCTATTTTAAACAAAGCCTATATTTAATGCTGTAGATAAAAATACATAGAAATACAACATCCTGGCATTTCCTTCCCACAGGACCTGCACATCTGGGTGGYTGTTCTTTGCCAGTTCTGCAGAAGGAACACAGAATTTATTTATCTCTGGGGGGTGAAGCTCTGTGGGAAGCTGAGGGAAAGGTGACAGAGGAGTGACACTGAACGTGGTGCCAGCGGAACGTGAGCGGATCCAGGGATTGGGATCCCGGGAGTGAACACGCTGAGCTTCCCTTCTTTTGMTATTTCACGGTGGGGAAGCAGCAGCTGCTGTGGGGAACCTGCAGCACTCCTGCCTGGCGCCCCCGGGGCTCCCCCTCAGCAGGGCCACCCCCATGGACCCACGGTTTTAGGGTGGGAGGGGGCTGGGACAGGAACACCGGGGGAGGTTTTCCCGTGGATTTACAAACAGAGCGAGGGTGTTTGTAAGGGAATTGTGAGCCTGGAGCGTGGAGGGGCTGGTGCTGGCCCCTCCCCGGGGCTGCCTGTCCCCTCTGCAGCCCATGGGTGCCAGGTCAGGGCTGGGCTGGCAAAGCTCTGCCTCCATACGGAGTGCCCTAAATGAGGCTAATGATGGGTTCTGCTGGGCCGCGCGGGGCAGGAWAAGTTCAAAGCCTGGTATTCCCCTGCACAAATCCAAATACCTGCCAAGCCTCTTTGATGAAGTGTCTTTGTCAGAACGATTAAATGAAGGTTAAAAAGGCCAGACCTTTTCTCAACATATTTGACTCGCTCTTTCTTCCCTCTCTTCAAGGTGTCTTCATGTTACATTTATTTGCTTCATGAATTCTTTATTACACTAATCAGTCCTGATGTACAAACTCATTAGAAAATGAGCTGGAAATGTAAGATCTGTCAAATTTCAGAGACTTCTGACATCGTTAGACTCAAGGGCCTTTTTGCAGAGAAAAGGGAGAAAGGAAAGAAGCTAATGAGGAAATGTCAGATAATGTAGAAGTCAATCCATTTGGGGATGAARTTATACAAAGTTCAGAGGGAAAAGCTGTGGCGTTGCCAGGGTAATCACCTTTTTTTTTTTTAATGTAAATTTTGGCACAGAGGAATTTTTTTCTTACTGGGGTGACTGCACACTTCTGGTTTGGTTTTGTAATCCACATTTTTAATCAGTTTACCGTGTTGCTTTTCCAATGATGACACAGAAATGAAGGGAAATAATTATTTGAATGGAATTTCCTCATTCTATGAATTATCAATGTGTGTTTTGGGTCTCGTGCCCATCTCAGCTGCAATCTCTGTCCCAACAGGCAGGTGCTGTGGGGATGCTCAGGGAAATGAGCACTGCTTTAAAAAGGCCTTAGAGGTGTGAGATCTGTCAAACCAGGAGGTCATAAATCCTGTCATGAGCTTAACCTGAAGACAAAAAGGTGAAAAAAGGAACAGTGGTGGAGAGAGGAGGAACTTGGCTGTGGTGACACACAGGTCTGTGGCTCAGAGAACACGAGGGTGTCCATGCCTGCTCACCGAGTCTCACTCCTCCCTCGGCCCTGTGCCTGCTCAGGGAAGTGCAGATGTTCTTCTGCACAAACTAAAATGAGGAGAAGTGACAGATTGTCAGCACAGGACAGTCCCCTGGCAGGGGAGAGCAGCCTGCAGCCCTCGTCCAGCTGTGGTGGAATATAAAGATCAAATATAAGTGGCTTACTTATTTTTTTTTAATTTTTATTTAATTTCAGCTCAGGAAGCTGTTGGAAAAATTTAGATATGAAATCATAGCATGGTTTGGGTACGATCCTTAGGGATCATCTTGTTCCAAGGCCTTGCACCGTGCTGCCCAAGCAGGAGTTACCCCTCCATCCTTCCATCCATCCATCCATCCATCCATCCATCCATCCATCCATCCATCCATCCCTCCATCCATCCCTCCATCCATCCCTCCATCCATCCCTCCATCCATCCCTCCATCCATCCATCCATCCATCCATCCATCCATCCACCCACCCAGGGAATGCAGTACAGCCAACAGGCACTGGTTAGATTCAGCTGACAATCCTTTCCCTGTCATTTGGACATGGAAATGTCTTCTGCTTCCCTCATCTCCCCAGGAATCTCCCACTGTCCCCTGGCAAGGGGCAGGTCTGTCCTGGGCAGTGTCACTGCTGTGCTCCCGTGAAGCTTCATCGCGTACAAGGGGTGCTAAGGAGGGAAATTSAACCCCTCGTGTCTGGCAAGCAGGGCTGGGATACAGGACAGCTGGGATCTGTTCCTGGTCGTGCTGTGAGCTCCCTGTGTGCCCCYGGGCAGGGCTCCTCACCCCTCTCTGCTGGCACAGCCCCTGTGAGCCGGCACAGGCACAGTGGCTGCCTCGGTTACRGCTGGGTCTCACTACGACCATCAGCAAGAGATTGTTCCCGCTTTGAGATGATTTTTTTTCCCCCTGAGGTGCCTATAAAAGCATTCCCCTTGGACTCTGGGGCCTTGGAAGGTGCAAGAGATGCACAGCAAGGGCTGGTTGTCCTGGGCACTGAGTGACTCCTGCTCCGCAGTGTCCTGGAGAGCACGGGCGGGCAGAGGCCAAGGAAAAGGGAGAGATTTGGGACTCCAAACGCAGGGAAACCCAGGAACTGCATGCATTCTGTGCTGTCGTGGCTGCATYGTGCTGCCAGAGCAATTAGGGGAGGCTCCCTTTGCTGGCATTGCCACTGGAGAGGGTCTTTAGCCCCAGAATGAMATCCTGTGGCCACGTGGAGCTCAGAGCAGGGAACTCATCTGTTCCCACAAAGCTGGGAGAGMTCCATGCCAAGAGAAACCTCTCTCCAGACCTCGTCCCTTCCCTCTTTCCTTGGCAAAGAGCCAGGGGACAACTCAGAGGCCCAGGCCCAGGTGCTGCTGTGTGGGGCTGAGGGTCCCAGCCGTGGGTTTCCAGCTGCTGTCCCGGTCTGAGCATTCCTGAAGGGTATGCCCAGTGTCCTTCCTCAGGGACACTGAGCTGAGCACCCCTCCCTCCTCCTCCAACCTCAGCACGGAGAACAGGAGCTGTGGCTGCTCAGCACCTCATAAAAACCAGCTCCCTGCGTGTTTGGGGGGGATCAAGGGGAGAAATCGGGCTCAGCCAACAAGATGATTGTGCTGGAAAAGTGCAGGGAGCAATGAGAGCAAAACCCAAGGCATCGTTGTCCCCATCCGAGGGGATTTCAGCCCTGGATTCTGGCCTGCTCTGGAATCCCTGCTTTCCAGGGGCCATCTCAGCCAAGGAGCACTGCCCTGGATGTCCATCCCAGCCAAGGAGCACTGCCCTGGGCGTCCATCCCCGTGGAGGCACCTGGAGCACGTCCAGCCCGGGTCTGGCTGAGGTTTGGGGCCGCAGCAGCTCCTGCTGCAGCCCGGGCAGGGCTGGGCAGGGCAGGGCAGGGTGACCTGCAGAGCCCCTCTGAGGCAGGACTGCTGCAGCTCCTGGGGCAGCAGCGATGATTCATTTCAGAGTTCTCCTAAAATCAGATTAGAGAGGGCAGGCCAGGGAAAGGGAAGGGGCTATGTTCTGCTTTACAAATCAAACTCCATCACAAAGGTGTCAAAGAACTGGCACTTCCTTCTTGGTTCTTCCCCTCTTTCCTTCCCCTTTCTGCCTCTGGCTGCTGTCTTGCCTTTTTTTATAGACAAACCCCACATCTCCAATTCCTCCTCTTTGAAGCTGGTCAGGTAAAGCCTGATCAGTCCCTCGGGAAAGGAAAGGGCTCGGGTGTTTGCTCTCCCTGAGGGCTGTGGGTCTGAGCTCTGAGGAGCAGCCCAGGCTTCCCATCAGAGCCCTTCACACAGGATTCCCGCTCCAGGGCAGTGGGAACGTGGAGAGCACTGGATCAGGCTGGCTGCTGGCAGACTTGGGGTAGGTGCTTCTATTTCCTTTACTGATGACTTTGCTCTAAAAGTCTCATTATTCAGGAAAAAAAAAAAGGAGATGTTTTTGCACGATTCTGCTTGAATTCATCCTCAGCTTTCCCSCAGTTCTATCCCTGTGATGTTGTCAGCCACATCTTTGGGATTCCTCCCTGTTTGCTGCCGTTCCCAGCGCTGTGAGTGGCACTGGGCTGTTTGTGTCTGGGTGTATCTGCTGGAGACCCGGAGCAGGAGGATATTAGAGGCTGTTTCTCCTGCCAAACAAAACCCCCTTCTCTGCAGGTACGAAATCCAAGCGCACACCTAAGCTGTTGTTGTTGGCTCGGGGCTTTTACAGCCACTGGCAACCTTCACTCTGCCTTCAGGCTCCCTTGGAGCTTCAGCCTGGGACACCCACCTTGGCTTTTGGATCGGACCTCGGGGGTTTGGCTGCGGTTGCTTGGCCGAGCCCCAGCCCGGGGGCTCTGGTCACCCCTTCCCAGGGGGTCACTGCCACCCACTCCACACCGCCCAGCTCCTTCAGCACTTTTTCCGTGCTGCAGTGTCACATTTTGCTCCAGGGCAARGATGGCTGCAGGAATAAGGAAAAAAGGAATATACAAAATATTTCGCAGGATAGTTTGAAAAAATTGACATTTTCTTTCACCAGAACCCAGTATTTTTTTTTTATGCTACAAGGAAATTTCAAAATCAAACTTTTTGAACGATTCTCCCTGTAAAGGGCTGCAGGAATTGCGGAGCTGCGTGAGAGCAGGAGTTTTCCTCTCCAGATCCTGCTTAGCTCTTGGTGATCCACACTTGGGAACGTTCAGCACTGCAGGTTCTCTGTCTTGTTAATTATTCCTCCTGATAAGGTTGTTCTTCATTTATTTCTTGCTTGCCTGGCTTATCTGCTCTTCCCTTACTYCCTTTCTGCAGCTGGGACAGGCAGGGATGGGAGGTGGATTCGAGTCTGCTCAGTCTTTTCATTTGAAGTTGCACCAATTGATTATTTCTGTAAATAGGCATTTCACTGTCAAACCAATTGGGTTTATACGAAAAAAAAAAAACCCTTTGATACTTTCTTTTATTTTTTCCTCTCTGTTGTTACTGAAAGATACCCAATACACCACTCTTAACACAGCTCCTCCCTGAAAACTCAAAACCAGGAGATGGAAAGAAATGATTCCCCTCCCCAGGACAATRCAGCTGGGCTGCCTTTCTCCCTCAGGAAGGGTCGGGGAGTTTTCACTCCTTGAGACRTCTTTGGGCTCCCTTTGAGCGAGTTCAAACACATTTCTGAGCCATGCATGGGGCAGTTTACATTTCTGCCAAGTGCATGGTGATAAAGGGGAGACTTTGATCCCTGGGCCTGTCAGTTGTGYCCCATGTGATGGGCCAGGACAAAAGTCTAAGGATATTTCCCTCAACAAAGGGGTTCTGCTGCCTCTGAAGTTCTGCATCTGTAACAGCCAGGGTGGGTTGGTGTGATTACGGTTGGGTTCATATGGGGAAAATCCCAGGGAGAAGAAGGGATTCCTAACACCAGGCTCACCTGCATTGTCCAACAGCTGATGGAGGGAAACAAGCTCTGCTTCTGGGGACTCTGCAGGTATCTGAGGCCAACACTCACCTGCAGTTGTGACTGAAAGGCCCATAAATAGCACACCTGAGCTGCTCCCTGCACTTGTGCTCCTGCAGCGGCTGCAGCTCCTCCAGACGAGTTCTCTCCATGGATATTCGCGTGGATAATTAGAGGAAAAGGAGTCATCTCGTGAAGGGTTAGTGCTGCTGCCAAAACGCAGCAGTTCTAAAGCGAAGGAGCTTCCTGGACCYTTGTACTTTTATGTTAGACTGACCTGGGGCTCGGGAAGTTGCGGATGCTTGGAACAAAAACCCATGAGAGGAACAAGCCGAGGCTCCGTGTGCAATCRCTGCCTGTCAGCCCCTGGCTCTGGGCAAAGGCTGCTGAAGGGCAGAGGGGTTCGTACCCCTGGCTGAGCTGCTTTGTGCCGCCCAACTCCAGGGCAGCAAGCAAACTGCTAAACCAGCCCCACGCCAAATGCACCCCACAGGGCGAGCAGAGGGTGCTGGGGTGGTGTTTGGGTTTGTTTAACACCTTTCTGTTTGTGCTCAGGGCGGGTGGGTGTGGCTTGGACCGAGCTGCTCTCAGCTAGGCTGGCTTGGGGGAGGCAGGGCTCGGAGCTGGGAAGGCAGAACTCAGAGGTTTGGATTCAGGAAAGCAGGATTTGGATGCAGGAAGGTTGGATTTGGATTCAGGAAAGCGGGATTTGGATTCAGGCAGGCTGGATTTTTGTCTCTGCAGGATGACCTTTGTGTGGCCACTTCTCCTTGCTCTGCAATGTAAGATGAGCCAGCAATGTGAGGATTTGTGGGTTCTTTGGGAAAAGAGCCCTCTTACTAACAAATTRTATCATTCCCAGTGTCCATTCGGGGTCTCTGGGAATTCCTGCAGCACAAATAATCCCCTCAGATGACCTAAGGCAGCCTCAGCTTGGTGGAACAGTGTGTTCTCCCCTTGATCAGAAATCCAGGCCCCAAATCCCGGTGCCGTTTTTCCTTCGGGTCTCATGTCCCATACAGGTGCTGGCCTGGCTCTGGGCACCAGCGTGGTCAGGGGGGTTGCTAAATAAATTTGATTTTTATGGTGTATTTCTTCTAAACTCAGAGCTCTCCTAGCCCTCTGCTCCCGCCACGAAAGTCCCTCCCAGTTTTCAGGAAGCCTGTACTGAATAATTTTCCTTCCACTTTCCCCACTTCCTGTAAATGCTGGGCCAGACAAAGGTGCTGTAAAAATTATAAGCCACAGTTTGATCTCTCCAAGTTAAATGGAGAGATCTGGGTTCAGGGTGGTTGAGCCAAYGTGGGAATTGGGTTGTGACATTTGTTTTTCTGTGGGCTCCCTATATGGGCTTTTATTTTAATCTTATTTTCGTTCCTSTGCTGTTCTTTCCTCCCTCCTCCCTACGCTCACCATTTAAAATAGAACAGAAAAACACTGTTTGAAGCTGCTTGGAAGGCAAGATGGAGAAAGTATTCCAGGATGCCCGTGGAGTTCCTCCTTTGCAGGGGTCTGGGGGCTGCTGGTGCCTTGTGGGGGAAGTGAAGGGCCCAGCTCTGGGCAGCCCCAGTTGCTCACTGGGAGACACTGGGCTCACGTGCCTGAGTTGCACCAGGGAATGGGGAGGACAGGGACTTCATCCTGTGAGGCAGAGGGGCAGAAAAGCAAAGCCGAGCCCTTCTGGGCTGCCCAGAGGTGCTGCTTGGCTCGGCTGTTAACGCTGCCGCAGCTCAGGGTGGAGGTGTTGAAAAGGTTCCCAGGAACCTCAAAGGAGCCTGAAATGGGTTCAGAAGAGTCAAGGACGAGATCAAGAGGGCAGAGAGTGCAGACAGGGAGCTCCTGGTGTGAGCTCTGGGCTCTGTCTCCTGCTCAAATGCCTCTCCCTGGCATTTGCTTTAGGGACTCTCTCTGCCCCAAACTGGGGGTTCCTGTCCCGAGGGTTCCTGGAGCTTTGCTCACAGAAATGCTGCATGGCAGGTGAGCAGTGCTGGGCTGGAAGTCACCACCCTGCTCCAAAATATGGTCTGATTGGGGTCAAATCAAAAGAAATGATTAAATACAACCCAAACAACCCCTCTCCCCCCCAAAAAACCCCAACCAACTAAAAAACCCACTGAAAACCTTAAAACGCTCCATAAAACCATTCCTTTTCATTCCTTTTCAACCCATTTCCATTTAAAGGCCACTCAGAAGCTCCCCATTCACCAGCTGATCCCTTTAAACAGACTGAAGAACTTCAGTGRCTCCTCAGGGACTTGAACTTGCAGTTGAAGGAGCTGAAAAGTCCCAAATATGATGTCAAGGAAATCTCAAACTATTCCCTTTCATGTCCTCATACTGATGTGTGTTGAGGCTTAAAGGCTCTGGTTGTTTTTCCACGTTGATTTTCTTAAATTTCAGGAACAAAAACAAAGTAGTGAGAAAGAGGATCTGCCATGAGGGCACATTTAACAGTGAAARGTGCCATCGTGGGTAATCCACGTGCACACTCCTGTCCCTTGGGGTGCTCTCACACCTCTCACACTGTTCAYCTCCTGCCTGAAAAATCTTGTTATCTTTTTAGGGTTTTTTTTGGTGATAACTGAAAACTGGAAATTCAGAGATTCAGAGATTTCAGAACTAAACTTGTTATTTATGTTTTCGGGGTTTTTTTTCCATTTCACAGCCATTGGGTGCAGTGGTTCTGCTCCACTTGCAGCAGTGTTCAGTGGTTCGGGGTGGACCCCAAATTAGGACCCTGACATTGCAATACTTTAATGTAAAATCAGTGAATACCCTGACTTGGCAAGGACCGTTGAGGCTGAATTGACAGAGTTACTGCCATAAGCATCCCCTCAGAGCAGTGGGACATTAATTTGAGGCTAAATCTGTGTTTCCACTCATTACCAAAATTGAAGCTTTGGTGTCCACGGTGTTTTCTTTCAGCAAGAAGGGCATAAACCACTTTTTTTTTTTTTTTGGCCACAAAAACTAATTTGTAGGTGAGAGTAGAGGTGATGGTTGCCCTTCCCTAGGGATGAGCAGCTCACTGGTGGTGAACTTTCTGATGGTCACAGAGTCATGGAACGGTTTGGGTGGGAAGGGACCTCAAAGCCCATCCAGTGCCACCCCCGCCATGGGCAGGGACACCTCCCGCTATCCCAGGCTGCTCCAAGCCGCGTCCAACCCGGCCTTGGACACTTCCAGGGATTCAGAGCCTCAAATTTTGAGAAACGCTTCCATTCCGGCCGCGCGCACCTCAGGCGCGGTGGATCCCAGCGCGTCACCGGGGCTGCTCCGAATAACAACCCCAAAGAAACAAACGAGGAGCTTCTGCCGGCCGAAAGACGCCCGGAGCGCCCTGCCCAGCTCCGTCCCGGCCGTGCCAGTGCCGCTGGTGCCAGCGTCCCCCGCCCGGTCACCCCGCCGTGCCCTGCCCCTGCGGACACCCGCACCCGCCCGCAGATCCCGGCACCGCTCCCAGATGAGTTCAACTTCTCTCCCCCTCCCCTTCCTTTCTCTTCTTCCCACCTCCCTCCCCTCCCTTCCCTGGTCCTTGACAGAGGCGCAAACACTCTTAAATGAGAGATAGTGGCTTCCATCCAATGGAGCCCCGGTTAATCACCGAACATCGTGGGAAAAGCACAAGATGAGGGCCGAGAAACAGCCCATTGTCTGGGCAAGATTAAAGCCCCAAAAGCCGTATTGTCTACTGAGGGGATAAATCTTCCTGCTGTCACTCAAGCACTGAATTAAATTCCCCTTCATTTCTAAAGGGGCTTATCTGTCCTGAATAGGCTGTTGCGCCACAAGCGTAAGGGAACGTATTAAGTGAGCTCCTGTCTTGGGCACCTTCACAAATGGACGAARAACAGGAGCAAATGTGGAAGGGGCGGGCGGGAGGGGGAAGAGCAGGAGAGCCCCGCGCCGGGGAAGGAGCAGGGGTGTTAATTGTCGGTGCAGGGCGCTATTGCCGGAGGAGGAGGCTGCTCGGGGTGACCGTCGGGCTTCCCCCATTGACAGAAACAGCGCGAGCAGCTCCGAGCATCCCTCGGTGCCAGCGTGGTTCTGGCAGGGGGAGGTCCTTGCACAGTCCGGGGAGTCTCGGAGTGACGGTGTGATCCTCTTTAGGATCCTCTTTAGGGACCCCAAGGGAGGATCCAGCCTTTGGGTGACGCCGGGGCTCGGGTCGGGGTGCTGGCAGCACCCTCTGCCCCCCGGCCGGGCCGGGCCGGGGGTTCTGCGCGGGTTTGGGGGGTGTTGGCTCGGCTGCCGGAGTTGGCTCTCCCAGGGGCCGAGGGGCTGGGCTGCGCCGGGAGCTGGGAGAGGAGGGATGTTCCGGGCGGGTGGGATGTCTCCGGGAGCCCCCGGGCGACGCCACCGCTGCTGCCTCCGGAAAGGCTTCCTCTGGTGGCTGGCAAGGTCCCGGCGCCGCGGGGACGTGGGACACGCAGTCACACTGGTGTCACTGGSATCCCCTCCTCCTCCTCTTCCTCCCCTCTGCTCACCCTTGCAGCATTCCCAGCTGGATCTGCTGTCCCCCCTCGATGGAATGAACCTTGTCCTGTTGTTTTTGGTGGTTCAAACGAGCACTTTTGATCCGCAGCAGAGAGGGACACGCGTGGCTGGTGGGTGTCACGTAATGGGATGTTCAACACTCTGCTGCCTGTGGGATCCCAGAGGGTGGATTGGGCCCAGCTCCCTTTGCACTCCCATGATGGACTCATCCTTCTCCAGCATGAGAGAAGAATAACCCAGGGAAAGGGCAAACAACCTCTTATTTTTCATATTAGCTGCCATTCCTTAGTGCCAAATTAGAGCAATTGCACCAAACCAATCTTTAATATCTGCAAATTTGGGGTGAAACCATCATAACTACATAGGTGAGACTGAATTCTGCCTCTTTGCTGATAGCATTTCTATTTTTTTCCTCTCTGATTGGAATTTATTCTTTTTTATTAACTATGACCGTGCCTTTGGTGATGATTGGGTTGTGATGTTGTGTTTATTGGTGGCCTGGTTGGTTTCTATTTCTGCAAAACAAATGCATATGGAAGAAGTTCCTTATTGCAATAAAAGGTTGGTCTTGAACCGGTCTTGGATCAAAGCTGAGCGTGCTGCTGGCTGTGCATTTACAATGCAAATGCCAGAGGACAGAGTATTTATGTTTCTATTTACCACATAGAATATTAACCACGTAAAACCTCCCCAACACAGCGATCTGGGCTTTGCAGTTCCACAAGCAGATGATTAAACCTCACCTCGGTGTTGGGGTGTTGGATTAGGGGCGGCCTTGGTGCGATTTGGGAAGTGCTAAACAGGATTTTCTGCATCCTGAGTGGAGTTTCCTCTTGTTGATAGGGTTTAATGCTCCCCTGTACAAATCTCTCGCTGTGCAAATACCTCCAATCTCTCCTTTTAGCCACCCAAACCATTGCTCAAACAAGTGGGTTTACACCTGCTTACCAGATTAATTTAATTAGCCAAAAATGGAGTGAAAGAACTGGCTGGAGAACAATAGTTCCCAAAGAACACTTTTTTCTGTTTCTTGTTGGTTCTGGTAATCTGGGGAAGCTGGATTGAGATATTATTCCTCTGAGTTTCCTGGCCTCTTGCTTCAATACTCAAGAAAATAAATGATCAGAATAATGTTTTGAGGGGTTTTTTTTTGTATTTGGAATAATACGAAGAAAACTTTTCCCAACCTCTCTCTGAAAGAACAGATCTAGTTCCTTGCTATCCTACAGTTTATCTGCTGCCTAAAATTGCCTCACTTCTCAGGTTTTGCTCGAGGAAAACCCAGAGCTGTTCTCCCACAAAACTTGTATTAATTCAGGAATGCAAAAAAGGTTTGGGAGGACATTGCTGGAGCTGGAATCAGTGTCCTGGGGTAGTTTTTACCTGCTGGTCACTCGTGCAGTGTTGGCCAAGTGAACTGGAGCTTTGGGGCAGAACTGCCCCGTCCACCCCAGAGCCCGACCCTGCACCAGCTCCCTCAGAATCCTCCTGTTCCAAGCACTCCATTGRCTTTGATCATGAATTAATTAATACTTTCAGTAACCTTAAGTATTTATTTCACTTTCTCCTGTGCTTTGAAGACTTTTGTTTGCAAATCAAACCTCTCATTTGAGCAGGCAGCRTTTTGCAGGAAAAAAAGGAGCAGTTTAGTCAATGTCCAACTGTCTTTTCACGCTGATCCTCCTTTACCATTTGAAGGTTTAAAGACACCAGACAGATTCCTGTTTTAATATATCCATATTTTATATTGAATACAGTTGTTTAGAGGTACACTGCATTGGACAATGTAAAGCCACTGAATAATACACATTAATTTGGTTAGAAATCAGATATTTTCCTATTGCGCTGAGGTCACGGACTGCTCCATGCATTTTTCTCCATATTCCCCAATCTTTTGGAAACAGCACAAGCTTTGCTTAAAGCACCTTCAGAGCCCTCCATAATGCTACTTTCAAAGTAATTTGTATTTAAAAATAATAATAACAAGCAAACAAACTTGTTAGCCCATGGGATGCTTCTGCCCTGCGGCTTAATGGCACAGGTCTTTATACATCCAAATCCAGCAGCTTTCAATAACAAAGGATGAAATTCATGAAACAAATTGCTCCTCTCGTCACAAGTCACACTCTCGTGTGCCAGGGGAAAGATGTGTTGATAACATTCAAAGAGTTTGGTCGCCGATGAATTGTAAATTCCCACCGAGCCCCGGGCCTCGGCAGCGAGCTGTGAACAGCGTGGGGCTGGACACAGAATGCGCTCAGATTGGGGCATTCACCACTTCATTCTTGCAACACTTTTAGGATAAGAGCTAAGGAACACCACGGGGAGATTTTGGTAGGCAGCCTCGAGGGGGGAAAAAAAAAAAAAAGGAGCAAAATATGCAGAGGCGATTTAATGAACATCCAGGGCTCTTTAGAGAGGCTCCGGTGGAGCTGTGATCCCTGGCTGCGACTTTGGGGGCAGGGGAACAAAGGACGAATGTTCGTGGATTTCCTTCCCGACAAAAGGGAGCAGTTCCCACCCCTTAGACAGRGAGCTGGTCCTCTCCCACCGGGAATGGCACCGGGCAGGCTCTGCTGTGGGTGCTGCGCTCCCGGCGGCTCCAGCCTGGGGAGGGGATCCGAGGGTGGGAGAGAAGCYTGGGTTTGGCACACCCAGGGAATCTCCTGCTGATGGGGTTGAAGGATCACGGAAATACCCAAGGCCTGGGCACTGGGATCTGTCCCATGAGTGTCCCATTGTGTCTGCACAGGCTTGCCCAGGGCAGGGTGTCCGTGGAATCCCTGGGATGGTGTGGGATGTGGGCACGTGCTGGTGCTTTCCCAGGTGATGGAATGAAGGATGGTGGCTTTTGGCTTCTCACTTGAGCACAGTGACCCCCCTGGAAGTGCTGCAGAGCAGAGCTGTGACAACACCTGGATGGATCCGTGCCCAGGGTGCTTGTTTGCAGGATCCCACACGGAAAGCTTGAGGAACCATGGATTTTACACGAATAAAAGTGCTGGAGTTCTGCTCTTCAGCTACCTCCAGTTACTGCTTCCATCAGATCTCTGAATTACCCAGTGCAACCTGCACCAGAGGGACCTACGAGTGACACAACCAGGGATGGCTTTCTGTGCCATTTGGGGTGACCCCTTCCCTGATTCCAGCCCCTTTGGAGCCAGCGCTGAGCCTGCCTCCTCCGTGGGCTCTGCAGCTGGGACTCCAAACCCCGGGCAGGGGAGGGGACCCCGGGCAGGGGAGGGGACGCCGGGCAGGGAGCTCTTCCTGAGGGTCAGGACACTTTGGCAGGCCCCAAAAGGGTTAACAAACAAACTGCCTGGATGGCTTTGTTCACTGGAAATCTAATCAGATGTTAACCTACAGTCCATATCCAAGCAATCCTTTCCTTATGATAGTGATTAGTATTACACTGGGAATGAATAGAGCGAGGAAGGATTCCTATGGTAACCTTCGAAATGCATTCCATCGGCAGGCTCTGCCTACTCACAATAATTACGTTCTTAACTGGTCTAACAAACGGCATGCTAATTAGCTGCTTAACCAGCCTCGCCTCATTATTGCCAAGGTTGGGCAGGCCTGAGCAAAGTGACCCAGAGAGAACAAGCCCACTTAGGAAAAATAATAGTAATAATAAGCCATTTGTCAGATGGGCCATGAAGATGGACCTCCTGCGCGGGGCCTGGCCCGCTGGCACAGCCACACACCCCGGGCACAGGGGCTCGGCTGCCTCGGGATGCGGCTCCCTGGAATGCCTGAGCCTCAGGYTGGCATCCGCTGGTCCTCATGGTGAGCTCCAGGTGTCACTGGGGGTTGTCCCAGGTTTGCTTGAGCTTCTGAGTGAGCAGTGACTCTGCTCCAGAGCAGGCTGGGTGCTCCCAGCCCTGGCTGGCTTGGCTGAGCTCTCTCCCTCTCTCCTSTCCTTGGAATCACGGACTCCTCGGATGGGTTGGGTGGGAAGGGACCTTAAAGTCCATCCAGTGCCACCCCTGCCATGGGCAGGSACACCTTCCACTATCCCAGGCTGCTCCAAGCCCCATCCAGCCCGGCCTTGGACACTTCCAGGGATGGGRCAGCCACAGCTTCTCTGGGCARCCTGTGCCAGGGCCTCACCACCCTCGTGGGGAAGGGGAATTTGTGCTAATCTGGTCTAACCAAAGTTGGGTTTCTTTTGCTGGGACACCATCTAAGCTGAGCTAACCGTGGAAGTTTTGCCATTCCAGATGGAAGCAGGCCTGGCTTGGCTCAGCTCTGTTCAGCTCAGTGGAAGCTGGATGAGTGAATAAATTATGCCTGGGCACAAAGGGAAACTGAGCTTCCTACATTCCTGAAATGCACTAAAATCAAGGATGCTTGTCCSATTGGGCACTGCCCTCCACCTGTCCCGTGCTTTTACAAAGTCTGTGGGTTGTTTTTTCTGGGACAACATATTCAGAGTCTTTCCCTGGATGTCATGTTTTGCTCCTGACACCCACACTCCATCCAGCCTCTCCAGTCTGGAGCTGTGGTGTTCCTGCTTTGAGGATGGAATGATTTTCTACAGTAGGGGACGGCTCCAGATTTAGGCAGGGCAGAACAGGTTTGGCTGCTGGGGTACTCTGTCCATCAGGAATCCCCTGTCAGCCTCAGGGTTGTGTCTCTGGTGACAGAGAAGCTGAACTGAAGCTCACTGGGGGTTTTCATCAGCTCTTTGCTCTGTTTGCTTTCATTTTTTTCCTCACAAAATGTTTCATTTGCTGCTGGTCCTCACGGTGCCTTTCAACACAGGGAGAATAAGGAGAACAGCACGTTCACTGCTCTTGGAAGGGTGTTTGGTGGGGTTTTAGGGTTTTTTTTTGGAGGTTTTCTAATGCCAATAGCTGAGATGAGGGAAAATCCCAACCAGTTCCATTCCAGCAGCCCYTGCAATGGCAGTTTCCAAACTGGARCGTGCCTGGGAGGATCCTGCTTAAAAAAGCCCTCAAGATCCAGTTGTCTTTATGGGCAGTCAGGGTAGCTTACAGTAGCTGCTGTGGTTAAGGAGAGATCACAAAAGTGAGGAGGTTTTAAAACTCTTTTTACWGTTCTTTAGCGTCAATCCACAAAGTTAATCCCAATGTCAACACAGAATAACACTATTTATGTGCCACTAAATGCAAACTTGTGCTGTTGCAGAGCCTGCAGTGGTAGGGTTTGCTCTAAATACAATCTGTTCCGTTTTTATGCCTTTGCACCAGCTGGAAATGCAAGCTCCTACCATGATTTCAAATATTGATTCGCTTAGCACACATCAAAACATTACCTTGAGATATTAAGCAGAATGTTTATTTTTGGGTTTCACACCTCCAACCCTTTTAACACCTTAATGTGCTCGTGCATTTTGTTGCACTCCTAATTATTTTTCCCCTCTTCACCTCTGCAGTTTATTCTTGCATTGTTGAAATCCGAGGGTATGAATAATGAGAGCAAGCAGAGCACTCTGGCTCCGACAGAACACACTTTCCTTCTTGGATATGCTTACAGAGAGCCACAGGTCACAGAGTTTTCAGTAAAAATAGGAGMTGTATTTACAACTTTTGTAATGAGTTTGACTGTCATGAGATGATCTTCATTTAAATGAGAGGCAATTTCTGCTSGAGTGTTGGTACACACAGTTTCAGCTTTATAAAATAACTGCTTATGTTATYAGCAGCAGTGACTTTCTTCGCCTTWAATTCAGGAGGAATTTCTGCATGGAAAGGGTGGTCAGGCATTGGAAGGGRCTGCCCAGGGAGGTTTGGAGTCCCTGTCCCTGGAGGTGTCCAAGGAAGGCCTGGACGTGGCACTCAGAGCTCTGGRCTGGGGACAGGGTGGGGATTGGTCAGGTTAAACTCGATGATCCTGGAGGGATTTTCCAACCTGGATGATTCTGGGATTCKGTGATCATRTTTATCACTAGACTAGAAATGCACTTTYATTGCCAYCTTCCTTCCTCTTCACAAAATGTTGACAAACTTTGCGTCAGCAMAACYTGGAGATRTTTTTTGTGTACATGTGAAAATTTTTCAGTCGTTAATTCGTGCCCCACTTTGGAAGGATGAGGCTGGAGAGGAGGCACGAGCAGCCCAGCAGGCAGATGTTGGAGGGCTTGGGATTTGCAGAGTTTCAAGAAGTTGGACATCTTTTAACAACCCAGGAGGTGCTCAGTGATTTCACCATTCCCATGTYGATGGCTACTGGGGAACCAAAATATCCACACCCGACAGACAAAGCATGAGTAAGGGATGAATATTTATTTTGGTTATCAACTTATTTTTCTCCAGGGGAATATTTAATTATATGCATCACACTATCTTTAGTACTGATAATTTTCACAAAAATCTTGCATTCTGCCTGTTTAGCSTTTGGTTTTCCATGTTACCAACTCTCCTGCCAGCTRGGCTTCCCTGCAGCTGGAGCAGCGTTTGGGAATTTCGTGCCTGTTGTAACAGAACTTCATTTTCTGTTTGAACATTAAAACATCCCCAAGAACTCATGTTCAGCTCCTGTGTGCTCACCAACTGCAGGACAGAACTGGCACCGTGTGGATGGTGGATCCAGCCAGCAGGGAATAACGGAGCTCGTGTTTCAGCTCTCCTTGGGGAGCTGCTCTCGCTGCAAGTGGAGAGCGAAAGGACTCCAGAAAATTCCCCACTGCTCCCAGGCAGCGCACACGGAGAGTGATTATTGCCTGTGCCTCTGCCCTGGGTCAGCTCTCACGGCTGCAGCCTCGTGCCAGAGGGGGGGAAATCATGATTTAGACAGAAAAAAAAAATCAGGGTATTTTTACAGGTTGAATGTGACTGTGATTTCAGGCGTTTGAACAGAWCCAGAAGGAACCAAAGGTTCCCACTTTACAGAGTCGCTGCTGGTCGGTCACGAGCCGGGGCGTGGTGGCGGCTGTGGGAGGAATGCAGCTGCTGGATTCCCTGCTTTCCACGGGAGCGCAACAAAGGCTCCGGGAACGTGGGCAGTGGGGAGAAGCATTTTAAAAGTCGTGCTGGGAAATGTAAATGTTTGGGAGGGGCTGCCTGTGTTCGGCGCTGGGGACGAGTAGGACGGGTGGCAGTGCCGGTCTTTGGAGGCTGGGCGGGTTTGTGTGGCAAGTGCYGAGTGTTGCCTCCATGGGAAATTTGCAGTGGACCTCCCAAAATGTCATTGGTCTCTTCAAAGCAGCATTTCCCTCTCTTGAAACCCAACGACCCCCAAACTAACAGAAATGTGCATCTTTCCATGGAGGGCCGTGGAGAAAACAAATCCTACCCAGTTGAAAGAGAGGAGCAAAGCAGGTGCCTGGTTTGACCAGAGGATGACATCTGTTCTCATCCTGGCTTTGTGGGGTACTGGGGGTACAGGGATATGGCATTAAAAAAACCCAGTTGGGATATGGCATAAAAATCTCCTTTGAGAAAGGATCCCTGTTCTGGTAATACCCAGAAATGTAATTATTTCTCAGTTTTGCACCCCTATATATTAATCTCRAATATAATTTGATGTTCCCTCAGTTGACTGGTGGCTTTCTCGTGGCTGCAGTTGCTCCTCTGTCCTTTGGAGTTGCTGTGGATGTTCATCCCCAGCRTGAACTGCTCTGGTCCATGAACAGAACCCGGCTCCAAGGGTTGGGATCGCACGCTGGGGGTCCTCAGGGCAGGTTTGGCACTGTCCCCGCTCTGCAGGCTGCTGTCCCAGGCTTCCCGTGCAGGGGAGGGTGGRAGTGGACGAACCAACTGGAATGTGGAGGGCTTTTATTTCTTCCAAGTCGACGCTGGAGTCGCGCAGGGTCCCGTCTCGAATAACTCCCCGAGCAGGAAAATAAACAGCCCYGTGGATGCAGAACGCTGCAAGTCCTCTGGCCCCAGGTTTTTCAACAGTGTCAAGTGATTTTTGTGTGTACAAAATTTCCTTTCACCGCCGGCTCGGGCAGTGATGTGTGTTAAGAACCAGCTGAGACTTTGGCACTAAAGCCCGCGGAATCTTCTGTTATGTCGGAGAAATCCTCTCCCTCTTCCTCAGGCAAGCCACAACTTCTCAATTCCCCGGCCCTGTTGGTAGGGAAAGTGGAMTTATCAGCAAGGAAATGCCTAGTTTTCTGGAATTAAACCAGAATGTGCTGGAAATCTGCCTCGTGSTTGCAAATCCGCGGGGTTTGGTGCTGTTTAGCTGTTGGTAGCCAGGACTCCGCAGATTTGGGGTGCCTGTTTGAAACGGCACCTCTGAGCTACAGGAGAGATCCCCTCCTAATGCAGTTGGAGTTTGTGGTTCTGGACAAGCCCCTAACCCCGAACCGGAGCATATTCATAACCACCCCCATTTGTGTAAGGCAGAGAGGGAACAAGGAGTATGAAAACACAGCTTCTGCGAGCTCTGTGAAAGATTCCCATTATCCTGCCCCAGATGGCACCAGCTGTACTCCTGGACCAACACTAAATGACTGTGGCTTGTGCCAAATATGTACTTGAGTGGGTTGTACATGCCCTTTACAAATAGAAGTTGAATGTTAATAGATACTGAATGAAACCCACTGCCAAGCCAAACAGAGCCCCTGGACGGATGCAGGGCGTGCAGGGAAATTACACATCGCGGCGGCGCTCGCCGCAGAATGCGTGCGAAGGATTTCAAAGTGTCGCCGGGTTTAATGCGGCCCCGGCTAATTCTCCCTATGCTAATGGCCGTGCGAGGATGCAGGAAGAAGAATGGGGAGAGGTTAAAGGAGCGCTGCACCGATATCATGTAAATTCGGGGTAGGGTCAGCGTACGGTGTTGTAAACAACATCACATCTCGGAGTACATGGAGTTCTGATCCTTTCAGGTATTCGAGCCTTTGTCTGCTGATATAACGCCTGCCTGTCAGCTCCACGGTCAGAGGCCCAATCTTTTTTTCTTCCCTCGCTGAAAAGGTCCCAGCGCCACATCGGGGCAACACACTGGCTGCCTATTCTCCTTCCCCACGGAACGCAATCACCGGACAACTCGGCTATAATTCACTCCCTGGCCAGCCCTTTCAAAAGGTGGGCTGCCTCAGCGCTGTTAGCCCAGCAAGATAAATCATGTACTCGAAATTAACTTCCATTGAAAGGAAGGGGTGGAAGAAAAGCCGACTGGTCAGGCGGAGCATGCTAAAGAAAAGATGACTGGAGTTGATAAATGTCATTGCGGATAATTTGGGGGCTGTGATTAAGATCTTATCTAGGTAGGAAGTAAATAGAAAAGACTTAATAAAAGTCCTACCCGGGGATCCGTCCTTATGAACTTGTGAAGTTTTAATTTTTTTGAAGTGAATATTGAAGAGAGCTCCAGAAAGGTCTTCATTAAAGGGAAAGTTGTTTTCAGGGCGCTGCCCAGAGAGCGCTGAAAGGCGCCTGGGTGAAACTGTACGTCTTCCCCCCACTCCTTTTTCTTTTCCAGAGCKGAAAGAAAGCATCTTTGTCTAAAAATTCCTTTAAAAAGTTAAAGGATAAACAACTGGGGGAGAGCTGATGAGGATTTCTGGGTAACAATCATCTGTTTTTTGTCTGCTCTTTTGCTTTCTTTAATGAATGGCCTTTGCTGCCATAAAATTCCCTACAAATAAAATGTAACCTTATCCCCAATATGTGTAAGGGAGAGAAGGCAGAGGCCTGTTTGTCCATAAATTCACATGCTGCTCRCCCAGAAAGCATAAACTCCCTCTGAATTTTATTGTGCTGGCCAGAATTTGCTTTTATTGTATTATTAGCAGTAGTTTGCTGCTTTTCTTTTTTTTCCCCCCTCTCAACCAATTACTCCAGCAACCTGCAAGCAAGGAGCAGTAAACTCAGCGAACATCTGTGGGGCTGAGTGACAGGGATGCAGAGCCCGGCGTGAATTCCCTGTCCTGGAGAGGAGGGAGCCTCCCCCCTTCCCTGGAAGTGCTGCCTTGGCAGCTCCGAGGGAGCAGAGACAACCCCAGCAGCTGGACAGATGTTTGCTGTGGGGACTTCTGCTGCCTAATGAGAATGGTTAACATTTTATTGCAGAGTGCATCCTGTGATCTGCAACCTCCCTAATCCCGGTCTCGGAGGGATGCTGAGCCGGGAGAGGTTTCCAGAACCCTCGAAACGCCACCTCCGAAATTGCCCAGGCTTCTTATTCACTCCCTCCCTGTCTTTTTACTACTTTGCCCATCACACAGAACACATTTCAATATGAAAACTGGGTAAYCTACTTTAGAAAAGAATCGTGGAAAAGCCCCAGCTAAGGGCACACAGGGAGGGGATGTGCAGGGCCAGGGGTGCTGTGTTGTCACCCAGAGTGGAGCAAATCAAGTTTGGAGAATCTGGGAGATATAAAATGATATCGATGTGCCTTTAACCCCTTTGTGCCTCGGAGCTTTTGCTGCTCTAAAAACAAGTGGGGAAAGGCCAAGAAGTGTGAGCAGTTCCAGCAGTTTGCCTTTCAGAAAGGCTCTGATATTGAGTAAATTATTAGACAGTGCTGAAGGACAAAAGCAGAACCTGCAGTTGCAAAGTGCTGCAGTCACAGCTGGAGCGTGGATGGAGATCTGGGGGCAGTTCTGCTGGAAATGAGACATTTCCAGGCTCAGTTGGAGCTGGTCTTTGATGCAGATAAATGATCTTGAGTGTGCAGAGGTCAGTGTGGACCTCAGTCCACTGAACGTGACCTCAAACCTCCCCAGCTGCCCTGTGGGATGCMGAGGGCCTGATCCCCTTCCACAGAGGCGCCCTGAACTCTGGGAAAGGGAAAGGATAACCACTRTTGGGAGGCTTTTACGAGGGCTGGCCTGGTTTTCCTGGGAATGCTGGCTCGGAGGTGCCTTGCTAGCAGCCCCAGCTCCAGGCTGCTGCCTCTCCCTTTGTAATGAAGCACCCTGGAGCGTGGCCTGGGCAGACCTGCCCTGCTTGCATTGGTTTTAAGATCCCCTGGAATAACAAAACTTGGGAAGTTCCAGTGGAATCTGCAAATTTAAAAAGTGCCTATTCCCCTCCACATAAACAAGGATTTTGTAAGAGCAATAAGTGGAAAATGAAGTTCTGCACTTTCTGTTTGTGGATTCCTGGGGAGGTGATGCACATTTCTAAGTGGGAATGAGCCAATATGAGCCAAAGTTTGGGGTTTAGTGCTTTAATAACTGGAATATCTGCCCTGGGGGATTGGTCAGGCACTCCTCCCATYGCTGTGTCACTGGGCACTTGAGCCACGACAGCCTCTGCTGCTGCAGCATTAAAAAATAATCATAAAATGACTATAAATTAAACAGATGCTGCTCTAGTGGTGCTTCTACATCTGTCAGTGTAAAAATATCAACGGTGATGATAAAAATTTCTGTGCTGGCTCCCATTTCTAGAGCTGGTAGTGAGTGATGAAGTAGATGAAAATGATTAAACAGAAGTTTCAACAGATTTTTTTGAGAGATTTTTGCTACGAGATACAAGCAGCTCTCAAATAGGAAAGGTAAAAAAGAAACCTGCAAGTTTGCAATGTGAGAAACTCATAGCGTGGGGTTTATGTCTCTGAGCATTTCCTGCGAGTTCTGATTTCATGACTGACGATTTCAGGGATTCCTATTCTTGCTTTTAAGAAATTCTGAGGGTGGTTTCCGAGCTGGCTGTTTCTCCCAGGTATTCTCATGGATGCAGTCGCCTGCCAGGCTCCTGCTGGCCTTTTTCACATTTGTTATAGAAAGTGAAGTGTTTTTTAGGAATTTCTTCCCTGAAATCCAGTTTCAAGTATAAGCTCAAACCATATTTTAATTCACAAAGGCTTTCCAAGCTATCGGCACCATCATTTCCCAGCGATTCCACCGGCGTGCCRAAATCTCCCTTGTTAATGGCTCTGAGAAAACTGTGGGCCCAATAAACCCGGTGTCAGGCAAAGAATACAGTGAGGATTGGGAAGTGACAGATAAAGCAAATATCCTGCTCCTAAACAAACACAGCAGGACAGGAGAAGATGACAAATGACGGGATTGTGTCAGCTTGAAAACAGATTGGACTAATGGCATGCTGGACTTTGCACTCCRGGGATCGATACTCCATCAGGCCACGGAGCTGCAGCCCCTGGGAACGGCGGGGCAGGCAGGGAGATGTGCTGATAGCGCTGCCTGCACAGCCCCAGGGGGAGCCTGCGGGGGGAATTCTGGGCACTGGGATWTCCACTGCCCGGGGGGAAGCCTCCCCTTGCTGCTGGAAGTGGCCGTGAGGCACAGGCCGTGTCTCTGCAGGGTTTGGGCGCTGCCGAGCGCTGGGCTCACGTCGCTTCTCTCCTCCAAACCTTCTCTTTCCTTTTTTTATTGAGATTTTTTTTCCCCCCTAGGGGTAGGGATGTGGAATGGAGGAGTTATGGAGGCAGAAAAGAGAGGTTCATTTCTAGGACTTTGAGCACATTAAAAGAATACATTTTTTTCCTGTCTTTGTTCATTTCTGTTCCCCAGACCCCAGTTGGTCCAAGCTGGGTTCACTCCGTGTGAGGCTCAGGAAAACTGATGGGATGTGAGTTTTCTGTGCTGTTTAGCTGGTGGTGCAGAAAGGTGGCACTTCTTCAATAAAAATAGGTGTTTTCATACATAYGGGAAAAAACCAGCTGGCAGTGGTCTGGGATAGGCAGATCCTGAGTGTTTGGTTCCAGACTGGGTGCAATGCCAAGCTCAGGCAGGTGAGATGTCCCAGAACCCTCACACTGTTCCCCAAGCACTATCTCCCTGTCTGGCAGCATTCCCATTACCTGGGCTGGCTCCCATTTCACCTGAAGACACATTTCCRCTATCAGGGGCCACCAGAGGTGTAGGGATAAAGATTTGGGGTCAATGTTCTTTTCARCTGCTGCTTGCACCGGGGACCTCACATTTTTGTAAGCGATGAGGGCAGGGGACATGAGGCATCCTAGATGGGAATGGTCCTCACAAACGGAGAGGGAAAATCCCAGGGGATGARGTGAGGAGCAGTTTAGGGCTTCTCTCTGGGCAGTGAAGGGTGAGTGTGTGCACATTTCCATGCACCGTGGAAGTGTCACTGCAACGGCAGGAGGGGAGTGAGGAATGTGCGCATCTCCCGCTCCTCCCGGAGCCCAGGGAAAAGCCCAGACGGCTCTCCCGGGAGCAGGCTGTGCCTGGGTGTGTGCTGGTGCACAAACCCCTTTGGCACGGCTCTCAGAAGCAGCCCCAGCGGCCACACGGATTCCAGGGGCCGCTTTGGTTCTGCAGTGAGGTTCTGGACACTCCTCCCCACCACGGGCGACTCCAGAGTCCTGCCGCTTCCTAGCCCGGCTGCTCCCTTCCTCCCCGTCCTTTCCAGGGACTGGGCATCCCCTTCCCTGCTCCCCACGAGGAGCCTGAGCCGCCCCAGGGTGCGGGAGGGGCTTGGCTGGGGCTCCACTGCCCGGAGAGGGACACGGACCCTGAGTGTGCGATTTACTCATCGCAGCAGCTGCAGCAGGGAGATGCCATCAGGAGATGCCATCAGGAAATGGGCGTTTCCTGGCCGGGATTTGGGTGTTCAGACAGGAAAGGGTGGTCAGGGATTGGAAGGGGCTGCCCAGGAGGTGTCCCAGGAATRCCTGGACGTGGCACTCAGAGCTCTTGGCTGGGGACAAGGTGGGGATGGGGCACGGCTCGGCCTCGATGATCCTGGAGGGATTTTCCAACCTCAGTGATTCTGTGAAATCCACATTCCCGTCGTGTGAGCTTTCCCCTTCCATCCACGGTGCTCCAAAGGGTTAAGTGCCTCCTGACAAATTGCACTCTCTTTAATAGCTGTTAGTTGTTTACCTGAGCTAATAAGATTAATGTCGTATTGAATATGGGGGGAAAAAATTCCCAACACATGCTTTTAGATTTATATGCTAATGACCACGAGCAGGAAATGAGTGCTGAGCAGGCATGGTGGGAATGCTTTGGTTGATCCAGAAAACAGGAAGAATTAACAAACCTCGATGGATCCCATCCTCTGGATCCCATTGAAGGGCTCACGTGGAATCAGTGGGAAGGCTCCTGTGAGGGAGGGTTTGTAGGACCAGCCTTGAAAATGTGTATTTTTAACTTGGAGAGGTCAGGTTCAGAACCCAGGAGATCCCTCTATTGCTTGTGCTTTTCCAAGGTGTTTATTCAGCTTTAAAGTCTCTYCAGAAGGAGAAGGAAAGAAGGCCTCTGGTGTGCCTATCGGTTTCTCTGTTGATGTTTCTCTCTACCCATTTGATATTTTAGACAAATAGGCATTATCTAATCTGGGGGAACTTTTTGGAGGGCCCAGCAAGTATTTTTTACTAGAGCCTAACAAGCTGCTATTTTAGAAACTATATATATATATAACTATGCTTTGGAAAGGCGGGGTTTATATGAAGGCCATATAATAAAAAAAGCAAATTAAATTCCAAGCAAAATATATAGAAATAAGTCATGGAGAAATTTAGTTATGAACGACATAAATATTTTTCATGGTGTAGTATTTAATTAAAATCAAGTACTCTCAGTTGGCACAGAAGTGATAAAATGTACACGAGTTGCAGTAACTGATGTGGACAATTTGTAAAAYAAAATAATTTAAAAATAAATTCATTTAGGAAAGGCTGGTTCTCACAGCGGGGGCAATTCCTGAGCTGCCTCGTGCAATGCAGGAGGATAAATGGGGGATTGGGAAGGCTGAGGTTTCATTCCTACCTGTGCCATTCCCTAAGGGAAGAGCCTGCCCAGACCAGTGCTCTCTCTCCCTTCCCACCCACCTTGCCAGGGGGTGCCCCTTATTTCCTACCAAGAACACGTTCCAAGGGCAATAGGGAAGCTGAAAGGGAATTGCTTAGGCATAGGAGTCATCATGGAGCTGGAACTGGCTGCTTAAATACTTTTTTCAGTGACATCCTCTCCCCTCTTTCCAAGAGGACTGGAGAAGAGGGAACGCTTGTATCCCTTGCTTTTATTCCTGATGCAGGGAGGTTGGAGGAGAGAGTTGCCAGTGAAGGATCTCTGCTCTGAGGGGGCTGCCCTGGCTGAAAATCAGCTTTTGGGGGTGAATGGTGGAGGGGGAGCAGGCAGAGCGAAGTTTAGTCTCGGTATTGTCTGGCTGGCTTGGTTACTGCCATGATCTCACTGCTCCTGGTTGTCAGACTGGACTAAAATCACAGAAATGCTTTGCTGAGAATGAGAAAGCGAAGCCATTTCACAAATATTTTGAATGTTGCCTCTGCTTTCCTGAATTTCCTTGAACACCAGCGATTTAACCCAAACAACAAACAGAAACCTCTCTCTTAATAGCTTTTCTCTCTTTCCCCCCCACTGTAATTTATGCATAATGTGTGCTCGAAGAAACTGGAGGGGAAAGGAGAGCTTCGCGTTTACTTTGGCTTCTCTCCCCTTGTAACACGGTTGCCTGGGCCAGAGAAACTGCACATCGCAGRGGTGGAGGGGCGGGGGCAAGCTCGGAGGATCCCAAGGAATGCTCACATCCCTTTCCCGCTTCCCCTCAATCACAAATGCATTGCTTCACGGAGGCATTAACTGGAATTGGTTGATGTATATAATAAATTGGAGCAAACTCCCCATTCAGCTACCTCAGAGGAATCTGCTAATTTAGTTTTCTTTACGAAAATCAGAAACCTTGGACTTGGCTGTGACCGAAGGACTCCTCACCTGGCAGCGCCAGGGATTTGCAGGCCCCTGTGTGTGTGTGTGTGCGTGTGTGTGTGTGTGGCACGAAATCAGGACATTTAACCTTTTCAGAGGGATTTTGTCTCAGACAGGAGCCCTGGAAAGGGCCAGGGTGCGAGCTAGGAGCTCTCGGTGCTGTCAGGCTGCGGCGGCGAGTTCCTCCAGCGAGGGAAGTTTGTGCGTGGCGCTTGACGAGGAAAAATGCCTCGAATGCGGCACAGTCATTTGTCTTTATCGCGGCCCTGATTTGAATGGAAACACGCGCTAGCGGAGGGCACGGGTTGGGAGAACTCCGCGCTTTGGAGCGGCAATCCCGCGGGGGGAGCAGCGCGCAGGACGCGCAGGATGCGCAGGATGCTCGCCCCGCCCGGCTCCGCCAGCGCGGGGACCCCGCGGCACCGCATCCCCATCCCCATCCCCATCCCCATCCCCATCCCCATCCCCATCCCCATCCCCATCCCCGTCCCCGTCCCCGTCCCCGTCCCCGTCCCCGTCCCCGTCCCCATCCCCGTCCCCGTCCCCATCCCCA
>JACAXG010000099.1:1628688-1709420 GCA_018881555.1 Amblyornis subalaris
GGGATGGGGATAGGAATGGGGATGGGGATGGGGACGGGGATGGGGATGGCGTCGGGCGCGCCCTCGCGGGGGCTGTCCCGGGGAAGCTGAGCCGGGGCTGCTGCGGCTCTGCCCGCGGTCCGGCCCCGCTGGGAAGGGCTGGCCGGGGCGGTGCCGGTGCCGTGCGGCGGTACCGAGGAGCCGCCCGCGGGAGGCGCAGCGCCAGCGCCCGCGGCCGCCTAATTCAGTAAGTGCTGGGTGCCCGCTTTGTTTGTGTGGAGCTCGCAGCCCTATTGATGTCAAGCAGGCTGTTAAAAAGCATAATGACATGGCATTAGAGACCCCGAGAGCAATTAACAGGCTGCTTAATTAGCAAAAGGAATTAGAATTTGAGTGGCTGATCTTTGCTTAAAGACTTGTAAAAAAGCTGGAGCAGTTATCTGATTATGCATTGATCGCACGGCTAACCCTGTCCTTGGGTAATTCTCGTCCCTCCATTGTGGGCTGTGAATATACAACTGTTTAAATATTCTGACCTGCCCCGGGAGCTGGAGGGGAGCAGCGCTCGGGGGGCTGGGGAGGGCGGCCGGGGGTCCCCCCTGGGCAGGGGGCTGGGGCCGGGGGTCAGCGCACGGGGGTGTGAGGACCGAGCTTTGGCCACGGCAGCCAGGGTGTCCTGGCAGCCAGGAGAGCCAAAAAAGTGTCCGAAAAAAGAGCTACGGAGATGGGGAAGGGTCTSGAGGGGCCACACGAGGAGCGGCTGAGGGCGCTGGGTTTGTTCAGCTGGAGGAGAGGAGGCTGAGCGCGGACATCAGMGGGGTCTGCAGCTTCCTCACGAAGGGTAGCACTGATCCCTGCTCTCTGTGACAGGGACAGCACCCRGGGAGCGGCTGSAGCTTTGTCAGCAAGAGTTAGGTTGGATATCAGGGAAAGGTCCTTCCCCCAGAGGGTGGTGGGCACTGAACAGGCTCCCCAGGGAATGGGCACGGCCCCAAGGCTGCCAGAGCTCCAGGAGCGTTCGGACAACGCTCCCAGGGATGCACAGGGTGGGATTGGTGGGGTGTCCTGGGCAGGGCCAGGAGCTGGACTGGATGATCCCTGTGGGTGTCCTCCAGCTCAGGACATTCCATGGTTCCAAGCGCCCGGGCAGTGGCCAGCCCACGTGTGTGGCCAGGCGGGTGGCACCCGCGTGTCACCGCCACCAGGGCCGTCCCTCGCCCACGTGTGCCTGTTCCAGGGATCCGGGCACAGGCAGGGCCCTCCTGGCAGGGGAAGGGGCTGTTCTGGGATGAGGATGAGAGGGAATGGATGGGCCAAAGCGAGTCTCTCCCCAGGCCTGAGCCGGGGCGGGTGGGGATGGAGCCCCAGGGGTGCCCGGGCACCCTCCCTGCTCGGCTGCTGGCGGCCAGGGCAGCCCCCAGGGACGGATTTCCCACGAGCACGCTCCCTCTGCACCGCGTGCTCCGCCTGCCGCGGGGCTTGGGTCTCCCCAAGTGTGCTCTGACACTCTCCCCCATCAAATAATCGCGGGATCGCAGTCGGAGCGGGAGCAGGGGGGGCTGGCGGGGAAGGGGAGAAGCGTGGGCATCCTAAAGTGCTTGTGTTTATTCGTCAGTGCTATGTGCAACAAAATAAACAGGTTTAAAGAAAAGAAAGCAGACCAGAGGAAAAAGCAAGTTCTAAACCCTCCGTGCTGCTCCGGGGGTGTCTCAGTGGTGCTGCTGGGAAGGTCAGGGCCGGTGATCACAGAATTTCTCTGTCTCTAACAGGGATGTGACGCTTGCCTGACCTTGCTGTGCTTTTGGCAGGTGGTTCCCTATTACTGTGTGCCACAGAGTTATTAAAAAATCCATTAACGCTTGTGTTTGTACTTGCCAGAAGTCCACCTTCCCCAAATAATTTTTTGAACTCTTTTTCTTTTATGTTCTTTCTTTGCTGCCCATAATTTTTGGCTTATTGGGACGACATTATTTCCYACTTCAGGATGCAGCAAATACATCATTTTTTATGGATTTGTGAGAGTGAGGAGAGCGAATTAACCTTTCCAAGGCAGGGAATTCTGCTGGAGCCAGTATAGTTTTCATTGTTTTACTTGCAGAAGTTTTGTTTGACCCAAGCCTGATTGTGTTTAGTTCCTGTCAATTTTCGTTTGGAAATGTTAGTTCTAAACATAACCACCCAGTCACTAAAAGGCCACCATTRTTTATTGTTTTCCTTTTAATAATCTTATTTTTTCCTGTCTTCTAGGTGGCTAGAAGGAGAACAAAAATCAGCCCCATGCCCCAACTTAGTGGTTAAAAACATCTATAGCAGTTGGGTTTTTTTCTGTGGATACTGTCTGGGAGTTGTGATGTGGAATCCTCTTCCAGTGAGGAAATTCTCATTCTAGAGAGAGGCTGATTAGCCTTCAGTGCTCTGAAATGAGTAAACTGTGATTTGGGTTACAGTAAATCTCTGCTCACGGGGAAATTACTCGGTAGGGAAATATTTATTGCTTCATATGAGTTAGTGTGAGAGAGATCAAACCCGTGTTGTATTTCATGTTGTATTTCATGCCACAGATTTGACTGAAATATTGGAGAATATTATCAGGCTGAACTTAATCAGCTACTCCTTGGCTCAGCGACCCCTCAAAGTCCCTCCTTTCACACTTTTCCTGCCGAATGCAGCAAATGTTTTGTTTTCCTGTTTGTTTGTTTGTTTGTTTGTTTTTGAAGTTGGCTGGTTTGGTTCTCTGTTGTCATCTTTGCCTTCTTTTTTTCCCTGCCCTTAGAGGTCCCTAAAATAGAAGGAGGAGGGAAAAGCCTGCCTGCACTCCAGCTTTTCCTATCAGGAGGCCGAGTGATGCAATTGCCAGGGAAATTTCGAAGCTGACATTCCAAGGTCTTGATCCAGACATCAGCTCCATGTAGGCAGAGCTCTGCACTCCTGATTTAACTGGGATTGCTGGAGCCTTCAGGGATCTGTCCAGACGGGCACCAGGCTGCTGTCGGAGAAAAGCCTGTGTTGCGTACAAGCATTTCCCTCATCTTTCTACTTTAATGACATATTTCTCCAAGAAAAACGCTGAATCTTTTCCAATAACTGCTAAAGTGTATTTGAAATAAAAAATCTCATTCCTCCAGAGGCTTTCCTCGCTGATAAATGGACTATTATGCTGTGCAGCCAAAGGAGATATTCATATCTTCCCAAAATTGAAAGAACATATTAATAACTGATCTTGTGTCTTAAATAAATTCCACATTAAGTCGGATAAAACATATTTTTAGGGAAAGGAAATGACAAGCCCACATTTGATACGCATCACTGGGTGAGTGAGTGTGTAAAGTTATGCTTGTGCTTAAATGTTTGTGGGATGAAAGATGAACTGCTCCAGGCTGGCTCTTGCTAAAATCCTGGGGAACCTTTGACTTTCTCAAAGCCTTTGCCCTGAAGATAACGAGAAATTCTGATAAAGCTTTTCCTAAAGGTTGTTTCTGGTCATGAGGATCGGGTTGGTTGTGAGGGAGAAGCAAACACCCCGCCCGTGATACCTGACTCACACCAGAGATCTCACACCTTTTCCTCCCGTGGTTGTTTATCATGGAATTGTTCTGGGTTCTCTCARGCATTTTAATAGAGTGTAAAAAGGTTCCAAACATTAAAATGTGTATCTGGAGGAAAGAAAACTTGAAAATATCAAYGGATGGGTAAATCACCTGATCCTGCCCCATTTTGCAGTGCTTATTCAGTGAGCAGATGCTTTTGGTCTTGATGTAAACTTCACCATCAGTGATTAATTGGGATGGTGTCGCCTCTCTGGGGTCACACTGTGGCTCTGTMCCCCCCACAGGGGGAACAGGAGCTGCCCCACCCCGAGGCTGCCCCAGCCCCAGGGGAGCTCGGACAGCGCTCCCAGGGGTGCACGGGGTGGGATTGTTGGGGTGTCTGTGCAGGGCCAGGGGCTGGATTTGTGATCCTTGTGGGTCCCTCYCAGCTCGGGATATTCTGTGATTCCATAATTCCRCTGTGAAATGTCCAAAGCAGCCCTTGCAGGTTCTGCTCTCCTGTGGAAGGTTTTGCTGTGAGCGGCAGGGGCTGGCACATGTCACCTCAGGGGGGCTGCAGGGCTCGGGGCAGTGTCCCTGTCACCCCACGGAGCGAGCCCAGGGGAGGCACCGAGGGATGACAGGGATGGAGCAGCTCTGCTGGGAGGAAAGGCTGGGAGAGCTGGGATTGTTCAGGCTAAAAGAATTGGGATTGTCCAGCCTGGAGGAGAGAAGGCTCCAAGGTGACCGAACTGTGGCCTTCCAGTACCCGAAGGAGCCGACAGGAAAGATGGAGAGAGACTGTTTACGAGGACAGGACAAGGGGGAATGGCTTCCCACTCCCAAAGGGCAGGGTTAGATGGGAAATTGGGAAAGAATCCTTCCCTGTGAGGGTGGKGAGGCCCTGGCACAGGCTGCCCAGAGAAGCTGTGGCTGTCCCATCCCTGGAGGTGTCCAAGGCCAGGTTGGATGGGGCTTGGAGCAACCTGGGAAGGTGTCCCTGCCCATGGCAGGGGATGGATGGAGATGGACTTGGAGGTCCCTCCCAACCCAAACCATCCTGGAATTCTGTGATTCCCTGTGGTATCCCTTCATTCAGGTGTTTTGTTTGTGTGTTGATTCTTTTTTAATAACGGTTGCCCACACAGTTCATGCTCTCTGGGGGAGCAGGGAGAAAAAGGGACTAAAATTCCAAACAGTGCAAATTTAGGGCCAGGAGGGAGGGAATTTAGATTGAGTTGGTGGAGCCATACCGTTGTAGGTAATCTTGACCTAATTAGTCTAATGGAACATAGTCCAGCACTAAGCATCTGTGCTCAGATTTTTCAAGAAGCAAAGATTAAATTTAAAGAGATTAGGCAACCTTTTTCTTTTTTTTTTTCTTTCCCCCCCCCCCCCCCCCAAGATATTAGCTGTTTAAAAATGACAAAAATGTCCTTAAGCCTCTCTGAGGGAAGGGTGACCAAACAGGCTGCCTTTTGTGTGGGCGCGGAGCTCGCGGGCTCGCCCCGCGGAGGTGCTGTCCGGTCACCGTGTGCGGGACCCGCGGGCACGACTTATCCGCGGCCAGCAAAGCGAGGCAGCCCCGGGAATTAGCTGGGGATTAGGAGCCCGAGCTGCCAGCGCAGCAGTGCGAACACTGGCCACCCACCAGGCCTGGGGGACGGAGGGGCTGGGGAAAGGTTCCTCCAAACGAGGGGCAGAGCGGGGCGATGGCCCCGGGGAAGGAGCCCCGGGTTCCCTGTGCSAGCACTGAGCTGCCCTAAAGGTGTGGGGACAGAGGCCACTTGGGCTTCTGAGGGTTCACGTGGCCTCTGAAATGGATGCAAGTTCCGAAATCTCGCCCTTGGGTGGTTCTGAGACCTTCAGGCAGGCTGAGAGCACAGGGAGTGTTYGGCACGGAGGAGAAAAGGCTTCAGGGAGAACTCATTGCAGCCTTCCCATGCCTGGAATGGCTTATTAAAGGAAGGAGAGGGACTTTTTATAGGGGCAGACAGTGACAGGCCAAGGGGCAATGGTTTTGAACTGCCAGAGGGATGGGTGAGATGGGATATTGGGGAGGAATTCTTCCCTGTGAGGGTGGGGAGCATCTGGAATGGGTTTGCCAGAGAAGCTGTGGCTGCCCCATCCCTGGAAGTGTCCAAGGCCAGGTTGGACGGGGCTTGGAGCAACCTGGGATTGTGGAGGGTGTCCCTGCCCATGGCAGGGGGTGAGATTGGATAGGATTTAAGGTCCCTTCCAACCCAAACCTGCTGTGATTCTTCAAGACAGGCACATGGAAAAGGACAATGYTTGAAGTGTCTGCATCGGGAAGGAAGAGAAGGTGCTGATGTTGGAGGTGGTCAATTGTTAATCTATTCATGTCTCATTTGAGGGGATAAAAGCTACTTATGAACGTGCAACACTGTGGGGACTTCCAGTGGTGATGGTTGCCTTCAGTCCACATGGGTCATGTACAGGGCATTGTCCTAAAAGTTTTTCTCTTGTTCCTGGCTGGAGTCTGTGTGAGTCCTGTGGCCCAAGAATGAAGCAAGATCTGTCAAACCTCATTTGGAGAGGTTGGATGGATTTTAGCATCAAAACTGGTAGCAATAATCAGGTTTTCTAAGAGTGTTCCTGAACAAATTCTTCTATTGCCTGTCTGTGTTCAGACAATGGAACCTCAAATCATCTCAGCCAACGCCAATATGGATTTTTTTTTCTAAGTATGGCAATGTTTATAGGTTTATTTTGGTTGATTTGTGTTTTGAGGGTTGGCATTAAACAGCATCACTGTCTGAGAATCACTGGTGATTAGAGGGGTCATAGTGGCTGATGAGAACCAGGTATTTCCATGTCATCCACAAATCCCCCGAAGAGGTGGAGCACAGAACTGCAGCCCAGCTTTTTGCCCTCAAACTTCAGCAGAAACAATCAGGGAGCAACCAGGTACCTGAACCTTCCTTTTACCTGTTGGTTCAAAACAGGCTTGATTTCCTTTTCCTTGAGATCAGAACCTGGGAGAAATATTTCTAAGCCTTTTACCTTTTTTGTGGTGCCACTCCCTGCTCTGTCCCTGTTGGTGATCTTCAGACCTTGGCAACCAGAAAGTGCAGCAGCCCTGGCTGCAAACTCAGTTCTCTCTTCATTCCTTTCTCTGCTTTGGTTTTCATGATTTGAAATTTCAACCCTTTAGAGAGATTTAAATTCTAGAAATCATTGCATGCAATAAAAAAATCTCAGGTGTGCTTTACACCCATCCCTCAAATTCTCTCCTTGCAAAAGTCTTGCCTGGTTTCTGCTTCACAAATCCTGATCGTCTGGGATATGATGTCTGCCATCATCKCCCAAAAATATCCATTTGGGAGTGAAGTGGAGGCGCTGGGTGTGAGGCTGTGCTGTCCAGAGGAAGGAGAACTGCTCTGCCCGAGATAAACCCCGGGGGATGTTTGCTGCTGTGAGGTGTTGATTTGAACACCGAGGTTATGGCATGGGGAGGGCTCCCTGCTCAACCAGCCTGGGGGCAGGGCTTGCCCCAGTCGCTTCCACTGGTCCCCAGTAGCTCATTATTGAGGCAGGTGGCCTGGGAGGCTTTTAGAAATGGGTTTGAACTTGTTTAATCTCTACATTTTGTAGGCTTTGGTTTGCTTTTCTGCACAGCTTTGTACCTCCAGGTTCCGTTGGGCCGGGAGCAAAACAAGAGTGTCTCAGTTAGTACAGAAAGTGTTGTTATTTGTTAAAAATCTGCTGATAAACCCTCTTGACTCATCGGATTTTGTGGGACCTGGGAGGATTTTAGTTATCCCAGGCTGTTTTAAGGCTCAGTCCTCTAAGGTGGGAAGGTTGCGGGAGCCTCAGCACTGCACCCGCAGCCCCACAGGGGAAGCCTCACCTGTGCCTGTTCTGTCCCCGAAATTTATCGACGCAAAAGAATAAGGAGCACTCACAGCATCTTTATGAGGTCCTAATTCTATCACTAGGGTTTTTTTTTTCGTTAACAAACCCCTTGACTTTGAAGCCTCAGCCGAAACACTTCTTGACCTTTCCGAGTGAATCGGCGAGACAGCGGCCATGTGAGGTGGGTCATATGGAACAGATTTAGATACAGGCTCCTATCATCCCACCGGAGGAATGCAAAGTCCCTCCCGATCCCTTCCACAAAGCTGCATCATGTGTGTGAGATAAATCCGAGGGACACCAGGGGCTGCCAGACAGCCCAGGGGACAATAACTCGGCTACCTCGAGCCCCACGGGCGGCGCTGCCCGCGCACTTCCCTCTTAAAGGTGCAGCAGCTTCGCCCCCGCCGCGGGGAAGGGCTGGTGAGGGTGCCAGGGGGTGGAGGGAAGGGGCATTTGTAGCTGGTTTGGGTCTCTGGTGGTCTGGCAAAACGTCTAAGCACGAGCATGGAGGTGCCGCTGGGAAGCTGTGTCAGATTTTAAGTCGTCGGGAGCATTGAGGAGTTCGGCTTTTTTCCGAACCCCAGAGCATCCTGAGAGAAGCTTCCAGCAGCTCTGGGTTTAGACAACAAACCTACAGGGGTCACAAGGGCTTTGCAGAGAGCTTGGAGGCGAATTTTCATACAGGAGAGGTTCCATGAGAGGTGTCCTGGGCTGAGAAACACATCTTAGAGCCCTAAGAGAAATACATCTTATGGGCCCAAGAGAAACACATCTCACAGCCCAGAAAGAAATACATCTCACAGCCCTAAGGGAAATCCATCTTACAGCCCTAAGGGAAATACATCTCACAGCCCCAAGGGAAGTATAAACCAGCGAAAACTGCTCAGGTGTGGTGTGGAGCAGAGGAAACCGTGGGAAGTGGGGAGGTTACAAAGCACCACCCAGTTCAGTGCTCCAGGTGTGCAGGGAGCGATGTGGRTCCCCAGAATGTCCTCAAAACATGGCCTTGTTTTGGGATGTGCTGCCTGTGTAACTCCTCTGCACAATGACCCTCTTTGGGGCACCTCTTGTTTCTGTTTCTCATCACCTCGTTTGTTTTGGTGACACTGAGCAAAGGTTCTTTGGATTCCAGAAAATCCGCTGGGAAAACACAGCTATTATGAATTATTTCACTCGTGCCCAGCCTGTGAACAGGAAGAGCATCTTTAAACCGTTCAGCTGATGGGGACGTTCCCCTGCCGTGTCCCTCCGTGCAGGAGGAGCTGCCTCGGCAGGACAGGCTGGCAGTCTGCAGGCCCTGGCCGTTCAGACATTTTTCCCCAGTGGAACAAGGAAATTACATGTTCCCTCGGGAAGGGGAGCCCCTCTTCAGTTCCCTGTAGCCCCTTCAGGTCCTGGAAGGTGCTGTGAGGTCTCCACACAACCTTCTCTTCKCCAGGCTGAACATTCCCAGCTCTCCCAGCCTGGCTCCATGGGGGAGATGYTCCAGTCCCCTTGGCAACTTCGTGGTCTCCTCTGGATTCACTCCAACAATTCCCTGTCCTTATGCTGGGGGCACCAGACCTGTGACCAGTATTCCAGGAGGGATCTCAGGAGAGCAGAGCAGAGAGAATCCCCTCCCTCCACCYCCTGAGAGGTGTCAGGTGCCTGACCAGCCTCATCCTTCATTCCCTTATTTCAGAGCCCTTTCCTTCCAAGCGCTTTTGCCTTAGGACTCCACAGCTCTGACCTCTAACACCAGCATTATACCTTTAATTATGTCAGCCACACAAATGTGTCACCTTCCACTTATTTCAGAGGTGTCTGAGCCTCCCAGGGCCAGGCTGCTGGGCTCACAGTGCCCTGAGCACGGAGCATTCCAGGCTGTTCCTTGGACAATCCCCCCTGGAAGATGCTGCTTTGCTCTTCAGTTAATCAGCAGGGCTCGTGTTTAAGCAACAATGATACCTGTATTTTTTTTTCCCCCTAAGATTACAGAGCCCTCTCCCAGCGTTCCATGGTAAGCTGGWTTCTGCTGTTTACCTGATTTGTGGGATTTTAATAAGTTTGGCTTGCACAGGAGTAAACATGTGCTTGACCTTGAGCAGAACAGAAGAGGTGCTAAAGCCCCCGTTGGTGTCGCTGACAAAGCAAAGGGTTTAAACATGGAAATCAAAATTCTATTTTCCCTCAGCATTTATCCTGTTTTTAGTTAAGCTGTGGCGGAAGAAAAATACAGCTCGGGCAACATCTGCACCAATCCTCAGATTATTAATATTCCTATTAAAGAGCAATGAGGATAAAGAGCAAATGGGAAAGAATAGGAATTTCCTTTGCTTGCTGGCACTACAGCATAAAACATTATTAAGATGATTTGTTAAATAATAGAAAGGGTTTTTCATTTCCTAATTTTCCAGCTGCAGCTAAAGCTATCTCCCGGCAACCTGCTTCTCATTCCTTAATATTTAGACTTATGGACCAATTTGAGAGTATTTTCTTTCCTGCCATGATTAATGCTCCTCTGAAACAATGTCATCGCCAGCCATCTACCTACCCTGTCAGCCTGGCATCAGCCTGCCTGTGCTCTGCTGTAATTTATGGCTCCAGCCAGTAATTTGCAAATCTAATGCTGGGGAGGCTATGAGGATGTGAAATTTGAATGCTTTCCCCTGATTTGGTAAATATCCCCCCCATTAGTGAAACAAATGGCACAGGGATCAGACATCATCTCCAAGGCTCGATAAATATTTTATCAGCCATAATGGAAATTGTCAAATTGATCTAATTGTACAATACGTTATCAACAAGATATCAAAGTTGGACACGGCCTCTGCCCTTGTCTATCATTTGCAGGCTTTTGTCTTCGATTGCCTCTTCCTGGGAGGAAAGTGGGGAAGTGCAGAGTTCATTGCAAAGTGGGGTGAATAACAGAGCCAGGGAATATCCATTTAGAAGATAAATTCTGGAGAAATAATTAACTCTCCCCTGCTTGACTATAAAGCAGGACTGCAGAGGGTTCATGTAAATCTCCCGAATGGTAACTGGGATTTTTATGTTGAACCCATATCCATTGATCTCCAACATAAAGGGAAATTATCCATCACGGATACTGCTTTTGGGGGAACATTCATGGCTTTGTTCCTTTAAGAAGAGGCTGAATGAATTCAAAAGCAAATTTTAGTTCTCTGGCAGGAGCTGGGGGGATGATTTAATTAATTTATTTTTAAACATTTAGGAGTAAAATGACCTGACTTTAGCTAAAATTAAATGTGATTATTACTCTGCCTGAATTCAGTACACAGGAAACCCAAAGTTGTAAATAATTAAAGATTTATTTGGATGCCTGATGTTAACAAGATAAAAGTAGAAGACTTTGCCATGTTAATATTCATGCTTGTAGAGTTGCCTTGTTAAACTTCAGCCTATAGAGATGCTTGATTTGATAGGGCTGATTTCAGATATTTTTGGGATTTTTTTCTTTTTTGGAGGGAGTCCCATCCACTAATAGAGAAAAATCCATTTACATAAAAATGCTGGGAACGATTTCTCCTTTCAGAATTGCCTGAAAAGTAAAAAGAGCAGAGGGTTCCTGTGCCTGTGAGAGTGAGAGGAGGAGCACTGGGATGTTCTCCAGCCCCTGCTCTCTGCAGCAGGTCCAACCAGGCAGCCAATATCCCGAGGGGCTTGGAGGAAAGTGGTGCCTGATGGAGTAAATTCCTGATATTTCTCAAGGTGGAAAGTCTTGGCATCTTTTCTTTCAGAAGGCATTCTGTTTGCAGCCAGCCTGTTAATATTTAATGGGCTGGGACACGGGAAGGGACCAGGGCACGTGACTGGTCAACCACTCTGTGGCTTTTTTGTTCATATTCATTTTTCCCCCAATTATCCATTGTCTAGGAGCCATAGGATGCTCTCTTGGATCTGTTTTTCTCTGTGCCTCAGGCTGGTTGTAGCTAAAAATGAGGATGTCACTCCTTCCCTGCTGCTTTGAGGGTGTGGACATTGCCCAAGTGCTCGAGATCTTTGAACTCAAAGTGAAGAAGAATCTTTTTCTTGATATTGTTTGGGTCTCACAAGGCCCTAAACCTGTCCCATTCTGGGTAAGCAGCTGAAAACTGTCCATGGCCCTTTCCTAGCTGGAGGATTTAAATGTTCTTGGATGCAGCCCCTGGTTATGTTTTTCATTACATCTCTTGGAGGCTTAAAGAGAAGGTCTACACTTGATGTTTTTGGTTTCCTGTCATTTTGAATAAAAATAAGGAGGGAGAATGTGGTATCTTAATAGGAACCTTGAGCAAAAGTAGCTTTAGGTAGCAGTGCCTTTGAGGAAGTGCTTAAAATTCAAACTAACAAGCTGCAAACATCCTGGAATGCATTTTCTGCCGTTGAGTTGGTCGGGTACAGCAACTTTCGGCGTCGTAAATGGGGAACAGAGGTCCATGGGAGTGTGTGTGGAATTAGAATCCAGTTCAGGATGTTAATAACCGAGCACAAGCGAGATCACAATATTCATTAACTCAATGAAGGGGAAAGGGGCTGTTTTAACCAAACACAGCTCACAGACAACCCAGCCCAAGCTACGCCCGGGCTTCAAGGCAGCCCCGTAGCCTCGGGGTCGCTGAATCAAGAGGGGTTTCTAAACATAAGCCATATGCTTGTTCTTTCTTCCAAATGTGCTTTGAAAGCCCATGTTCAGCTTCCCAGCCCTGCACTCCTCCCCGTGTCCTGTCAGCATGGGAGTTGTTTGGTGTGGTTTGCTCCAAAGGACTTCTGGATATGATTTTTTTTTTTTCATTTTTTTTTTCAAACAGGATCTGAGCGTGATGGAGTGATAGCTCAACAGATAGTATCAAGGCCCTGACATTACTAAAAATGTTTTAAAGTAGTGAATTCGGATCGCTTTAGGCTCTGTTCTGTAGTGGCATGGTAAGAAGTGGGTGTAATTCAATTTTTGCTGCAGAGGTGACTTGGCTCACTATTTGGTTGGCTCAGTCACCACAGGCTCCTTTTCAGAGCAGTGTTTTCCCAGGTCTGTTCTYAGACCAGGGCTGTAAATATAAGAAATTAGTGGCCACCTTGTCTGGCAATGCAGGTGAGTGTGAAGCATTTTTTGTGAATTATTCATTCCTCTTAAAATTTAATATTTACTAAATACCGTACAGGGTAGGGCCCTATAAGGAAGGAATAGAAGAGGTTTTGTCTGGTGTGACAGCGTTTGATAGTCTTTTAGCCATGTGGGTGAGCCAGGAGCCAAGTCCTTGCATGTCCTTAAGGGCAGCCTTGGTCAGAACATCCTGATCCACCAGCACAGGTCTGTTTGGACCCCGTGCTCCTGAGTCTGTTCATTCCTTTCACCTCCACCACTCTTGGTTGAGGGGAAGCTGAGAATTTGTCCTCCCTTTCCCACCCGCCGACCTCCATGAAGATCCACACTCGTGACGCTGGAGCAGGGAAGGTTTGAGCCATAAAATCCCAGTTCTGGGTTCTTTTCAGGCCTGGCTGGGGGCTGACTCGTTCCCAGCCTCCTGCCCTCTGCCCGTTGTGCTCTCYGGAGCGTCTCAGCAGCTCTGCAGTGTTTGTCTCTCTCTGCACAGGCACAGAGCACACAACCATTCCCTCTGAACGGCTCGAGTGGGTGTGAGCAAGCCCAGATGTAGCACCAGTGCCTGCGCTCCAGCTCACTTTGGTGAGGTGTCTACTGCCAKGTCCGTGCAATCCTTTTCCTTCCATCCCGTGCACACTCCCACTTCCAAATCAGCAGACCTAAGATTCTTATCTGYGATGGCTTCTGGTGAGAGGAAAAAACCCAGTTGTTCTTAAACATTCATTTTCTAGGCCAACAATAACCCCGGCCTAGACGAATAACTCCCTCCTAGTTCCTACGGAGAGAAGTGTTAGACTACACAGACAGTGAGGTCATTCGCAGTCACTATTGTTTCTTGATAACCCAATTAAGAAAGTGCAATTTATCTCGCCTGTTTCCATTTAATTATCTAATTTGTCTGCCCGGTCGGGGTAGTTATCTCCCCTGCACTCCRGGGCTGCTCTCCTGCCTGGCCCGTGCTCCCCAGGTGCTGCTCCTGCTCTGACCTATGGCCAGGGCTGGCTGTAAATCAGGGGGTGCGAGGAGCCCTCCCGTCCCTCTGCCCCCCCTGTCACCGGCGAGGGGAATGTGTGTGCCTGGTGCTATTGGCCTCGTGCTAACCTGAGACCAGGCTTTAATAAAGGTATTTTATAGGCTTCTCTTTAGAACTAAGGATGGCTTGGGAAAGAAAAAAAAGGTTGGGGTGTGAGGAGGGAGATTTGTCGGTGAGGGTGTTCCGCAGCGAAGGGTCAAACCCAGGATATTGATACCCGCTGGAGGAGTTATTAATACCTGTAATCCTGATATTAGCAGGCTCTAATGTTTGCTGTGGCTGSAAAGGCTGTCTTCCCTGGGATTAGCTGTGCTGCCAGGTTCACTCTGGATCAGGGCAAGCCCTGGGATCAAACCAGATCAAGAACTACCCCGGGGAGAGGGACCTGAGGGTGCTGGTGGGTGAGAGCTGGACCTGCCCCAGCCCAGAAACCCCCCGAGTCCTGGGCTGATCCCACAGCCTGGGCAGCAGGAAAGGGATTGGGATTCTGCCCCTCTGCCCCRCTCAGGTGAGACCCCACCTGCAGAGCTGCCCCAGCCCTGGGACCAGCACAGGGAGGACGTGGAGCTGCTGGAGAGAGTCCAGAGGAGGCACCAGGATGAGCAGAGGGATGGAGCAGCTCTGCTGGGAGGAAAGGCTGGGAGAGCTGGGATTGTTCAGCCTGGGGAATTTCAGAAGCCCATTCTGTGCAAGGCCCACCCACAAACACYGCCTTGGATACGCTGCAAACCCTTATCAGAGGCAGAACCACCTCAGGGGTTGGTGCTCTGGGTGGAGTGGAGATCTGGAGGCCAGAAGGAATCTTCTGGGGCTTAATGTAGTGAAAATGAGCCCCCTGAAAAACACTGGTTGGTGAGGATTACAGAGCATTTCGGTTTTCCCCTGTGCTCACGTTGGTGTGCAAGCACAGCAGCACTGACCTCGTGTACTTTGGGTTCCGATTTTGGGAGCCAGGGACATCCACCCTTCGGAAGGAGGTGGGTGTGTGTGTTTTCGGTTTTGTCCTGAAGTTGTTTGAGCTGCTGCTGGTTCTCAAGAGGTGTGTTCCGTGCTACTTGAAGTTAACCATGAACTGCGCTATCTGCTGATAGCACAGGGCTTGTGTTTGCTTTGCTGCAGTCCTGTGCAGTCCAAGAAGGTGGACAAATACCTCAGCAGGGCTTGGCTCTGTTTGTGTTGTGTTGTGTGTGGGTTTCTTCCTCTCTCCTCCCCACCCCTGGAGCCCTGGAGCAGAGGAGCTCTTGCACTTGCAGGGGTGCAGGTTGTGTCTTGCTGAATCATGTTCAGAGAAGAGTTCAGCAGTGCAATCAGAAACTTGGCTCCCTGCAGGGGTTTCCAGCAAATCGCTGAGAGCTTTGGCTCACGAGCCGGCCAAGGAGCGAGGAGCAGGTATTTGAATTTATCYGGCACATCCACAAGTGAGCCTCTCCTGCCATGTTCGTGGCGTGTCATAATTCAGTGCGGCTCTGTGATTCCACGTAACCTGCTCTGTCCTTCTAACAGGGATTATCAGATCACGTGGCTGAGGCAGCCTCTCGGGAAGTGCCTTGGGAGAAGTTCCGGAATGTGCTGGTTTCGCGTTGTACATCCCCAAATCCGTGGGCATTTTGTTTAGGAGTGATCATAACGCGCTGATAACCTGTTGCATCCATAGCTGGGGAGTCCCCCAGGGGCTCCCACTGCTCAGGCCGATGCAGGGCTGTGTCTGCCCTGGGGCTGTGCAAATACTGGGATGATTCACAGCCAGCGTGCACAGTGGAGGAGGGAATGTCCATGGGATTGCAGGCTGGATGTTGTGTCCTGTCATCACCGTGGCCAGAATGCCCAGGGCATGAATCCTCTGCCTGCTCCTCTCTGATTGTTGTTAGTATAAAGGTGCTGTTTACAATTCAGTTTTATTCCACRATGGATCCGTGTGCCTTAAAGTTCCCATCCCTATTCCTCTTTTCCAAGAGAARTTTCAGCTGCTTTACTGTAAAATGTAAGGAATCAAAAGCAAGACAGAGCACTGCGGTGGAAATCACTCCACTAACAGTGACTGAGATGTTTATTCCCATATGAAGAGTGGACTCAGGTGATTTGATCCCGACACACATTTTGTCCAGAGGGATAAAACCTTCTTGTTGGTTCATAATCCCTTGCAGTTGGTGCCAGAAGTCCTGAATTTTGCCTGGTGTGTGTAAGAGTAGAAGCAGAGTCACATCTCCTAGTCCTCGGGATTTGCTTCATCCTTTCATCACTTCAGGGTGACATTTCTTGGGCCTTTTCACATGGATAATAAGGGGATGGCTGTCTGTCTGCTGGGAATGTGAGGAAATCCATTTTCTCCCACAGGCAGAAGTACCTCTCCCACCAAAATCAGGTGTCCTAATGCCTGATGTGCCATTCCACAGGGATTTGTGACCTCCAGCTGTCCTGGAATCCAGGCTGTCCAAGAAATTGTTAAGTTTCGGGGCATAGCTGAAGAGGATCTACTCATTGGGTCCCCCATTATCCTGCTCTTCTCCAGAAATCAGAGAATCCAAGAATGGTTTGGGTTGGGAGGGACCTTAAAGATCATCTCATCCCACCCCCTGCCCTGGGGGTACACCAGGGACACCTTCCACTATCCCAGGTTGCTCCAAGCCCTGTCCAACCTGGYCTTGGACACTTCCAGGGATGGGGCAGCCACAGCTTCTCTGGGCACCCTGTGCCAGGGCCTCACCTCCCTCCCTGAAGTTGAGAATTTCTTCCTTAAAAACCCCAACCAACCAGAACAAAACAAAAACCCCCAAAACCATAGAAAGGGCTCTTCTCGTCTCTTAGGGGATGGCATCCAGAGTTTGCACAAATGTCAATTCCTAGGGTCCCAGAGCAGAGTTTTGGGGCTTGCTGGCCGTGCAGAAGTTGCTGTATGACCCCCCATGAGCATCTCATTGAATCCTTCTCCCCTGCTCTCCCTCCCCCATCATTCTGGGGAACCACGGGGGCGAAATCTGCCTCCTCTTCCATGGCAGAGAGCCTGGGAAGGATCCTGTGCTCGTTTCCATTATGATAAAAGACAAAACAACTAAATTAAATTGGAAGCAATCTCTGCATTACACAAGTCTGCATACTCCAGAATTCTCAAAACAAAAGAGGTGCAGGGGAAGCCAATCACTATCAGAGAGGGGGAAAAAAGTGTCTCTGGACTAGAACTTTTACCGTTCCTTAACTCAGAACTGAAATATTTTAACTCCTCCACAACCAGAGCCGTTGAAGCTGCAGGAACAGCAAATCCAGGGAAGTTGCACCGCATGCGGATATTCCCTGGATTTGGTGGTGCTATGGAATGACCTCATTCCAGGGCTGATATGCCCCCAGTCGCTGTCAGGCGCTGCTGCAGTGGGGTTGTCTGGAGCTGTGCAGATGTTCACAGGGAGATGTGGTCGCCAGCCAGAGGGAAAACGCGACTTGGCAGGGGGAGGATGCCGAGGAAATCCAAACTGTCTTCCAGCACTCGGAGTCTTTTTTCCCTTAAAAAAAAAAAATAGTTGAAACTTTGAAAGACTAGACTATTATTTGTTGTGGTTAAATTGGCCACTGACCCACTGGCACAGAACACAATCTTTTGCATAAARTTGTTGCTAGATTTTATTTCCTTGGAAATGGAGGAATGGAAAAGTTTGCTGATCAGGTATCTTGCCTCATCCAATTCAATTATTTTAAGCAAAAAGGGGAAAAAAAAAAAAAAAAAAGGTGGTTGTCGGGGGAGGGAATTCCTGGGAGCTCAAGTCACAATGTTATTATCAATTCAAATTCAGCTTTTCTGTCCCTTCACTCTGGATGGAACCTGATCCTATGAAACAGAGCTGCTTTACCTGCTGCTGGGTGTGCACACGTGCACTCAAAACTGCCCCTGATATGTTCAACCTTCTTTATTCTGTGTTAGAAATGAATGGAATAAACTGCATTTCTATTATGTTACATTTAAATAATAAATATTATATGCATAACTGAACTTTCAGCTTTTTCAAAGACCAGAGCTGGGCTTTGTTTGTTGCCTGTTTGTGAATTAAGTTTTGAAAGYGACACAGGAATATCAGGTCACATTATACCTCAAACACGTTGTTAGGAAAACCTTTGCCCAGGTGACACCTGTGATCTTCCAGGAACTTTCAAGCTCAGTGCTCAGGGCAGGGGAAGCTCTGTGGGATTCACTGAGTGGATGAGATGGTCCCAGGAAATGTGCCTAGCACTTTGCAGGATCATTCCTGCCCTGTGGAATTCCTGTGAAGGGTCAGGACAAGGCTGCCCCTTGTCAGTGATACCAACAAAGGTATGCAGAAAAAACCAGAATTTAGAGTTTGAGGGTTGKCAGGTACCAATTCACCTTTCTGGGTTCTCAAGGAGCATTTTTTGTAGGGATTTATTCAGTGATGAGACCAGCATGGTGTTTAACAGACCTGAAGTTATCCAGGATGGGATCAGAGGATTTGAGCAAAAAAGTGATTCCTGCAGACTTTCCCACTGGAGATGACTGTGATAAGAAAACACTCCCTCAGAAGTGATGTAATCCCACAAAAGTTTGTGATGAAAGCGCAATCGGCCTTCTCGAAAAAGCGAGGGAAATATTTACATTGGGGAGAAATAACTCTTGTTTTTCCAGAGGGTTTCGAGCGAAGCGTGGGAACTGCAGGCTCTGGGATGGACTCTGCAGTCACCTGGCTCTGCCTCCCTCGCGGCTGATCCGTGCCAGCCCTGTTTGGATAGAGCTCCATGGTGCGATGGCTGGGACAAAGGAGGGGCTTTCTCCCGTTCCGGACGGGGCTCCCCTCGGGTGAAGCCCCTCGCTTGCTCCTGAGCTGACCCACTGACCTTCGAATCGCTGACAAATTCCCCGCGGCTGCACTCCACACCCTGCGCTCTGCGCTGTTATTAAACACGCTCATTTCTGGTTTATTAGGACAGGATCGCCGAGGTGCAGTAATGACCCTTTTCACCCGCTGCAGTGAGGGGCTATGGAAGTATTTTTATGCTTTTTCCACAAATTTTAGTATCTTGCGACATTTCCCGTGGCAGATCTCAGACACCGGTGGCGCAGAGTGTGACACTCCGGGCTTTGAGGTGTTGCATTTTATGGAATATCAACGTTTTAAAAGCTGAACTGCCTGTAGAGGAAGTTCTTCACCCAAGGCTTCCCCTGTCCCAGAGCTGAGACAATCCCTGAGTTCCTTCCCGGTTGGACCCGCGGCAGCAGCCAGGGAATGCGCGGCTGGATTGGGATGTGCTGGGATGAGCTCTTCCCGTGCTTGGCTGGGACCATTCCGTGGTTCCCTGGCCCTGCACGGGTCAAGGTGCTGCTCTGGGGGGGGTTTGGCCCCCAGGGAACCCCAGCACTGGGGTGGGACACGGCCCGGGCTGCACCGCGGGGCTGAGGGGAGTCTGAAGGGGAGGAAAGCAGGAAGCACTTTTGGCCTAAACCAACAGAGATAACTCCGTGTTGCTCGCCCGATGGTTTTTAACGTTTCCCATCAGTCTTTTCACTAAAGCATTTCCAGTTTTTCAAAGGTTTTATTGTGAAGGTATAGGGGGCATGGGGGAGGGCAAACAAATTAGGGGTTTAAAATTACTATTAAGTATCTTATTTTCAGCCCCCTTGACTGAGTCCCTCAGTTCAGAAGGGAGGAAATCAATGAACCATAGTCTGCATTTTGAAAGAGAACTGGAGAGCTTAAGTTTCCAATATTGAGCATTTTAAAGAAACCCAATTTTTGAGAATGCTGCAAGTGCCCACGTTCTACACAGACATTTCCTTTTTGGTGTTTCCAGTGGGTTGCAAATGCTGGGACACCTAAATTAGAACTGAAAGTTCCTTAAATTGAAGTAACTTTGATAACAATTTATTTCCCAATGTCTGTTCTGCTATGAAGGGATGGAATTTGTTGTACTTCATAATGTCAAAACCAATCCAAACTGACTATTTTCCTAAAAGCTCTTTCAGACATTGATGATGGGGGGAAGTTACCAACACTGGTGAGTGAACYAGGTGATCAAGTCAGAATTTCGCCCACTTCAGGTTTTTAAGGAACTTCATATTTGATCTTCTTCCTCCTCTTATGTGTTTATTTGGATTTGTTTGAGCTGTGTCATCAGGAGAAGCAGAAGTGTTATATACTCAGATGGGATATTTTTATTTATGTGTATATATATATATATATAGTGTGTGTGTGTGTATATATATATATTGATAGTGTGCTGGTGATCCTTATTCTCACATTGACCTCTAAGCACACAGAGAGAGAACCTCAGTGAAATTTTAGGACTGAGCTTAATCAGAGCATCACAGAATCTGTCAGCAAACAGTGAAAGAGCACAACCCCAGACTGGATTTGCTGGGAGCTGAAACAATCCAGGGAGTCCCAGCCCAAGGACCGAGCCGGTGGTAAATCCCTGCCCGCGGGTGGGCGGTGGGTGCAAGCCGTGGGTATTTTAGTCCTGAGTCTTTTGTTGCGAGGTTTAAAAAATAAATAAATCCAGTGAAATCAAAGGCCTGGGCTTGCGTGGAGGGAGCTGCACGGGGAYGGTGCCTGCGCCTGGCGTCTCTCCCAGCCCCGCTCCGGGTTCACAGAATTATTTCCCTGTTATCTTTGTTGTCGATGCCCTGATTGTACAGAGATTTCCACAGAAGGGCTCTGTTATTTTGGAGTAAAAGGGACCTGTGGTATTGTTCGAAACGCACTTGTTCCAATTCTGGGGACTTTCCATCTGTTTTCCTATTTCCTTCCTCTTGATAGGAGCAGCATTTCCTCCCCTCGTGACGCTGCTGGAGGGGTGGAGAGGGAGCCTGTGCAGAGCCTTCCTCAGCTCCGTGCTGGAGGATGCAGCCCAGGGTTTAATCCCCGTGTTTGGGCAAAGAGAAGAGGGAAAGAGGGGAGAAGGAGCAATTTTTTTGTCCACTTATTCAAAGGCTTTGCAGAAAGGATGCGTGGAAGGCTCGGAGCCCGGGCGGAGCAGGAGTTCTGCTAYCTAAGAGCTTGTGGGTGGCCCAAGTGATACGAGTTTGGGCCCTTGTCCAGGTCATGGTGAATTAAGGGTCCACAACAGAGAAAAACCTTTTCCAAGTGCTAATTTCTCCCTCTTTCCTCTCCCATCCCCACACACCCTTCTCTTCACAACTCCAGTGAGAGGTCGAACGCGCTGAGCTGGCAAAGGAGGGTTTATTCTTCTTTTACCCTCGGTGTGGGGTTTCTCCCATGAATAGCCCATGTTTGAGGCACTCTGGTGACCCCTCTCTGTCCATGTGGYGCCCAGGCTGAGGCAGGCAGGACTCAGTAGCCTCCTGCCTCTGCTAAACCAAAGCAGAAAGAGGAATTAAGAGGAAGAACATGGAAAAAAATCCCATTTCAGAAGAAGCTGAGCATCCCAGGGTGGTGGCAGCAGGGCTCTGTCTCCAGGTGACCCCCAGCTGCCTCTACCAGCTCTTATGTAACCTTGTCCTCCCCTCAGAGCTCGATGGGATAATGGATTTCTCTAAATTAATAATGCGTAAAAGGAGATTTACACCGCGGAGCTCCAATATTGTCTTTGCCTTTTATTCCTGCATTTGTCACTGTAATCCCCAATCGAGGTGTGCAGTGGGGGGGATAAATAATGAAGGGCAAAAAAACTCTGTCATCAGCCAGAGCCATTTGCAAATTCATCACCGATATTCTTTTGGAGGCAGAGGCAGAGGGAAATGAAAAATACGGACTGGTGCCAATATATCTCACTGATTTCCATCTCCCGTTCATTCCAAGAGCCCACTTGGAGCTATGATAGAATGTGAATCCCAGGAACTGCCATTCCTTCTTGGAGACGAGGCTGAGGCTGCTACTGAGCCTCTCCAGCAGCAGAGTAAATAGAGCCAGTGAATCCCAAGTTAATGGATTTACAGCCAGACATAACACACTTACCTGGAGATTTGTGATTAATTAGGGTTTAACTTCATGTGGACAAAATAGCGAGGAAGTTGTAGCAATTCTTTAGCACTTAAACTGCTGTGAAAGCTTTTTAAGACGTTTTAAAAGGCAAGGAAATAAAGCATCTATTTTAAAGCAGAAATCCTGTAAAAAATTTATTCATTATTAAAGGAATTTCTGAAATAGAAGAGCCAGCCCGAACCAGATGCAATTTCTGATTTCTTTAACTTTCATAAAAAATGTTGCAATTCCTGAATTTTGAAATCGTGGTCTTGTGACAAAAAGAAAATGTGTTATTGCAAAAGAGCTTCCCTTGCCATATTCCCTGAGCATCTCAGCCTAGGAATTCTTACCAAATTTAGAGGGTTTTTTTCCCAGCTGAAGTGTGACACTCTGCAGGGTATGTCAGCATAGAACAGAGTATTTAACATATTAATTTAAAATAAATAAGGGCCTTTTTTTTTAACTTTTACTGGAGCTTTTATGATCGCCCTGGTACCAAACCGATCCCGTGAGCTTAAAAACGCCTGGAATTACAGAATCCAGCGCTGGATGCTCGATCCCTGCCAGGCCCAGCAGCAGAGTGAAACCAGAATGTAGTAGCACTCTGAGAAGGGGGAGAAGATGAAATATATCACAAGATAATAAGAAAATAAACCATTAAAAGGCTCTGTTTCCCATTATCATGTGGTTTTATGTTAATGAAGTTGTTCCAGGCCTGTTTGAGTTTAACTCAAGCAGGGGAATATGAGTAATATGAAAAATATGTGGGGCTGAAGACCCTAAGYTGAAAAGTCTGTGAAACGTTGGATGTTTTCGTTCACCAGGCATTTCACAAGGAGAATTAAAGCAGCCAGAAAGTGGCACGGAAAAAACTCTGAGCGCCAGATTTTCCTTTCTGTGATCTCCAGGTCTCCAATCCGAGTCCACCAAGGCAGGGCAGCCCCAGCTGGGCTGGAAAACCGGGATGTCCAGGCTCGGATCCATCCTCTTGGTTGCCCATATTTTTCTAAGTGCCTTTATGAACCTTAAAATTCCGAAAAAAGATGACAYGAGTGAGAAATTGCCAGCTCTATCCGGGTTTAGTTAATGTTGGGGTTTTTTTTAACAGATAATTGTTTTATAAAAAAAGAAATAAATACTGGAAGTAGAATTTGGAAAGCAGTTTCCATCAGAAAATGGAAAATTATGAAAATGTCCAGACTTGAATATTTTTTGTAGTGTTTTGTTTCAGAAAAGCTAAAAAGTWGAGCTCTGACCTGAAATGACCTGAATTTAGAACCAGAAAAGGGTAAGCACAAAAGGACTAAGATGTCCCAGATGTAGAAAAAGATTCCACTGTGAATTGAATTATCTATTTTTTTTTAAATTATGATTATTTTCAGTTAATTGAAAAGGTTGAAAAAAATCTGTCATTTGACATCCACTGAGCCTTTTACTTTTTTTTTTTTGCTTTAAAAATGAACTTTAAAAAATCATATTCCATGATTGTAAGGAGCATATCCAAGAATTGGCTGGAAAAGTTGTGAGGGTTTGGGGATTTTTGTTTGGTTGGGGTTTTTTTTTTTGTTTTGTTTTATTTTGTTTTTGTTTATTTGTTTTTTTAAAGTAACTCAGCTTTCTGTTTTTCTGCTGGATAAAATGAGCAGTGAAGCTTCAGACTCTGGATCTGGACCTTGCCCCAGGCAAGTAGAAGATGGTCGTTCTCCTTTCCAAAGCCRGATATTTGTCTTCTCAAAGCAAAATCTCCCAAAAATCAAAACAGAGATAAAGAACCCATCCCTGATTTAAGGAAAGTAATGTTTAAAAACATTCCTTCAAAAAGAGAATAGGCCAGGCTGCTCCAAGCCCTGTCCAACCTGGCCTTGGACACTTCCAGGGAWCCAGGGGCAGCCACAGCTTCTCTGGGCAGCAGTTGACAGGAGCAATATTTAATTCTAAATAAAAATAAAATGCCAATTTTGAGCGCTGTCCTTTCAGTGCATCTGCATTATTTCCTGAAAAATCAACAGTGAAAAGCAGCAGCCCTTTAGACACCTGGTTGACAGCACAAGAATTTCTCCTCTTGAAAAGAAAGCTTGAAGCTCCATTTGCCAGCAGTTAATATTTCAAACTGCGGGACAATCTCTGGCCAGCAGAAGCAAAATGTAAAAATATTTTTATCTTAAATATTTTTCTTAATAATAGCTTCAAAGGCAGAAAAATGGCTCGTCGGGCTGCAGCTGACTGCTGCGTGCTGCGGCCTGGCACGGCCGGGCTGCAGGGAAGGGAAAACCTTGGATTTCAGTGTGTCACTGGGCAGGCTGGAATGTGGAATATTCTGCCCCRGTGTACGACCCAACAAAAGCATTTCTAGAAGGAGTAACGCAGGAGGCAGAGATGTCGTGGATCTGTGTGTGGAGATCCCACCAGGAACGGAGCGGTTGTGTGGATTTTTATATCAAAGCCTTCTGGATGTGCCTATCGAGCTGTAACGAAAATGTTCAGAGTTTATCGTGGGGAGTGCAGCTATGGGTGAAAGGTGGTGGACTTAAGAGGGTTGTTAAATGGGAAAATTGCCTTTATTTCGTTGCTCAGACCAGTGATCTCCTTCCTGTGGGTGAGGGGATCAGGATGCTCGGTGTGGTATCACCGAGGAGGTTTGGGATGCTCATGGGGTAGATCTGTAGTAGGGCCGGGAGTTCTTTCCCCATCCCTTCCCTGAGTGTCCTCCAGCAGTTGTGCGCTCTGTGTGCCTGGGAATGGGACTGGGAGAGAGGAAAAGCTCCTGTCTGAGGGACAGGGATGCTGGGGCTGCCCTGGGGAGCCCTGATTTTGCAGTTATCCCCAAACCTGGCTGGGTCGGATGACACACACGGGCACAGGTCACCCACAGAGCTGTGGGCAGTGTCCAAGGCCAGGCTGGACAGGGCTGGGAGCACCCTGGGATAGTGGAAGGTGTCCCTGCCCGTGGCAGGGGGTGGAAGGAGGGTCCCTCCCAACCCAAACCATGCTATGACTCCAGATAGGCACAAATTTCAAGCAGAGCTCTGCTTTTTAACATTAAAGCTGGTTTTGCATCCAACCCGAGCTCTCAAACAAGAAGGAGTTGCTTGTGCCACGTGTGAGGCCACAGGAACCTCTGCCAGGGCTGGGGGAGCCGTGGTTTGCACCTCCACTGGTCCTTGTTCCTGCTTTGATGTTTAAATTCAGAAAAGTTGTAAATGGGACAAAACAGCTCCAGGGTGGGAGAGCCTAAATTGGCCCAAGGTGGCACTTGGTGCTGGCGGCGGTGCAGGGACAGGGGCGCGCGTGGGACCCCCCAGAGCCCCCGGGGAGTGAGCAGAGGGGCTGCAGCACTAAACAGGAATATCACCTTGCCTCCTGTTTTGCTGAAATGAATTAACTGGCAGGAAATCGTGGATTTCCGAGCCCRGCTTTCCTTACGACATTCCTCGCTGCAAAAGGAGAATTAAAGCGGTGAAAGTGAGTAACAAGAAACAGGTTCTAGAATTATTCTGTGTGGCAAGGGCGAAACAGCATTGCCCTGGCAGCTCTGCTGCTCTGAGAGAAGGGGTTTGGAGAGGAGAAAGTGTCACTGAGGGAAGGGAGAGGGCAGAGATTTGATCAGGAGATGTGGGGTTGCATGAAATCTGTTAGAGGTGGGAATACACCACAGACACCACCAAAACTGGGGCTGTGCGACAGCAGTCCTGTCTTATTGGAAGTTATTCCAGAAAGTAATCTTTTTGAAAATTAATTTCCTGGAATCTGTGATGGGTTCTTTATCTCTGTTTTGGTTTTTTAAGAGGTTTTTATTGGAGCAAGCAGGTATCTGGCTTTGAAGAGAGAGAATGAGGATCTCTTACAGCACTCGGCTCTGTGTGTTTGCAGAACCGGGGGAAGAATCCACTGAGCACTTCTGAAAATTCAACCTTAAATCCCTCATTAGGTCATGAATGGAAAAAAAGAAAAAAAAAAAAAAGGCAGTAAAAAGTTTCGAAGGAGATTTTTGGAATTCTCACCACGGTTTTATCATCTTCCCGGCGTTGAATGGTCCCACTGTTGGAGCTGCTGTGGTGGGAGTTGGGGACCACAGTGATGGGACAGGGCAAGGCTGCAGGAATGTGCTTTCCCTGCCACGGATTGTCCAGTACAGCAGGAACATTCAAAACTATTGCAAAGATTCATTCTTTGCCCTTTTCTTCCAGAGCTCGTGCGAGTTCCTCTTCCTTGTGCGTTCGTAGGGACCACATTCCTCCAGATTCCCCTTTCTAGCTGTTTCTGCTGACTGCTGAGTTTAAAACTTGCAGCTTTATCCATGTCTTGTCATGGACTGCTGCAGCACTGTCCTAAAGAGCACAAAGGCTGTGCCATTGGGAAAAGATTCTGTTTCCAAAGAATTGAAGTGGTTGGGTTTGGGGTAYTTTTTTTCTAAATGTTGTGCACAAATGTTCAGAAATTTTGAAATTAGAAGCCGCGTTAGAGGAAGACAGTGGGAGCTTCGGGTTCACTGACAGCCTCTTCCCAAGYGTTCCCAGGCACGAGTGGCCAGTGCTCTGGGATTTGGAAGCCAACAGTCCCCAGGCATCGTTGTTTTGAAGGTGAATGGGAGGATCCATTTGGATCCCTGTGAAATGTGGTTGCTCCAGGACGAGAGGAAATGGCCTCAAGCTGTGCCAGGGGAGGGTCAGGTTGGACATCAGGAGGAATTTCTGCATGGAAAGGGTGGTCAGGCATTGGATGAGGCTTGGATAGTCAGGCATTGGTGGAGTCCCCATTCCTGGAGGTGTCCAAGGAAGGCCTGGACGTGGCACTCAGTGCTCCGGGCTGGGGACAGGGTGGGGATTGGTCACAGGCTGGACTCGATGGTCTTGGAGATCTTTTCCAACCTTAGTGATTCTGAGATACTTGAAATTTTCAGGGAGAGAGAGGATGGACCTTGGGGAACAAGCTTTGATCCAACCAACTGTGCTTCCAAGAATCTCCCAAATCGTCCCTGCTAAAGTGCTGCCGATTTAAGATCGAATTCCTGCTGCCTCTCCTGCTCGGAAGTTGCAGGAGGGACATCAGGAGCAGCGATAGGTGTCCCCACCTTGCAGACCACACCTGCCTTCAGCTCCCGCTCCACCCTTCCTCCCTCATTTCTCTCCCCCTCTCCCCTTTTTCCCTGCCTCAGCAGCTTAGAGAGCGAGGTGGGGGGAAAAAAATAAAAAAAATAAAACGCGACAAAAAATTCCTTTCTTCCCTGGCCCTGTGGCTGTGCTCTCCTTGCCGGTGCTCGCGTCCCAGAGCCGTGCTCGGGTCAGCAGCGAGCCCGGGCTTTTGTCAGGGTGATTAATAGCGCTGTGGATTGTCGTTAATTCACTGGCTAATGACTGCAACTCTGGCCGCTCCCGGAGTAATCGGGTGATGTATGTGGGGAGCGCGCACCTCATGGCAGAGGTGAAAATCATTTCGACAAGTCAAATATTGTCACAGGGAACAAATGGCTCTCCCTGTTAATAAAAATTAATGAATTTTTTTTACCGCTGGCCTGCTAAATGAAGCCGTGGAGGGAGGGAGGGAGGGAGGGAGCGGAGGGGACAAGCTCGGCGGAATTAAAGCGCTTTATTTGGCGGTTAAAAGTATAAACATCTTCATTAGGGCGGCGATGGGATGTGGCGAGGGCTGGTGGGGCCTTTGTTTGTGCTCGGACGCACGGAGGCTTGCGGGAAGTTGGGGTCTGTGCTTGCCTCGGGAGGGAGAGGAGACTGGAAACAAAGAGGTTCCGTCTGGTGTGGAGAAGATGAATATTTGATATCAGGAGGTGGCGGATCCCTCCCCTCATTCCTTCAAGGAGTGCCCTGGCTGCTCTTGGGCACAGAACTTGGGCAAAGCCACCTCTGAGCTTGCCCAGTGCTGGCTGTTCTGCCTTTCTGTCAATTCCTTGCCCGGTCCAGCCYCCAATCCCACCAGGACTGAGATGATTGCTGACACCGAGCCCRGTCAGGGAGTGCTCCTGTGGGAGAGGTTGGTCTGATGCCTGCTGGGYTTCGAGACCAGGATGAGTGGGAGCRGAACTGGTGTGGCAAAGGCAGTATCCCTGAACGAGTCAGCAGGATTTTGGGATGCTCCAGCCCCCCCGGTAGTTTATTAYCTGTTAATTAACGAGTTCTCGGTCATGGGTGATCACAGAAGGGTTTGGGTTGGGGTTGTGAGCACTTTTGGCTCTGGCTGTGCCCAGGAGAAGTGCTGGGTCCTGTTAGTGGARTGATTTTTGAGGTGCAACCTCTGGAACAGGTGTCTCACTCACAGAATTGGGGTGCAGCCCATCAGCACCTCAGAATTCCAGAGACAATGGTGGGAACACTCCTCAAGGCCTTGGGTGGTGTTTTTGGGGACCTCTGCAGATGGATGCCCTCCTCTCAGGGAGCCTGGATCAATCCTTGGCTTGCTTTAGCTGTGATTTTTATACTCTTGCCAGGCTGACCAATGAAAATTCTGGTATTGAGTAGAAAACCAAAGTCAAAGAACCCTGCTCTGAGGCCTTGTTTGTTTTGTCAAACACTTAAGGGAAATCTTCAAGCAATTTCACCAGTTAAAGTCACGTATATGAAGAAAAATACCACTTGACCTGCAAGGGACCTTTAAGGTTTCCAAGTTACCGTGAATTTGGCTATGGAGGGAGCAGAAAAACAGGGATTAGAGAAGGAAAACATGGGGAAGCTTTAAAACAARCAAACAAACAAACAAAGCCCTCAGTGCCCTCGTGGAGGGGACGTTAACTGACCAGGGTCCTGTTGCAGCCAGGGCACAGAGTGATCCTGCAGCTCCGTTTTTTGGGATGTGCTGTGGGAAGGGCTGCCTGGAATGCTGGAGCTCTGCAGAGCTGCTCTCACAGAAGCTCTCTGGGTGAACACGAGGAGAAATATTTGTGCTACTTAAAAATGCCTCACTTTCACGACTGGGTGTAGATGCTGTCTTGGGAGAAGTAAAAGCTTCGATGCTTTTGGGTTGTGTTTCTCTTAATGAACTGATTTTCCTGTCTGCATTTAATTTTAATGTAAATATATTTGCTGATGATCCATGAAGCAGGATGTCATTTTGGTGATTTTCATCCACTTTCTGTGGGTATGATTTTATGGGTGGAAAAGTTTAGAAATGTGTTTAAATCTCTGAACAAGAGTGAAAACTTCCTGCATAAAGGATTGTGAATTGTCAGGTAATTGGGAGGGTGATGATCTCTGACTAAACACTAAGCAAGGTGTTGATTTGTTTTAATTGTTGAATGTCCCATTAGGGTGTTAACTCCCCTTTCCTGTGCAGAAATGCAACAGTATTTTGGATATTGATGTATTTTCCAAGTTCAAGGTTTTCCTTTGAGCTGAAGTGTTCTTCCCTGAGTGGTAATGATGGGAAATGTGGACTGGAGTCCAAATAGGACCAGTTTAGAGATGTCTAAAAATATACTGGCCTCCCTGATTTATAACTATTCACTGTATTAGAGACCCTGGGCATTGCATAAATGCAGGTCAACAAACAGACCCTGCTGCAGCTTCTGCTTTCCAGGGATATTTTATGAGTGTGCTTGAACACTTGGCATATATTTCACAGCAAAATCCACCCTATTTGTCAATGAGACAGACTAAATTAAAACTTGATTAAGCAATCCCAAATCTGGGTTAAGTGTTACTGTGTTTGAAACTGAATTCTTTGTGGGAGATAAGAAAGGAAGAGCTTTTTTTTGTTTTTTGGAAAAGACTTGGAAAACTCTACATTTCAACTTCATGGACTTTCACATAAGTCACTGCTATGTTCAAATTTATAAGAAATGAATACATGGCTGATTATACCTTTCCAGAGATGGCCAAATTTGCCCTGTATAATAAATAACGTGAGCCAGAACTGCTCCTCCTGCCTGCCCTTAATCCCTTTTTTCCAGAGCAGACTGAGCAGCCCTGACGTGCATCTCTTTAACGTGGCCATGTGACTGTTCAAATCCAGGAGCTGAAGAGTTAAGGCACAAATAAAATCTCAAGTTCAGACTGTCAGCTTAGATAGTGCTTAGCAAGGGTCGAGGAAAAAAAGCCAGTTGTGATTTAGAAGAAAAACAGTGAGATTTGACCAATTCCATGGAATACCTTTCGTAGCCCCGGGGCAAGTGGAAGTGGTATATTAACCAAGGAATAGAGCAGAGGAGGAAAAAGGCCAAATCACATTTCTTTGAAACAAAGAGGCTTTTTACCAGGAACAAGCCTTGATAAAAATTACAGTGGCATCGCAAGTCATTTCAGCCGCTCTGCCTCAGGCCATATTAAAGCAGTGAGGAAATAGGGGATGCAGCAGCCCTGAAATACAAATACAGTAGTCCCGGGAGTGTTTTTAGTATAAATAATCCTTTTTAGAATAATGTAGTGGCTTTAAATAGGGCCAGGTGCTGGGTGCAACACCCAGGATTGCGCTGGGAGGAGGAGAGGGAAGCAGGGCGGCGCAGCTCTGCCTGGATGTGGGGGGTGCCCTGCGAGAGCCCCAAATCCTCCKGCTCCCACAGCCTCCCAGGTTCTTGCTGAACCAGAATCTGATGAAATCAGCTTAAAATTAATGTTAATGGATCTGCCAGGCTAAGCCAGGAGGATACTGTGGTGTGGCTATGAACCGAATGGGTCTAAAACTACTGCAGAGTTCTCCGGCACCAGGCAAACTTCCTTTGGAGAGGATGGGATTCTCCCAGGAATTCCACCTGAGTAACTGTGCTTGTTCACACTGGCTTGGGGAAGGATTTCATGGAGTGTCAYGTCTCACTGTCTGCTGTTGAACCTCTCATCTCTCCTGTCCTACATTTTGCAGACAAACTCTTGGAGCACTTTCTGTGTCAGAACTGACTCGTAAATAGACTGCAGTGGGGAAAAGCAGTGGGATTAAACATAAGCTCAGTTCTTTGTCAGGTTCTTGTCCTTATGGAGAAAAGAGCTCTTGAGTGATCAGGAAAAGAGTGCCCCAAAGAGCAGCTCTGCAGAGGTGCTCCCAATGCAAACATTTGTTGAAATGGGGATGAGGATAGGAGAAATGGAGAGATCTCTGCAGAGAACAGCATTAAAACCCCCAACTGTTTCTTACTGCCATGGCTTGCCCCATTAAAATTCCATGTTTTCACAGCAGTTAAACATTTCTGCAATCATCAGAATGCTGGTAGCCAGAGAGAGGGTGTTTGGCTCAGGAAAGGAGTTCAGCTCTGGTCCCAAAATATCAGGAAGCTGACTCCTTAGCCCAGTGGTGGAGAATACTTGGTAGACCTCTGAATTTTCCTTATTTACATGTTCAAAATCCGCCAGGTGAAATGTGAGTTGGCTGGGTGGACACAACTGGATGGCTGCAGTCAGAGATGTGTCCCAGCCACCAAGGTCAGATGCACATTTGAGGCTCAGTTGCTGCTGTGGTGCTTTGGTTCTCGCAATGTTTGTCCCTTCCCAAAGCTGCACCATCAGTTCATGGGCCATTCCTGGTAGGAAAAAGCAGCTGGTGATTCCTGCTTGGAGTGGATGTGAAGAAAGGATGGACAGTGTGGTCACAGAGCTCTCGAGGTGCCCAGAAGATGCTCAGGACACTGAGAAAACACAACTCCTTGTGACTCCCATTGTGGCTTGGTGGGCTCTAGGCAGGTTGGGATGTGTGGGAGCACTGGAATGAACCCCAAAGCCATCAGGGGCTGGCTGTAAAACCCCACAGCATTCCACGGGCTTTGGGAGGGAATCCATAAGGGTAGGAAAGCCATTTCCAGTCGATTTTTGAGCACAGTTCTCTTCTCCCAGCCCACGTCCAGCCTGAGGAGCTGTGTCCTCGTGGCTCACACCTCTCTGGGAGGAAAGCACCAGAGCCTGAGAGAGAAAAGCTGCAGGCAGCGTTCGAGAGCCCTTTGTGTGCCCTGCCTGGGGCAGAGCTCGGGCAGCCCCTTCTGTGCAAGGAGGAGTTTCCACCCACATCTTCACTCCCGGGTCTGGGGGGAACATTCCTGGGTCCAGCTGAACTTTGAGGCTGCTGCAAAAATGTGGCTTTGAGTAAAAACTCAACTGTTTGTGCAAAGCTCGCGGAGGACTGGGGTCAGTGATTGAGCGGGGTTTGTGCTCTGCTGAAAGGTCTTGAGCTGGAATTGTTTGATTTCCTTCCACCGATGTTGTGGGCTGGTTCATTCGGGAACCTCTTTGGCAACGGCGCCGTGCGTTCTACTTCTGCTGTTTGTAATTAAAAAGTGTGTGAAATAATGATAAAGGCTTTCAAAGGCTGAGTGTAAAAAATCGAGCTGATTCATTAGAAGAAAATAGAACAAGTTTTATAGAGTTTTGGGCTTTTAAATGAAGGGGTGGTAGGTAGAAAATAGCTTGAAATACAAATCTAGAAGTCTGGTAAATGCGGACAGATCTGAATTTAAAAAATATCTTTATGGTGCTCTGAGTGCTGGCGAAAATACAGTTTGCAGAGTACAGCCTTACTCAGGATGGCAAAAATGAGATGCAGGGTTTTTTTCCCCCCTGTTTTTGCAGAGCTCTGCTGCTCCTTCCCCGATACAAAATCAGTGAGCGTCCCTGGAATTTTTTTGGCCGGGGCAAGGAAATCCAACTTATATTGTGGCATTAAAATGTGAGCCTGTGAGCCTGTGAAAATAGAGCTCTGCTTTGACACCCACCTCACGGCTCCGGCCTGTGTCCCGCATTGATTCCCTGCTTCCCTTTCATTCCCCGCTCCGTGGGCACCGTCCCCTTCCCTGCCCTGCCCTCCCTCCTCTCCTCCGGGCTCGGGGAGCGTTTGTGTGCCCCACGTGAGGAACTGGAAATTGGTATCGATTAATATTAATATTTAGCATGTTTGTGAGAGTGTCTGTCCCCGCTGCCATTAATCTGCCGTGTTAACAGTGCCAGGGCTCCCGTTCGGGACCCTGGGGAACCCACAGTGAGTGGAATGACAATGAGACGGTGACAACGGCCCCAAAGCCCGGCCTTGGCAAAGATGTGAATTCCAATTGCGAGGGCTCCTTTTGGAGGCTCACAAATGCTTTATTCTCGCTCTGGGCTTTGACATCCAGGGCTGGGGGAAATATCCAGCACGGGTTGTTAGTTTTCGGAGAGCTGCTCCAACTGCATTTATTTCTTTATTCTAACTAGGTAACATTTCTCCCAGCAGAGGATTTGCTCTTGCAGTCGTTTTTAAAGTTCCACTTTGCTGCATTTTCTGCAGAACTGGAGCATTTCTATACATTTTTAAAGGGGAGGGATTTTGTACCAAAAATAAGCAAACCGCTGAAAAACAATGATGATTTTTCTTTACCAAGTGGAGCTTTTCTCCAGGCTTTCCTCTTTTCCTTCCCAGCATTTTTTGCTGTTGTGTTATTTCTATAGATTCTTCCCAAATGTTTGTTACCACTCTGGTATTACACTGTACATTTCTTGTGACGCTTCATTGGAGCTTTTCTCTTGTAAATAGTTCAGAGACAGAAGTCCCAAAGGCTGATATTTTTTGCAGTGGCTTTAATCATAAGATAGCAGAGCTTTTTTTTTTTTTTTGCTTAAAAGAACCAACTTTATCTACTGCATCCAAAAATGGATCAAATGAATATTTTAACGTAACACAATTTGTAGAAACGTCAGCTTGAATTCAAATATAAAACAAAAAAGTGAATTCAGCGAGATCAGGTGAAGCGTAGTTATGGACAACAACAACAACAACAACATTCTCTGAAGAGTTTGATTCTAAAAGGATCTTATGTGGAAATATTTTTGATGCCTGGTTGAACCAGACTTTTACTGGAAATATAATACTGGCATTTAGAGCAGAGTAATTTGGACACTTTCCCTGCTGGTTTTACTAGAGGAAAATGCGTATTAAGGAACACACTGAAATACTGTTTCGAGCTTTATTCTTCATTTCTGCCAGCAGAAATCCCTTAATAAAAGAAAACACTTAATTTTTTTTTTGCTTAAAACCAAAGGCACTTGAAATCCTTAATACCTGTTCTTCTCACAGCCAAGTTCTGCAGCAACTGCTTTTAGAATGTTTATTGAAAAACGCACCCGAATAAGTCTGCTCAGCCGTCATCTGCTCCTACAGCTCCTTTCGGATCTGCTTTCTGTTTCCTTTTAATAAAAGGACTTGGAGCTGCTTCGAGAGGAGCAGTTTCAGTGAAGACAAAGCCAGGCATAAATGTGAAACTTGAAAAATGAATATGCAAAGTAAACACGGGAACGGGGCTGCCTTTGGAGGGTTTCGCTTTTATCGGAGCCCCTCTTCCTTTCCACTCGTCCTGCCTCCTCCTCCTGCCTCATCCCTCACTGTCTCTGCAGTTCTGAGCATTCTCCAGCACTAAGTTGTTTTTTAGCGTGTTCTGCAGCAGTTCTGCATCAGCCAGGTCCGGGGAAGTTCCGTGTGTTTTGTCCTTAACTTCGGTTGCAAAGGTTTGGGTGGCAGAGCCAGACTCGGCAGTGCCTGTGGCAGGTTCCTGTGCCGGGAATGCTCGGAGCTTGTGCCTGGCTGGGATCTTACACAGGGATGTGCTCAAACTCGGGGCTCCTTCAGATTTCATTTCAGAGGCCACTCTAAACAAAAATCTCCAAGGGCAGCCCCGCAAATGTGGGTGTTTGGGGCTGAGTGATGTCACCGGGCTGGGGGAGCTCGGCCATCAGAGTTGGGAGCAGCTGGGTCCCTCAGGGATGGGTTCCTGACCACTCACCTCCAGAGGCCTGTTTACTCTATCAGCATCTTCCTGCTTCTCGAGCATTCCCAAAGTTCTGTGCTTTGTAGTGTGTAGATAAAGCATAACTACAGTGTTTTAAGGGAAAGAACAGACCAACAAGCTGAGAGAGGAGTTTGGGTATCTGCTGGAGCTGGGCTGGGTGGGTTTGCTGTGGGATCAGCCCAGATCTGACTGAGTATTCAACGATTTGGGGTTGGCAGGGTCTGAATATTCTATGCACACCTATTAAGTGGAATTCAGCTGTTGGCTTGTCAGTTGGACAAAGCCAGTGACCTGTGATTTGTCCTGTCCCAGCTGTGTGACCATTCCACCTTGAACAGGGAATRTGAAAGACCAGATCTCACCCACAGCCATTTTGATTGTCCCTAATTCCTTTAACTTGTAACATTTTGGGTGTTTTCAGGGAATAAAGTCAGGGAGTTGTGAAAAGCTCTGGATATCATCTAAGGAGGAAACAGGATTACTACTGAGAAATAATCTGAGGTGCTCGGTGTGTCGCTGTCATCTGGTGTCAAAGGCCCAAGATTCAGGGGGAATCTAAAGGGAAGAAATGCTATTCCAAGCTGGGTATCTCTAGATATGTTCAGAAACATAGGGAAAACCACAACAAGTTGTAGCAGAAGTGCCCATTAAACTGGAAAATTAATTAAAGGATTGTGTCAGCGGCACCATTTCTCAAAGGTAAAACCAGACCCTGTGACATTCCCTTGGCACCGTGGCACGGGGGCAAAACCACTTCCCACTTGTGGCCACTTCCCTGCCTGGATATTTATTGCCCAAGCCTTTTTTCAACTGTAAAACTGGTGAAGACGAAGGGGTTTTGTGAGTGGATGAAAGAGAAAAGAAAAAAGGCATTTCCAAATGGTCATTTAAAGCAGAATTTCCTCTCCCTCCAGCAGCAGAGGATGGGAAAAGCTGTCAGAGCCTCCTCTGTAGTGTGGGGACCCTGCAGAGCCCTGGTTCCAGGGGTTCCTCGTGGGCAGGTTCTGTTKTGGGGGCTGAGTGTGTTGCTTTCAGACCAGCATCCACCAGCAAATGCTATGGATCCCAGTACACCTTCAGTGGAGGTGGAGGAGAAAGGTTCTTGCAGTGAATGGAAGGAAGAAATTGGGTGATGGGCTCGAGARTCTTAAATAATTTATTGTTTATTGTCCTTTCCTTACAGCCATTATCATTAACATTGTCCACGGATGGAGAAAAAGCCATTTTTGTATGGCTGTGAAGCATTTAATGCTTCAGTCCCATCCCTGATGGAAGAGGAATAATTTCACTCATGACATTTTGTCACTAATTTGCATCTTTTCTGTCAGAAGTGTTTCACACCAGCTTCCAGAGAGGGTCTTGCACAATCCAGCCTCCAAAGGCACATTTCCCTCAACACACAGGGCTAAAAGAACAGAGTGGCTGCAGTTTGTAACACACAGGAGTGAGATCCCCCTGGCACTCCAGGCATTTTCCTGCCTGCAGGTTCAGGTTTGCTTCCAGCAGGGAGAAAAGGCTGGGAAGGAAGGTGTGGATCCATGAGCAGGGTGAAAGTTTAGGGAGAATTCCACTTCTCATTCCATGTGGGGCTTAGAGGGACTCACACTGCTCAGGAATGCCAGGGCTGCATCCAGAGCTGACTGACACCAACAGTTTCCAGCACCTCCAGGGAAAGCTGGGTTTTTGGACCGGTGCTGCCAGGCAGGCGCAGCCCAGCAGGGCCTGGATTTCGGCTTTTCCATTGTATTTCAGCTGTGGCCATCAGGTGGCAATCTGACCACTGGGATCATGCCGTGCTGGAGGCTCTTTGGGGTGGGTGCTCCTTGGGCTTTCCAAGGCCCTTTGTGGTTTAGGGAATTGTCTGCCCAGTCCTGGGCTGTGCCTGCTGTCAGCTCTCGCCCTGYGCGGGGCACAGTGGGATGGGCAGCCAGGCTCCTGCAGAATTCCCAGTGGAGAAAGGCRGGATGGAGGGCAGGTATCCCTTAGGATTTACCTGAATTAGGTTAAGATGGGCAGCACAACACCCCGAGGTGATGAACCCTGTGAGCAGCAGCTAAGCACATCCCKAACGGGAATATTTCCTTCTTGGTTGAACAGGGCTGTGTTTCGCAGCTCCTCTGGTCTACCAAGGGGTCAGAAAAATGACTTTATTTTTGGTGGTGAGGCATTCTGAGTCCACAGCAAATCGAGACAGAATCCTCAATCCAGAGTTAGAAATGTAGGTGGTCTTGTTTGCCAGAGGTGTGAAACACAGAGTCATGGGATTATAGACTGGTTTGGGCTGGACTGACCTTAAAAATCGCCCAGTTCCAACCCCACAGCCATGAGCTGCTCCCACTAGACCAGGTTGCTCAATGCCCCTCAAGGTRTTGCTCAAAGTGCTCCAGTATTCCATGCCTTCTTTCTAACGAGGCATTGTACCAGGAATTGCTTAGTTGGATTGTTTTGTGTTCTTCCCTGGGGAATGTTTCTAAAGGAAAAATCACACAGTGCAGGAACCTCARTACATTCGTGGAGCTGTGAAGGTGGTGGTGACATCCCTCTTTGTGCTGGAAAAGGTGTTTGAGCTCACCCTACTGCTCTTCCTGTAGAGCCAGAAAAATGGAAACAAATCCCAGGGAAGTCCTGGCCTAATGGGTCTTTTCCTAATAATATTTTGTATGATATTAGCCCAGCAACAAGACAACATCGAGGTTTTAATAGTTGTATGTGACTCTAAACTCGCAGCTAGGAATGAGCTGCACAGTTTGGATAATGATGTAAAAAACCCTTTCAACCCCCAGTTAACCCCTAAGGAAAAAGCACCTGTTGGTCTGTCCCTGGGTGCTTTCATTCTTAGGTCCAAAGTCAAAATTCTCTGTGAATATTTGTATTTTCTACTCTTTTGCTCCAATATCTTCCTTGGGCTGGAGGTTCCAGGTTCTGAGGCAAAGTGAGTTCACTGGGTGCCTGTCATTCTTCTCCTGGTTTAGAAAATAAAAATAMCTGGTTTTCACACATTTGTTGAATTAGACAGGTCAGTGAGGCAGATTGTGCTGGTGATCAGGCCCTGCTTGCCCAATATAAATTAATTYTTGGTGTGTTCTGTAAATGTTTCCCGTGAAGAAGTCGAAGAGGGTCTTTGCAATGTCTGTGAGTGCAGGAAATGCTCAGTCATTTCAGATAATTGGGTATTTCCATAGCAGAATTAGATATTTAGCAACAATAATAATCATCACAATAAAAACAGGAATAATGATAATAATGAGAACRATGATAATAAAAATAATAATAAATGTATTTAAAACCAAATCCAAGAAACCCACCCAAAATCTAACGCATTATTTCGCCTACCACCATTTCCTTTAACATCAGCCTTGCTTCTCCTTTCATTACAGCTGCTAAATAGATTATTCATGAGGTCTCTCACCACCACTAAACCATCACTCTCATTGTTGCCAGACCCTCATTGGTGTCACACAGATTTTCAGCGTCTGCCCATATCTGATTATCTGTGGAAACAACCTTTCAATGAGCCCTTTTACCGAGTCATTCCGCCGGGGAGCTCGGAGGGACTAATTTTAGTTTCATGACAATAACAATAAGGTCAAGTTGTATTTCTGAGCTGCTTTTCACCCAAGCAGACATTCCAGAGCACCGGCACCCTGGCGGAGGGGCAGCTGTAGGACAGCACGGTTGTCACCACGGAGTGGCCACGTCCCAGTCCAGCCCTCCATGGCAGCCAGCTGGCTCGTGGGGGAGCTCGGGAGAACGGGAGATTGTTCCTGAAAAACGAGATGTTCTCTGCTTTTTTTAATGTGTTTTTTTTTTATTTTTMACCAGTTGTGCAATATTTGGAGTAAAGCTGAGAGGAGCCCCGAGGGTGGGAAATGGTGCAGTGGGGACGATCCAAAAGATTCTGCAGTGCAGAATAATCAAAACTGCACCCCAGCTGTTGGATTTGCCCCAAATCCCTGGAATAAACATGACCTGTGGAGAAGATCAGCTCCTTCACTGTGTGTTTTAGCTGGGGGGGCTCAGCCTGGAGAAAAGGAGGCTCAGGGGGGACCTTCTGGCTCTCCACAACTCCTGACAGGAGGGGACAGCCAGGGGGGGTCAGGCTCTGCTCCCAGGGAACAGGGACAGGAGGAGAGGGAACGGCCTCAAGCTGTGCCAGGGGAGGGGCAGGGTGGACAACAGCAGGAATTTCTCCATGGACAGGGTGGTCAGGCCTTGGCAGGGACTGCCCAGGGAGGTTTGGAGTGCCCATCCCTGGAGGTGTCCAAGGAAGCCCTGGATGTGGCACTCAGTGCTCTGGGCTGGGGACAGAAGTAGGGATTGGGCACAGCTTGGACTCCATGGGCTGGGAGATCTTTTCCAACCTCAATGATTCTGAGATTCTGTGAAATCCACCTGGCAGTGCACAAAAAATGTGACAGGTTTGGGCACAGCTCTGATGTTCCCTGACAGCTCTGGCTGTTGCTGAAAGCTGTGTACAATTTATTGATCTCAGCACTGGGTTGTGCTGAGAAACCCAACGTTCCCACATCCRCCTGGTTGGGATTCTGCTCCCACCGATGCCACGTGGAATCTCTGGTATCAGAACTATCGTGACCTGAAAATGTTCTGTTTCATTGTCATTTCGTGCCTGTTGCCAGTTCCTGGTCATTTGGAAAATGAAAAGGAAGATTTACCTGAGTTTCGTGATTTCCCTTGAAATATGAGGTCGGTCAGATGTGGGACCAGCTTAACAGTAAACCAAAATTTAATCAGAACTGCCCTGATTGTCCCACAGAAGAAATTAAATTAACAGTGTTCAGCAGCGAGGTATCTTTATACTCTACTTGTATCCTTTGGAAATTTTCACAGGTYGTGCTCCAATAAACCCAGTTCTGCTCTTCAACTCAGTTGGAATTCCTGTTTCTTAAGTGCAAAAGAGGCTAATCATAGAGCAGCAAATAATTTGACTTGCTAATACTGGGCGAGAAAACATTTACTGCAACCACAAATATTTTCAGGATGATGGAGTATCTCATGTTCATGAAAGCTTGGTTCTGGTGACATGTTTGAGTAGGGAGGGCTGCCCTTTCTAGCAGAGGAAACCCATGTAAACCCTAGCAGGCAGCTCTCTGTTTTTCTCCAAAAGCTGGAGTGAAAAAATGTTGGCAGAGGAATCAAAATCCTCCTCTTCAGTCAAGTCTGCCACCAGGTTTCTTAGGCATGAACTCAGGAAAATCTTTATTAGGCATAAAAAAAAAAAAAAATAGAGGGGGAGATGTGTCTTGCAGACAGAAGGTGCATTCTGAGGTTACAGAAGGGATGAATTATAAACACCTCAAGTCGAGCCCTGCTTCCCCAGCTATTCTTCCCTGACGGTTCCCGTTGGCAGCCAGTGAACTCTGTCATTTCTGTGGGGTGCTGCTCCCCCCTGGTGACATCGGGGGTTGGTCACTGATCCACCCCGCGGGAGTGCCCCCCCTCGGCAGTGCCCATGGAGCGGCGCTTGCTGGATTTGGGATCCCGGTGGGAACTGCTGAGCACGGAGAGCATGCCCAGGCTGCCCCACGGCTCGAGGGGAGATGGCAAATCTGCTCCCCAAAACACCTCAGCGACTTATATTGGATGACAAATGTGTTTTTCTTTTCCCATTCATGTTTTGCTCCCCCCACCCCCCCGCCCCTTTTCTCCTTTTTGGACGAGAAAGCTCCGTTTTTGTTACATGAATGTCCTTGCTTAGCAATTGACTCCTCTTGGAAAAATCCCCAAACTTTCTTGTCCTCTGTGTGTCCAGAGTTTTCACCCAAGGACGAGGGGAACTGGCTTCAAACTGACAGAGAGCAGGGCTGGATTAGAGATTAGGAAGGAATCCTTCCCTGGGAGGGTGGGGAGGCCCTGGCACAGGTTGCCCAGAGAAGCTGTGGCTGCCCCATCCCTGGAAGTGTCCAAGGCCAGGTTGGACAGGGCTTGGAGCAGCCTGGGATAGTGGAAGGTGTCCCTGCCCATGGCAGGGGTGGTACTGGATGGTTTTAAGGTCCCTTCCAGCCCAGCCCATTCCAGGACTGTGTGATCACAAACGAGTGATGCTCCTGTTACACCTGCAAAGGTGCGTGGCCGAGGTGTGGCTGGGAGGTCACGGCCACGGCTTCTGCTGTGGGACACACTGAGCAGGAACCCCAAATATCAGGGAAACACTTCTTGCCAAACTTGGATTTTACCTGAATTTCTTTCTGTTTTGTTTTTTTTTTTTTCCCTTTACAAAATATACTGAGCCAATCAAAGCAAGGAGTGGTTAAAGGGAACCTCGACCACCTCTTCTGTGTTTTCTTCCCTTTTTCCAAAATTGAACCAGCAGAGGATCCCTGATCCCATAGAACATTCCAGGCTGCAGTGAGCTTCACCCCACTCTCCTGCAGCACTGAGTATCCTACGAGTGTCCTCACCTCAGCTCTACCTGAGTTCCTTAGGGGAGGTTTCCCTTTTTATCCCCAAAAGAGTGCGAGCTGGGCTTTGTGAAACTGTCCCAGGGAGAGGTTGACTGATGTTCACGTGAGTATCTCAGTGTGTTTTGTTCTGCTGTTTCCCCTTTTAGGTGACAGCGAGATTGTAAATAATATGTACGAGACCGACCCCGATCTCCTTGCTGGCGAAAGCGCAGAGGAGGAAACTGAGGACAGTATAATGTCCCCCATCCCTGTGGGACCTCCGTCACCCTTTCCCACCAGTGAGGACTTCACTCCCAAGGAGGGCTCACCCTATGAAGCTCCCGTCTACATTCCTGATGACATTCCAATCCCACCAGATTTTGAACTCAGAGAATCTTCGATCCCAGGGGCAGGGCTAGGGATTTGGGCCAAAAAGAAGATTGAAGTTGGGGAAAGATTTGGACCCTATATGGCAGTACAGAGGAGCACATTAAAGGAAACAAACTTTGGATGGGAGGTAAGCGTGTGGAATGTGGGCACCACATTCGTTTGTCTTCTCTGCCGAGCGTTCCCGGCGCTGGCCCGGGGCCTGGTGGCCTGGGGACAGAGGCGGTGGCTTTGCCGATGCCGCGTGGCCCCGCGCGACCTTGCACCCCGAGCGCCCGCAGGATTTAAAATCAGCTTTGGAGCTCACTCCTTGGGCTACAGAAACCACTCCAGCACCGTTTTGGAAGTTCTTTTTTGAATGATGTGGGGTCACTTCATCAAGTGCTTGTCATTCCCAGAGTGTGTTGGGGAGTTGTCGCGCGGAGGGAATGGGATTAATCGCATCGTGTCGGGYGGTTGGGGGTGTTACCTTTGACCCCCAGCCCGTGTCAGTGGTGCAGGCACTATTAACTGGTCAGGGAAAAATAGCATGTACCCATTAACAGCCCTGCTGTTCCCGAGCTCCTGTGCCGCAGCAAAGATGCAGAAATGTGAAAGTCATTTTTCCCCAAGAGCTGAACAAAACCCAGACTTCAGCAGGAAAAAGCTCTGCCCCACAACTCCCATCTTTCTCCCTGCTTTCCTGGGCCGCTCCCAGAAACCATCTCAGCCTCCTCTGCTCCTATATTCTTGATTTGAGAATACCTAGATCCCTAATTATCCTGGAATATTCTGTGAGCAGTGAAACGTAGCCTGGGATTTGTGCACACAGTCACACCCAGTGTCCATCATACAACATGGAATTCCTTCCCTCTAGCCCCGGTGTCTATCCCAACATTCCATACCCCTGCCGCCACGGGAGCTGGTGGCTGCTGTCCTGAGGAAGAGGCTGTGTCTGGGGCAGTGGGGGCAGAGAGGTTTCCTGGCAGGACACGCTCACTGTTGGATTCCCACAAAATAAGTGGGAGCTGAATTTTCCCTCCCTTTTCCCTGGGTGAAGAGTGACTTGCCCTGTTGTCTGCATCGGCCACTACTGGGGTGAACTGGTTCACAAAACCCTGGAGGATCGGCAGGGTGGGAAGCAGCTGAGGGCTGGAACTGTACGGCTTTCCCAGGGGGAAGGCAGCAGTGCAGTCACAGAATCCCTGTTTTCTTAGAAAGCCGGGTCAGAAAGGCCAGACTTGAGCATTAACATTTTAAATTGTCTCTGATTATATTTGCACTCTTGATTGTGAAGTCAAGAATCAGTGAGCAGTCGGATCCAGTGAAGCCCGGAGAAGTAGGTCCAGATGTTTTTGTTTTGTTTACTTTTTCAATGTGCCTAAAGTGCAGGAAAGAGCAAAAACCTCTTGTTTTAAGAACCAAACTCAGTCGTGTTTTGTCGCTCTGCAGTAGGAAGTGTCTGAAGAGCTAAAATCAGAGTTTGGTTAAATGACTCAGTCAAGAGTTTCCTTTTACTTCTATCCTAATGCAGGGAAAAGTGCGAAATTCAGCTGAGTTTTGATTCCCTCTCTCCCCTCCAGTGACATTCCTCAGAAGTTCCTCTTGGTGTTGGCTTCTTTTGAGTGAATATCATTGCAGAATATTTGATTGGTATTACTGAATGAGCATTAAAACATGGGGTATTTTGGGGAAAAAATCCCTGTTATTATACTGGCAATACATGGTCTGGTTCAGGGATGCTGTAGGTGTGAGGCAGCTCGAGATTCCCGAGGGAGGTATTGATCACTTCAAGGTGTCTCTGAAAATAAGCATAAGYTTCCTCTAGGAATATGCAATGTTAATTATTTGTAGGCTGCAATATGGCAGTGGCTCCTACAGAAAGATGAATTCTCTGTTTCTGACCCAATTATCTATAGGTGGCATYTGTTGTTTTAATTTATATTTTTGTTTGTTATTTTGTTTTAAGACTGATTTTCAGGAACAAAGCGCAATCCTCCTTGGCTGGCAGAAGCCAGATCCAACAGGAGTACTGCAATTTTTTTTTTTCTATGACCTTGGCAAAATTTTGTCCTTGTGTTTCATAATTCTGATAAAAGTTGGTATTTACATTCATGATTTTCAGGAAGGTTCCCTGCATGCCCACTGCTCTGATAGGAGCCATATCTCTGCACGTTGACTTTGTGATATTGTTTGTTTTTGTAGTGTAACTGAGCAAACTTTCCTTGTGCAGGGCACTTCTCCCATTCCAGAGGTGTTCCTTTGTCCTCTGCTCCAGCAGGGACGTTTCACCCCTCAAAGGAAGGACTTTGTCCTCCCTCAGGGGTCCTCAAACCCACCCCGACTCTCTCTGCAGACCCTGCTTGTGTTTGCAGACACCTCTGGAAGTTTCCCGTTTCCCAGAGTGTTTAAACACAGTTCAGGGACCTGTTTCCAGTCACTCAGTGCCTTCAGCATTYGGGAGCAACATCCATGAATCCCTTCATGTGCTGGGCAGGAATTCATGGGATAAACGCTGCCCGCTGGGTGTTGGTTTCTGAGCYGTTCCCTTGGAGTGGGAGGTTGGAAAAGCCCTGAGGAGATGTTCTAGGCAGCTCTACCTGGGGGAAAATTGCTGGGAAATTGTAACTCGGGATGTGTTTCCATCCTCTGCTCRTAAAACTGAACAGGCAAGGGGCAGTGAGAGAAAGAAAGGAAAGGGGAGGAGTTTTTTGTCACCCTGTCACTTTCTGACTTTGCTTCCGTGTGCTGTTCCGTACAGTGGGGATAAGTTTAACAAATCTGGGATTTGTAGGRCTATGAGGAATGTCCCTTCTGCAGTTTGACGTTATTTTTTGGTCAGTATTTTTCTGAAACTTGTAGTTCTGACTTGCAGTGACTTGTGGGTTGAATGCTCTTCCACAACTCCTTGTTACTGATCAATTGGGATGTCACTGTTCCACTTGCRGTGACTGTCCTAGTAGGAATTTCACTTCAGGAATGATTCCTGTTCTTCACACCCAACCTGTCCTCTATTCATATTTCCTGTAGTTCATTTCCTGTAGTTTATAGTCTTGATAATCCCACTTTTGTGGGATTTTATTTTGTTTGTTTGTTTTTAGTAGTCATCGGTCCCTTCATTTGAACAGTGTTTCTGCCTTTGGCACAAAAAGTTCYTGCCCTTCATCACAGGAAATTTATTGTCAGGCTTTGACTAAACTGGGAGTGTCACTGGAAGTGGAATTGGCTGCAAAGTGGTCATTCCTCAGCACCATCTCAGTTTTGCTAGAAAATGCTGGGTTTGTTGTTGTACAGGACATGCTTCATAATTAACGTCTGTTCTTTCTGATTTCTGTATTAAAAAAAAATCAAACAACATTTTGGGGATTGGGAAATGTGCTATTAAAGGCTTTGATCTGAAAATGGACCTCTCCCTTCTACCCAAGGATTGCAGAAAGAGCTTTCTCCTTTCAAACCTCAGTCAGAGCAGCTCTGTGACAGTGAAAATGAAACAAAGCAGTGAATTGTACCTTGAAGTCCTCAGGAAACTCAGCTCGTGTTTGCAGGCAGGGCCAGCTCTRTCTCCGTCTGAACTGCTCATCCAGCCCTGGCCCTGACGGAAACCATCGAGCTCCAGGAGGTGCAAGGAGAGGGTCACTTGCTGAAACTTTCAGCTTCACTCGTTAATAGCCCAAAACATCAGTGGGAGTGCAGAGTGCTGGGTTTTATTTGCCAAGCCTTGAAAAAAGATGTGTAATTATCTTTATTAAAGGTRTTTTTCCTTGGAGGCAGCCCCAGGAGGGCTGGGTCGGGATGGTTTGAACACGTGTCCTGCCTTATCTGCAGCAYAGYTTCATATCTGGCCTCCTCATTTGCTTTGTGGGATATGTTTTAAAAAATATTCTTTGAATTAAACCACGCCTATCATTCAAGGGCTTTTTGGACAGGGGATGGCAGAGAGTGATTCATGCTCATCTCATACAAACAAATAAGATGTGTCAATSGTGGCCCCCAGCCCCTCCCAGCGATGATTCAGTGGGTCCTGTGCAGGACCTGTTGGGTCTTTCGCTCCTCCCCTGACACTGCTGTGCTGGTCATGTTTATCCACCTTTTTTTGAGCCTTAAAAGACCCCACCCAGCCTCAAAGCCCTGTGCTTATGGAGTGTGATGGGATTGCATTTCTCCTGATCCCATTACTCTGCTGGCTCAGAACACCCCACTGCGAGTACCTCGGGTAAATCATGGCGTGTTTGAGCTCTAGGGCCTCTTGGACCCACGGAAAATGAAAATAAAATAATTACATAATGATTTCAATCGCTTTGAATAAATAATGGTATTTATCAGAGCGCTGGTGATTTTCCTAATTGAGGGAAGGATGGGAATCTAATTCTGGAGGGAAATTCAGCACCTGAATTCCAGGAGATTTGGAAGCAGTCATGATTTTAGCTCAGTTTGCTTCACAGGGTAAATACCGTTGATAAATGCAGTTATTGGTTCCGTTGTTTTAATTTATATTTTAAGTGGGATTATTTGCTGGAGCACAAAGACTTCTCTCAACTGAAGTGTCAGAGCCAGGCTGCTCCTTCACATAGGAAAAATAAATAAGTGCCTTCATTTCATAGCTGAGGGYGAAGATAGAGCCTGTCCCAGGGAAGACAAATAACTGGGGAAAAATAGGAGCCAGCAGCTGAGGATGCAGCAGAATTCTGGCTCCACATCTGGGCCAGTGAAAACTGCTGGGTCTTGAACTTGCTTTATAGTGCCAGTGATTCCCAGCAGTTCAACCTCCCTGTTCCCCCMAAAATGGGAGATTTAAATTTTAGCACGGGGGTCTTTTTTATTTTGTCTGGTTTTTTAGAAATACTCCTAAATGCCAAGAGAAATTTACTTTACATGACTGGCCTTACATGCTGGGAGGAGAATTATACTATATTTCCTTGAGTATTAAAAGCATTAAAATATCTTAAAAATTAAAATATATTTTTAAACATATTTTAAAACCATTGAAAGATATATAAAATATTAAAATAGGAAGGAGCCTCTAAGCGTTGCTTGAACTGTGATGRTTTTGTCCTGCTTCCCAGCTCAGATCATACAGAAATTCCTTCATTTCCCTTTAAAAGCTGATACAGCTGAAGAAGAATGTTCTTGTCTGTCCTGTGTTAGCCAAAGATGCTAGAAGAAGTGTGAGTCCTTTAAATGAGCAAAGATCCCCAACCCTCCTCGCAGCCAGCCCTTGCTGAGGGGCTCTCAGCTCGTCCCGGGGAGGATGTGATGACATTTCCTGCTCGCTTGCCTCCGTGCATCCCCTSATTCATTCATTTTCTCTGGCCTCTGCCTTTCCCTTTGGCTGGACAATGATGTTACTGCAGCAGCTTCTGTGGCTCAGGGAAAAGGAGTTTCCGAATCGCTGTTTTCCAACCCCCATCCCTGCTCTTGCAGGGATATTGCYGAGGAATTCTCTGCATGGCCCTTCCCGAGGTGAGGAGCGTTACCTGCTCAATAAATGTTTCCCATGCAAGGTTCCTTCAGCATTTCCCAGCTTTTCTGGCTGGAATCACTCTGAAACAGAAAGAATCTGTGGGTTCATGAGGAAAGCAGAATGTGAGAGCAGCCAGGGACCGCCCAGATGTGCCCTCAGCAGCTGCTARGAGCATCCCTGGTCAGAATTTTTATACTCATGGATATAAAACTGCAGAGAAACTTTTGTGTTAGACCAAAACCCAGCACTTCAGTGGAAAAAATCAATCTCAGGGAGGAAAAATAAGTTCTTGACCTCTGAATATCCTAAATCCTGTGCRATTTTGGCCAAGGAGGTCACTTGATACCGTTCCCTTTCCAAGGAGCAGCTCTGGGAGAGCACCAACAGTTGAATTTTCCCTGCAGGATCTGGGCTTTGTTCTGGTGTCAGGGGAGCCTCATGAGGAAGGGGAAGGGTCAGCTCCAGGTGCTGTCGATTGTTGGGCTRTTTCCTGTGCCTGGGATTAAAGCCAGGCCAGGAGGAACACGGACTGGCTCGGGATTCAGAGGCAAAATCCCATTGYCCACAGCTCCATCTTTTGGGGGGGTTATTTTTTTAATTTCGACCCCGAATAAAAGTGAAAAATGCACCTTATGGCATCCAAGGGAAACGACTGAAATTTGTCCTGTTTTTTGACATTTCCCCAAATGCTTCAATGTCAGGGTTAAGAGAGGGAGTCTTTTTTAGGCCCAAGAATGCCAAGATAAGTTGCTCTATCTTAGGCACTTGGCTAAAACATGGGTATATAAGGAATTAAGGGAAAAAAAGAAGAGACAGGGGAAGGGAATGACTAAGAATACCTCCCGATATTTCTCCTTTATTTCCATAAGGGGTAATAACTCATGAGCAATCCGGCAGAGGGCACTTTCTTTAAATAGAACATTCTGATTCACAAGCAGAAAAAGGAAATAAATATTTTCTTTTCGTCTTCGAGAGCCATCCGTGAATACCAGCTCCTGAAGCAGTATTTTATCATCCACACTTTCAAAAAAAAAAAAAAAAAGAAAAAGAAAAAGAAAATCCCATGAAAAGCTCAGTGGTGACCACGGGGTTTGAAAAATAGCTCTTTTCGTTGTCAAAAGCCCTGCAGAACACAGGGCACTGCTTCTTCCTCTGGAATGTCAACCTACGGAGAAATCCAACCTTTACTCTGCGCGCTCCCAGAAAAGCCTGGCTGATGGAGCGCCGGAGCACAGTGGGCTTTTGTAAAGGAAATGATCAATAAGTGAAACCATAAATATACATGGGGCTCTGAAGGAGCCCTCGCTCTGTGCGCTCTTTCAGGGGCAGTTCCGGGAGGTGGGAGCGATGCAAAATAACTCAGCTTGTAGTTTCCAGGCTCCTTGCACATGGGGGGTGTTGGTTTTTTGGGAATCAAGCCTCGTGCTCCTCACTGCTTGGAGATGTTTGTGGGGGTCTGGGGCGCTGAGGGCTCCAGGRTGAGCAAACCCTTCAGTGAACTCCATCTGGGCTCCTGGTCAATCACAAAGTCTGAAGGTTCTAAATGAAACCTCTTTACCTCAATCTGTACGATGCAAGAAGTACCAACCACGAATTTTCCCGAGTAAAATGTTGTGTTAATTACTCTGAGAGAATGGGAAAACCACATTCTCTGCATAATTTGGCACCGTCCTCCTCTTCCCGTGGCAAATACGGAGCAGCACCACGGCTCTGGAGAGCTGGTAAATGTARCAAGTCTTACTTTCGGGATTTAGGACTTCACACACTTTGGCACTTCAGTTGCTTCTTGCTTGGCTCTGGAAACGCAGGGGAGGTTTGCTGTATKTAGGGATGGAAATGAGAAGTTGGGTCTATTGCTTTTTCTGAAGGAGGGAGACATGGGTGGGACTTTGTTCTTCTCTCACTAACACAGCACTCAGCTCTTCATCCTTTCCCCTTTCCGTGTTTCCCATCCCAGCCGTGCTGGGCCCTGAGCAGAGCGAGGCCGTGCTGGGGCTGGGAGCGCTCAGCGCTGCAGAACAAGGGCTGTCTGTCCAGGGGAGGTGTGAAGCCGAGCTTGAGTCATTTTTAGAAACAGGAATGGAAGAATCACGTCTGCAGGAGGAGGCCCAGGGGCCGGGCCAGGAGGTGAAGCGGCCCTTTGGGTGGAGGGAGCGTTTCCAGAGCGTGGGGGTGTCTTCGGAAGGGTTGCTCCCAGTCATGTGCTCTGTTTCTCAAGTTGGGACTGAGGCCCAGCTGCTTTGTGAGGCATCCTTGTAAAATCTCCACCCTGGCTCGGGTGTGCAGCTCCCCTGAGTTCCTGGTCCCCTCTGTCCTCTCTCAAAGCAAACTGACAACAAAACCATGGAACCATGGAATGGCCTGGGTTGGCAACAAGGGACATTAAAGCCCACCCAGTGCCACCTCCTGCCATGGACAGGGACACCTTCCACTATACCAGGTTGCTCCAAGCCCCCTCCAACCCGGCCTTGGACACTTCCAGGGATRGGGCAGCYACAGCTTCTCTGGACAACCTCTGCCAGGGCCTCRCCCCCCTCACAAGGAAGAATTCCTTCCCAATATCCCATCTGACGCTGCCATCTGGCAGTGGGAAGCCATTCCCTCTTGCCCTGTGACTCCAGGCTCTCATAAATAGCTTCTCTCAACCTTTCTTTTAGGATTCTTCAGATAATGGAAGGCCACAATCAGGTCACCTTTTCTTCTCCAGGCTGAACAATCCCAGCTCTCCCAGCCTTTCCTCCCAGCAGAGCTGCTCCATCTCTCTGATCCCCTTGGTGCCTCCTCTGGACTYGCTGCAGCATCTCCATGTCCGTCCTGAGGGGGGTCTCAGCTCTGGGCCCGGCTGGAGCTGGTTTGTGGGGTCCCAGAGAGGTGCCAGGGGGCTGTGACCGCTGAATGTGTGTGCCCCGATGGGATGTGCAGGTTCGGGTGGGCTGTGTAAATCCAGGAGAGGCACCTCAGGGGAGGCAGTCAGGGGCTCAGGCTGGAGGAAGGTTTGTCACAATTTGCCATCGTTTACTCCCTTTGTCCCAAAAGGCACTAACGTTTGTCAAAGAAAATGAAATGTTTTCCACGCAGGAGCGTTCTCACCCGGCATCTTGCTCCTGCACATTCCTTGCTGGGGCTCATTTTGGCTGCCCTTGGCCACGTTGCTGGGGAAGCAAATCCCTGGCGTGTCCTGGAGGCGATGCCCGGGCTCAGAGCGGTGCAGCCCTGATCTTTCAGAGCCATCTTTGTGTTTTGTGTATTTTATAACCTGCCTGGTCCAGAAGCCCAGGTTCAGCCCCCTCAGTGTGGCACTGAGGCCTTTCCCTCAGCACTCCCAAGAGGGTCCTTTCTCCCCCTGGATCTGCTTAGGCAGCCGTGCGCTCCTTCCCTTTGGATAGCGCCCTGCTTTAATTGTACATCTCATTGTGTCATCCCCGTTCAATCCTGCTCAGAAATACCTACATCTCACCCTTGTCCCTCACCTCCCTTTTCCCATTTAGATCTCCCTGAAGCCCATTCTCCCTTATCAGCACAGTAATTTCGTGAGCAGAGCTTGGATTTCTGCCGTTTAGGCCCCGGCCATTGTCTGTCGCAGCTGCAGTCAAGATAAACCCTCACCCAGAACAAAGTTGGAATGACCTTTTACAAGCAGAATCTGCCTTGTTTCCCTCCAGACTAATTTATCAGCCTTCATTTCAGCCCAGTCTCTCAGCAGAGGCCTGAAAGAACATTACAGAGAGCATGAATGAACAGGGGGATTAAGATGCTTGGCTAGTCCCCCTTTTTCATCAGACACCTTCTGGATTTGCCGGGCTGTAAGCTGTAAATGACCGTAAGTGGTGAACTGCCTTCAACTTGGAGCGAGGGGAAGGGAAGGGAGGGGGGGGATCACCACAGCCAAATGTTTGGGAAAGAAGAGTGATGTGAGGAGCTGGATAAACCTCCTGTCTCGGAGGCAGAAAGCGGCAGGACTGAGCAGTGTCCCTGGCACTGCTGGTCCTTCCCAGGGGCTCTGTGTCTGTCCCCTTCTTGAATTTAAATCCAATGTACTGACTGAAAGCAAATTTTAAAAACTGAATTACACCTCTCTGCGGTAAGAGCATTTTGGTGCAGCAGAGCAGCAAAACTTTTATTGGGAGCGTGATCTTAACACTGCAAAAGGTGAAATTWGTTAAAGTGAACCTGACAAGTGTCAAAGAGCCCGACAGGAAGGACAYGGCTCTCCTGTAGCTGACAACAGCCACAGTGCAAAGGAATTGCTGTGAGGMGGGGAGTTAATGTTTGTCTCTTGCAAGAGGGGAGAGTTGTCAGCTGCACTGGGGGTGAATTTCCTGCCTGTGCCACACAGGCAGCTTTAGTGGGGTTGGATAATTCCACCCCTAAACACCATAAGACATCAGACACTGGTTTAATGCTTATATTTTTTAGCTTCCTTCACCTTTTTTATAATGGAGGAAAAGGTTGTTTAACAACTTTGAAACTTTTCTGCTAAATCACAACCTGCCCAGCTGAGGGGGGGAATCCTTATCCATAAACCTGGGTCATTGTGGTGGATTCCTCTGAGTGACTAAAAAGGATTTGCAGGGGAAGAATTCAGTGCAGCCTCAGCGAGTTTGGCTGTTTCTGGGGCTGTGCTGTTGCCTCTGTGTCCTCTGGGAGTTGAGGGACGTGGCCGAGGCACAGGCAGGGTGGGAACCTCCTTTGGCTGGGTCCTGGGGTGGGGTGGGACTGCAGGGCCCAGCCAGGGAGCAGGAACATCCCCATCTGGAACCCCACTGCGAGCAGAGCCTGCACCTTTGGCAGGTTGGTTGGACTTTTGGTACATCGGGACATTTTAGAATATTTCAGCTTTTGGGGGAAAGCAAGGAAGAGGCAGAGGATGGAGCTGCAGGCGGGGGGTGACAGCAGGCAGTGAAATGTGCAGTGGGACCAGCTTGTGGGATGGGTGTTGCACTGCCAAGTGATGCTGAACATCAACCACAGGCTGTTTAGAAACTGGGTGCAGATAAAAACCCAATGCTTTGCAATTATTTTAAGTTTTGAAGGTGTTTTAAGGAGTTATACCTATATAGTACAAGATAACCAACCTATATAATCAAAATAATATACYTATTTTTTAAGGCATTTTAAGGAGTTTAGCCCATTCCCTGGACAAGCCTGGCATCTGGGCCTGTGGGATCATACACACCAATAAATCCTGCTGCAATAACTGGTATTTTCCTTTCTCAGCAATAAACCCCCCACAACGCAGTGCCTTGTGCATGTAACAGAAGTATCCAGACTTCTCCAAACCTTTGGAAGACGTGTGGTTTAATTTAGACATTTGGGTGAAAGTTCAGGCTGTGATTTCTTTCTCTCTCCTGTGTACTACCCCATATTTGTGCCTTTGCAGCCTTTAGCCAGTAACACGGAAGGTGTAGGATTTTTAGAGCCAATACAATCTTTTTTTGTTGTTGTGTTTAACCCCTTTTTTAGCTTAGCAATTCCAAAGTGCTGCACTGGTGGTAACTTGCACCTTGTTGTAAGTTCACTTGTGCTCAAACAAGAAGTGTGGGCAGCTCTTCTCTTAAACACCAACCGAGCTGTTGCCCTAAGCCCTGATTTATGGACACTCTCACTCTCAGAAGTGAAGGATCTTTTGCCATTCCWAAGTGGTTTTATCACCTCCAACATGAATTTCAGCGGCGTGGCAGGGAGACAGAGGTGGTGCCTTTCTGGAGAGCTGTGGAGGCGAAATGCAGATACCTCAACCAGGACTGATTATTTTGGGCTCTTGTCCAGTTTCCTGGGAAATGGACAGAAAGAAGCTTAACTTCTCCTGGTCCCCTGCAGCTGTGCTGGGGTTTAATAAGCGTACAAGGTGATTTAAGTAAAGAAAAAAGGCAGGAAGTTCAGCCTCTTGTTGAGTTGTCTGTGTTCTTTGGAGCAGAAATTGGGGTTTGCWGCTGAGTGCAGGAGCAGCACTTCCCAGGTGGAAGTTCGGCGTCAGGGATGGTGCCCGAAATGTTCAGCAGCCCTGCAAAACTCAGTGAATGGACCCAAAAGATTGTGGGTTCACTTCCATTCAAACAAACATTAGGTCATTTAATTCAGTATATCCAGGGAAGAATAATCCAACGCTGAACTTCAAAGTGGAATTGCTGTCTAAGAAATAACAGATACCTGTACAGGAGTATTTGATGAAATTACTGGAAAAAGTGTTTAAATTAAATACAAGCAAGTTCTACTCTGTGTTGTGAAAGGTGAATTCCAGAAGATGCTGCCTGTGGGAGATCAGGAGGTTCCGGGAGCATGGGGGTGGTGTCAGTCCAGCCCATAAATCCATCCCAGCAGGGATATTCTGTCTAACATCTCACCCGATGGCTCTGGGCACTGGGGGCTACGAGGTGAACCCAGTGGAGCTGGGCCAGGCCCACATGGGTCTCCTAAATCCCATCTCCAGCTTTTATTGCCATCACTGATGTTGTCCTAAGGTCAGGCAAAGACCAACGTGGAAAACACCCTTTGGGAGAAAGGGGCATTTATGGAAAACAAACCTGATCAGGGAGACATTAAATGTTGCTGGGTGCTAACAAGTGACTCCAAGGCAGGAGCTGTGGGGTCAGGGGGCTAAACCAGGGAACACATGGAGTGTTTCCCTGGGATAAGGGGGACACCTAGCCCTGCGAGGCTGCCTGGGCAGACCATGGATCAGCCCACAGGGGGAGATGAGGCTCCCAGTGCATCCCCTGCCCCTGCACTGGTGTCACTGGTGCACCAGCACCGCTGCTGCGAATCACATTTTCAACCCTTTCTTATTTTAGTGGATTTTAGATCCAAGCCAAKGTTCACAGTGTAAATTCTCATCTCACCTGTGGTTTGTTACAAGAGTTTGTAGTCGCTGCTGGAAATTTCAGATTTAGGAATTTGAGCCAAAGTGACTCCTTTCCCCGTCTTTTCCTGTTTTCCAAAGTCACCTCATTTTGTAAAGGGTGTGTGTGTGTGCGGAATAAATCAGTATAAATTTACTGCTTACTATAAATTGTAATTGGCAAGAGTAAGGATATAGCAAATTCAGAATGGGAATGATAAAATACTGATACTGTATCCTTTAATTTATTACCTGTATTATCCACACTCTGTGTTTTCCACTCCGTTCTCTCTCCTTCACGAGTTGTGTTTTCACTAGACTGGCATTTTCCTCCTCTGATGAATTAACTGTCAATTGAAGTTAGTGAGATAAATCAAAACAAATGGACACACTGCTCCATATTGACTTTCCCACTGCCTGATTCCCAAACCCACTTTGTGAGCACTGTGCTGTTATTATGCTCACTTGCTCCTAAGCAAATGTACAAGAAAGGAAGGAATTGGGGGAGGTGCGTGTTTAACAGCCATCGATWATGTTTTCCCTATCTTTGTTTTATCTGGGATCTTGTCAGTGATGAGATCTGTGCCATTTATCCAGAAAGAAGGCGCTTGGCATCGTGGCAGAGAGGGAAATGTTCAATGGATTTCAGGAAGCAGATGTGGAAGTTTAGGTCTTCTAAAATGTGGTCTTAATCTACACAAGAAAGGAGTTTTGGGGATAATCACAACAGTTTAAGTGAAGAGGAGAACACTTTTCCTCARCAGGGGCAATGTGCAGGCCCTCATGGGGAGAGAGGCAAGTGTCCAGTGTGAATGCAGGGAGGTTTATCAACCTTGGCTGTGGGAATTCTGGGGGTGACATGGCAGAGTGGTTGATAGGGGACTTCGAGATGTTGAAGCCTTGGTTTTATCCCGAGATAGCAGAACTGGTTCTATTTGTGCAAATAGATGAGTGGTGATGAGTGCCCAAATAATTGGGGTCATCTCTGTCCCTGATCAGACAAAACTAAAGTAAAATATTTGTAGATAAGGCAAGCAGTGAAACAGCTCTGAAACACGGACRTGCTCGAGGCTTCTCTCTTGCAGACATGGCAAAACTTTCACAGAGAGGAGCCCTCCAGCCCTCCAGGCCTTCCTCTGCTGCCATCCAAGTTATAGTTGTGTGACAGAACAGCGATTGATCATTTTCAAATAACAAGAGCACCAAATCCATGCCCGTGTCCGCAGCAGTGCCAACCTTGTGGATCAAAGCCCAGCCACACCTCGGGCTGACCTCGGCTCCGGTGCTCAGAACAAGCACATGCCTGTCATAGAGCAAGTGTGGAAATTCTCTTGTTATTTGTTTATTTGTACCTTAAACACGTGTGCCTTTGGCTTTGGGATGCGCTGGAGATCAAGCACGTTACTCCTTCAGCATCGCCCCACCGCGTGTTGTGTCTTCCTGAGAAAGCAGCACCACGTTCAGCAAACAAATTGAACACCTTCTCACCTGGAAGGGATCCCCTGCACTTCAATTCAAGAAGTAAAAGGTTAAAAAAAAAAACTGTCTGTGCAGTGGAATGGATGGAGGAAAGGGGTAAAGCCTCTCAGCAGTAGGTTAATTGGAGAGTGGAATACCAGTGTAGATGGGAGCACATAGTTTCCTTGGACAATGTGCTAAAGAACTGGGAGCTGGGAAGGACCAGCTGGGATTGTTAGTGAATTAGCTGAAGTCAGAAACTGCTGAATGGAGCAAAGAAGTAAAGGGGAAATGAAGGTTAGGGTATAATTCAGTCTAAATTAGGTGGGCCATTCACAATGCATAAAAGGGCTCTGAGCTTCCTTTCTTGGGGAAAATGGGGAGGAAAGCTCACTTTTATTTGGATGCGTGTTGAGTGGTTGATTTTAAGAATGTGCATACCTAGAGCCTACTTTTTGGAAGTGCATTATCCCACATGAGTCTGGAGGAAGCATTGAAAATGCCATGAGCCTGAAAGACAACAGATTTAGCAGGAAAGCCTCAGGACCGTTGTGCTGCAGGAGCATTCCATTGAGTCTCTGACGGGCTGAAACAAATCCTCTTCATTTATTCTATCTCTGTTGCTTGTCACTCACACTGAAGGCCCTGTACCTGCTCACCCCAGGATCCCAGGTGCCTGGAACCCACCCCGGCCCTGGCCCTCCTCTACGTGTTATGTGTGAAGAGATTTATCTCAGCACTTCTGTGCTTTTAGTAACGTCCAAGGTTTGCTTTTAAAGGGTTCTGCCACGGAAAGGGGTGTGGCAGACAGCMCAAGTTCTTGGAGATTGTGTTTGTTCTACATAAACTTGGGAAACAAGAGGGAACTGCATGARTTTAATACACAAAGAGTTAAATTGAAGTGGTGCCTCCAGGAAGCAGAAGACCTCGAGCCTTCCAGTGGTGTCTGTCTGGGGTGCTCTGTGTCCTAACTCGGTGGGAAGAGTTTTGCTGCATCCCTTTGGGTTTTGTGGAATTGGGTTTCTCTGCAGACCTTYGAATCCATTCGCCCCAGTTTTGCTTAGCATCCCTCAGAGGTGCAGCATCCATTGGATGACAAAAATTCACCACTTTTCAGCTTTTTAGATGTTTCAGAACTTAGAGCTCAGCATTTCTCTGGCCTGCCTGTTGTCTGTGAACGTGAAGTGATTTTAACTTGGATTTAAGTGATGTGGTTGTGGCTGTGCAGAGCCTGCCAAAGGTCTGGGCCCTTTGACTCCACTGAGAGAAAATCCAAATTTTCTGTTTTAGAAACCTGGAGGGTGCTGGATGCTCTGTGTTTTCTGAACCAAATTGCAGAGATGTTGTGCTGCATCACTGATAAGATAACACCCATTTGACCGTGGGTTTATCAGACATAAAATGTTTAATAAGGAATGCACAGAGCACTGATTTTATCAGGGTGTAATTCCAGAAGTGCCGTGGCTGGAGGTGGAACTTTTTCCCCTCCCCTGTACCTGCCACAGCCTGGACTCGTTTCTGTGTTCACTCTAAAGGCTTATGTCAAGCCCAGTCAATTTAAATGAGATTCAGAACTGGAGCAGCAATAAGTGTTCAATCAAAGTATTTGATAAATCACTTAAACAATCTTGCAGATTGCAAATTCTGTAAATGCAAGTTCTGCACTTATTCAAAACTAGTGAATGTGACAGGGCTAAGAGACAGCAAAGTCAAAACAGCAGGAAGAAAAACTCAGATTCTTTGATGAGATTAAAATACCAGCAATTGCAGTGGCAGGCAGGTAGGGCTGTGCTGCTCGAGGAGCCAGTGCTCCAGCTTTTCCAAGGAGAATATACAGATGGGATAAAGAAGAGAAGGCTGATTTGATGATTGCAGCATAATTTTACCTTTACTTCAGGGTATGTGTGTTTTCCTTAATATCTTGAATGGCATAATTTAGCTGGTCAGGAAAGTTTTCTCTCTTATTAAATGGAATGACAAGTGACTGTAAAAGCAGGAGAAGGGAAATCTCAACAAAGCCCAGATTGCTTTGAATGCTCAACAATTTTTCTTTGGTTACTCAGATTGGAGCATGAGCTTCCTCAGGGGGAATTTACTCTGGTGAGTGTCTCCACATAAAAGCTGAAAACAAAGTGTTGAAACAAACTCTTTGAGCTGACTTTCCCCTGGTTTGTTACCCACTGCAGCCACGAGGATTAAATACCAAGCAGGTATTGAATGATTTTTTTTGCTACAATTTTTTTACATGAAAGAAAGATGGAAGAAATTAAAGCAATTTTTTTGAGTAGCTTCCAGAATGAAACCTTGTGTTTTGTCCTTTGACCTTTTTCCTTCTCATTAATGAAGGAAGTTTAGGAGATTTGGATGGGAGAGGAATAACTCATTGTCAGCACCAACATGAAGTGTGATATGAAATAAGGCTTTTCCTGGTTACTGGAAGAAAGAGGGAAAATGCCATCATTTTTTAATGTAGCCAGTGTTGATGTCCAGCATTTTAGTTTAGAAAAGGTGCAGTTGGTTTTGTGTGTGAGCAGCTCAATATTCCCTTATCATCTTTGCCCTCATTCACAATATGAGGGGGGTTTTAGTTAGGATCCAGGTGCCAAACTTTTGTATATGGTGTATTTTCCTTGCTTCCACCATTATTGTATTCCCAGTCCTCAGAAATCAGGGGTTGATCACTTTTTGTTGAAATTACAGCAGGAATCAGTTGACCTGGAATTCAGGCTGGTCTCCTCCCGGGCATTTATTCCCAAGGACAGGAGCAAGGGACTGATCCCTTTGTCTCCTTTTCTCCACCTGTTTTACTGCAAATGGGAAATGGCTTTAATTGGTGCTGAAAACATGAATTCTGAAAACTCAGCTATTTTCAGGCAGCACAAGGCCTTGTTCAAGGAAGTTTTTAAGGACTTTGGGAATGTTGAAGGAAAATACCATAGGAATCACAGTGTGTTACAAGTTCCATGGGATAAGGTGTTGTCCAGCTGTGGACTTGGACAGATTTTCCTTATGCTGACTGAAATACATAAATATCTGGATGAACAGGCACACAGACTGAAACTTCCAGCCCAAAAAGCCTAAATGGTTCCTAGAGGCCTTTTGCATCCCTTCTGTGTGACCCCCTGCTCTCTGAGAATGCTTCAGGCAACTCTCTAAGTTAAGCAAGTTTTTCAAAAGCTACTCAAATACAAATTGTTTTTAATAAATTAGAAAAAGATTTGCATCCCAGACCAGTGGCTACAGAAAAAAAATAAAATTGAAACTGCGCTAAAATCTACTTCACACATGTGGCTATAACTGTCAAAAAATTTTTTCCTTTCACTTGAAACTAATCCTTTCCCTCGAAACTAATTTTCTGTCCTCAAAAAAGGGTAATTTTAAAGATTTACTCGCGGTCCTTCTTTCTTCCATCAAATATTTATGTTTAACACGCCGGGCACACATTAATTGACGGGAGCGAGCAACYGCACGGATTCATCCAAAAGCAGAGGAGGCAGAGTTATTTTAAAAACTTGATTTTCTGGCTGGCAGTGCCTTTCTTCAGCGCGGTGCCCGTGGCGGTGCTGGGCGCGGAGGGGCTGAGCTCGGGGCYGTGTGTGAGCGTGTGTGTGCGCGCGGCTGTTGTTCCTTTCTTCTGGAAATGCTTCACCACAGTAGGCGAAATGGATGAAACACAGAAAAAGAGAGACAATAAATAGTTTCCTAACCTGGCTCGGATAATGGAGAAAGTTCGTTAGATTTATTAATCCTCATTTTCCTTTGGACTGTCAGGCTTGGAGTGACAGTAAAAAAGCTTGTGACGACTTTGGCTAATTTGCACTCCATTCACTTTCTCATGAAAACCCATCAGGATGACTGAAGAACTGCTCTGCAATTGACCTTATTCAATGGCAGAGTGATATACTGGGAAACAGGCCAGTTTTTACAATGCCCAAAAGAGCAAATTGGACGGAATCTTTGTTCCTCTCTTTTTTCCCCTTTCCTTTTTATGCCAGTCTTGCTCTAGTTAAGCTCTCTCATTTGTTCCAGCAGTAGCTCTAGGGCTCAGGTCACCCTCTGTGGCTGCCATTGCAGGTGATCACTGGGCCGCTTGTCTCGGATGCAAAGAGGAGGGAGCGAGGGGAGCGCTGGAAGAGTCTGCTCAGAGAAAAGTCTGGGACCTTGTTCTCAGCCAGATGTTGGGGGACAGGGGGCTGGGTTTGTCCGGGCACCCAGAAATCCGAGTGCTCAGACAGGCTGCGTGCGAACCCGAGCCAGGAGCAGAATTTTCGCGGCGCTCTTTGGGTGGGGAATCAAAGCTGGYGGTGGCCAGGGCAGAGGGGACACAGGGAGCAGATTCTGTGCTCATCGGCGAAACTTTTCTGTGCTCCTTTTATATTCACACACAGCAAAGCCGGGATCTTTCACTCTGGGAAAATGAGACACGGCTGGAGTGGCCAGAGGCTGCTGGGGAGAGATCCCGCACAGGGGGTAGGGACAACTGTCCCCTCAAACCAACATTTAATGTTTTATGCAAAAGAGACCGGCCCTGAATGAGGGTCTGAGTCGGATTAGCACATGAACAGTCCGTGGGCTGGCAGATATCGAATTTATCTGGGGCGCTGGAGAGAGGCAAAACAATTTGAATTTGAGTCTGAGAAAGGGCTGGTTTGGGTGGATTCTCTCTCTCTCTGGCTGAAATTTCTGAAACTGCAGCTTTGTTCCCAGGTTTCATCAAAAGTGGGATTTGTAAAGATTCCTGACTAGTAGGACTAATAGTGATGTTTTTAATAGCAATAATTCCAAGCTGTCCCACAGGTCCTGTCTTTGCTGGGGTACCAAACGTGCTRTAATTCCCTGCCAGAGCAGCAGAGGTGGTTACCCTGCTCCTGATACCTCACACAGGGCACTATAAAGTTGTCAGGTGGCTTTTGAGCACTTTGGGGACCATTCTGGCTCTGCCAGACCCAGCAGCTTTGGTCTTCCTCTGCAGAGGGCAGGTCCAGCCAGCCAGACCGAAGAGTTCATTCAGGTGCACCCTGAAAGAGCAGGAGCAGCAAGCCCACAATGTGTGCCCACATCCTGGAGAGGGACATGGGCCAGCTGCCTGCTCGTGCCAGACACGGTGCTGATGCTCTCACCTCGTGTATCCCACTCATCCAGAGCCTCACCCCTGCAGTTCCCAGCTCAGCAAACCAGGAGCAGGGAACACCCACAGTCAGTCCTGGAGCAGGGTGGGGAAGAGCCAGAGTGTTTTGGGTTGGAAGGGCTCAAAGATCGTCCAGTTCCCCTCTCTGCCATGAGCAGGGACACCTTCCACTAAACCAGGTTGCCCCAAGCCCTGTCCAACCTGGCCTGTAAAACTTCCAGGGATGGGGCAGCTACCTTCTCCCTGTGCCAGGGCCTCACCACCCTCATAGGGAAGATTTTCCCCCTAATCTCTAATGCAAACTCGCTCTCTGCCAGTTTGAAGTTCATTCCCTCTGGTTCTGTCACTACATGCTCTTGTAAAAAGTTTCTCTCCATCTTTCTTGTGGGTTCCTTCAGGTACTGGATGCTAAGGGATTGCAGCCACTTGTCGTCGTTCTTTTTGAGCTTTTCTATTTTACTGTAATTTTTTTTCAGTTTAATAACAGTAAAGAGAACCTGGTGGCTTCATTAAACCTGACCCACTCAGCCAGACCCAAGAAACTCGTGTTGTTCTTCTACAACTTCACCCACTGTGAGCCTTTACTCCTGAAGGGGGAAGGTGGTTTTTCTAAAAAAAAATGAATTAAGAACCACACCAAACTTTAACCTTCCTGAAACATCTCTGGCTTATCAGTGTAAGAACTCTTTTCTGACCAGCAGCGCTTCTGACTTACCCACATGAGAAAATAAGAGACATCCAGCTGAAAGAACAGGATTTAGGGAGCTCCTTTCCCTCTCCAAAGTGCTACAAATCCATCCCTCCCCTGCATCCACGAGGTCTGGATCTCAGTGCTCTGTTTCAGCACAGGGTTTCAGGCTCTTGCAGGAAAGTTGTAACCTCTGTGTACTCAGGTTTTGGAGTGAAACCAACGGGGTGGAGACCGAGGAATGAGGGAAAGAAGAGAGGAAGCAGCAAAGCTCTTCCTAATGGTGTTTTAGGGGCAAATGTTCCCATGAGAAGGGCTTATATTGGCACGGCGGGTCTTGCTGCGCAGGATAAACCTGGAGAGGTGTGAGATGCTCCCTGAGAGGCCTCCATCACCGTGAGGCTTCTCCTGGCGTGGAAATGCCTCTGCAGATATCCCGGATCCCCGGCCCTGGATGGCCCCGGGTGGTGACTTCCGGCACTTCCCGTGCAGAGTCACTGGCACCGCTCTGGTCCTCTCTGTCATCTCCTTGCCCTCCTCCTTCTGGTGCCCTCAGGTCCTCCAATTTCCCCTTCTCTCTCTATCAAATTCTGCCCATGTCCGCACCCTCATTAATCAATGTCAAGTCACAGAGTGTACAACAAGGGCTGTATTCTTCCACTGCCCCCTCAGCCCTCATACATCCCATTGTTCCAAAAAACTGATTCAGATGGCAAGAAAACAGCCGATGCAGCACATAAAAGAGATGAGACAGAAATGAAAAGAATCAAGGAGGGGAAAAAAAAAAAGAGGAGGCATTTTTTTCCCCTGAAACACTCGAATAAATACTCAGCAATGATAATTTAAATTATTCATACATTTATGAAAACATCCATTGAAAAGTGAAGTGTATGATGCTCTTTGTCTACTTTACTTGTCTCTTGTTTGTGATTAACCTTTACTGTAACTTGGGCTGGCAGTGCCACGATCACAAAGACCAGACTTTTCCTTCCATGGGAAAAAATGTTTCATCGGATCCAAATGAAAAATTAAGTGGAGGTATTTAGTGCTGATGTGGCAATTTGGTGCAAAGCATTCAAGATGCAGAATTATCCGTGTCTGTAGTCCAAACACTGCACAGTAAAAAAAAACACAAATGAGACAAAGCCAGCTTTTAGCAGCGCCTTCCCTTGCAGGGGAGTTTGACATATATTCTACTTCCAGTCCCATGACATCCCTCAGGAGCTGGAGAACTCAACACCATGGAGAGTCCAGGGTTTGCTGCCACAAATCAGGAGGATCTGGGTGTGTAAGAACATGTACAAACCCAGCCTCAAAAAACGGAAATGGAAAAAGCAACTCCGTTGTTTTGATTGCAGCTCCCAAAATATGGAAGAGTTCCTAGAGCAGCATTAATAATGTCATCAGAAAGTGGGAGATATCTGGGGCCTGACAGCCTGTGAAAGTCCAGATGAAATTTCTTTTGCCTCTTGGAGAGACTTTTTTTTTGCTCATACTTTGTGGTTACTGCTTTAATTTTTAAAAAAAACCAACAGTTTGTGGCAAGAAGAGTAGTGAAATATTAAATGCCAATAGTGATAAACAGTCTGATATCAGGGATAGAAGATGTCATTTGAGAGGTTTTGGAAAAGTTGGATCTGTGGGGATTGTGTTTTTTGGTCTATCTCTGCCATTCTTCTGGGGTTTTTTTTTGCAGAGACCGAGAGAAGTAGTCAAAGCAAAGCTTCTCCTCTAACATTTGTGTCGTGCTTGTAATTCATCAAATTTCCATCCAACTTCCAAACCCGAGCGGTCTGGATCATGTCATATAATTTATAGATAATCATCCAAACATTTTTATTCTCAAGTGAACATATTTAGCCCTGCAAATATGCATTTCTGCCTTTCCATAACTGGTTGATTACGTGGGAGGGGGAGCCATTGTCTGGCAGTCAAAGCCAAGGGATTTTCGGCAAAGCTCTACTTACTCTTGTGTTGACTCTGCAGTTGACTCCGTGTGTGACCTTGGACATGTCACTTATCCTCTGAATGCTTCACTTCCTCCTGTAAATGGCTATAACAGTTTGGAGTACATGCAGGAAAGTGTGGCTGGAACTTGGTAAAGCATTTGGAGCTTTCACCCCAAAGAGATGCTGGTGGGTCCTGGCAGCTGCGACAAACAGGGCTCTTCACAGAGGGGTTTATTAAGCACCACTGTCACTCGTTTTGGGGGGCTGGTGCATTTGCTGTCATGCCTTTTTCAGTCACTTTCCACTTTTGAAATTTGTTTTCTAATTCTTTTATAATTTTTCTACCTAGAATTTTTGCACAAGGTGACTCTCAAAGTTTTTCATTGCGTCTATCTTGTCTAGGATTTACTGGGTTAGATTTTAATGCTGGCTCTGGATTTGTCCTTTGCTGAGGTGAAGTATTTGCCCTTGTTTCAGCAGAAAACATTTTTAGTAAATCCACTACTGGATAAATCTACTAAGAGAGGCTGTCAGCCCTAGGATAGAGTATTTATATAGAAAGTGTGGTGGAAAACCGTGTATGAAAAGAGGGAAGGAGCTGGAGCAAAAGTCCTAAATCAAACTGCTGGCACTACGCTGTCTTGGTGTGTATTTCTTACTAGGCTGTGATTCCTTCTTCTTGGAAGTTATCCAGAATTTCCTGGCTCAGTGATCTGGGATACATTTCAATATACTGGATATATGGAGCAGTGGGCAGACTTCAAACAGGTCTGGGATTTTTTTTTTTGAGGTATGGACAGACATCCAAAATAGTGGTTCCCTTTCTCAGCTGATTTGCATAAATCCCCCTTCGCTGCTTCCAAGCCTTCCTGGAGCTCCTGAGCAAGAGGGAGGCACCAGATCCCTCCTTCCCTCCCATTCACACACAGACCAGATTGGCTTCGGGATCGGCCAGCCGGAGGCAGAGCCCACCCAGGAATCTTTGCCCCTCAGCTCTGCTCACTCCTTCCTTAGTGAATGAACGAGGTCGGGGCCGCGCAGGAGTGAAGTGACACCACTCGGGAGCCGTGGCAGGGTCCTTCTTGCACCCCCACGCCCACAACCCACGCCCAAGCGGCTCAGTTTGAGGTTTGGATGACGATGGTGAATTTGGGTTGGGTTCTTCCCAGCACAGAGTCATCCTGGGATTTGATTGTCCGTGCCCAGGTAACCCCCGCACCGCTTTTTGCTGGGCTTTCTAGACCTGGGGATTTCAAATAGATCTATTTTAACATATATATATATATATATATATATATATAAAATTTAAAATAAAATACGGCTTGCTCTGGGCATAGCTGCCGTAGAATGCCTTCCCTCCACGGCTGCCCAGGGCCGGGCCCAGCCCCGGCCGTGCCCCCTCCTGCTGCCCCCAGCACACTTTGCCCGTAGAAGGTTTGGAGATGCCTCGTCGTGCCGCTCTCCCGCCTYCCACCCTCCCAGCCACCGAGCCCGGGCTCTGGGAAGGTAGCCAAATGCCACTGAGGACACTGGAGCAATAAATCATCCTCCTTCCAACATCTGCAGGCCCCAAAGGCGAGCCCCTTGCCGATGATGATCTCGCCTCCCACCCCCTGCTTTTTATCCTGTCCCTCGCTGACAAAACACCTATTGTCACAGCCTGAGTGAAGAAGAGTCCTTTTTCCCTCACAAAGGGGCTGTGAAGCCAAGTTGTGAGCTGCCAGGGAAGATGCCGGGGTCTCGGCGGGGAGCCTATATCTCACTCCTTTGCTCTCTAGTTCATACTTTTTCTCTCTCACGGGGGTCACCCGAAGCCTTTCACTCCGGCTTCATATTCACATAAAGACATCAAGAAAAAGAAAAACCACACCAGAAAGAATTATTAGGCATGGCTGTCAAATGCTTTATGGGGGGGTGGGRGGTGCTGGGGGAAAGAACAGTAACTCTTTATGTGCTGGCATTGTTACAGGAGCTAATGTACCACTGGAGTGCCGTGCAGGAAGGCATTACATGCCTCAGGAATTGCAGGGGCATTAGACTCAAATATTGGATTTCAGCAAAAGGGCGTTTGTTTCCACTTCTAGTTTCTTATCTGGGTTTTCTAGACTCTAGGAGGCTCTCTCCCGATCCTGCTTTCTTGGAGGACTTTTGGGGTTTTTACATGAAGGATCTTTCCTGGCAGTCGTTTGCATGCCAAGCGAACTGCAGGGATTTTAGGATCCAAGAGATCGAGCTGCCCCCGGTCCATTTTTTTTTGCATGCGAAAGTTTAAAAATCTGGTCACTGTCACCACCAAGCCCTGCCCAAAATATTGATATTTCCTCACAGAATGGGCAAAGCTGAATTAGTGCAAAGGAGCTGAAGGAACAGAAGGGAAGACACTCCCTGCCCGAGCCCAGTGAGTCCCTAAAACCTGGATTCACAATTACAGAATTGCCCATTTCTGGCAGATTTAATGCTGGAAAGCCTTCCCGAATCTGCTGCCCATCTCCCTGCACCACGCTCCAAGGGAACTTTGGGAGCTGTGAGCTGAAGKCTTCGCAAACAAATCGCCTGCCCGAGGTTCATCCAGATGCCACATCCCCGTGCGTGGCTTTAACCCTTTGAAGCTGTGTCCCCTTGGCTGCGCTCGCCGAGAAGTGGGAGAGCTGTGCTGGGCACAGCTTTAAGAAGACCCTGCTGCCTTGGAGAGGAAGATAAATTAAAAACTTCATTTAATCCKTTGGAAGGCTGAGACTGTAAAGTTAACAGTCAAGCAAGCTATTAAAATTTACAGTGCAAGGCATCAAAACAGAAGGAAAGTGCACATGGATAAAGTTTAAAGCATCCTTATAAAAAGCCGGAAACCTAACACTGCATTCCTACAAATTATTCCCTTAGCAAACATTTTTATTTCCAATTAGTAAAAGAAAAATTGCTAATTTGCTGCAGTTGGACAGGCCTGACGTCTCAATCTGCAAAGTGTCAGTGCTGTGAAAGGAAATGTTTCACACTGTGCTGGAGAGAGAGAGCGGCTCTAAAGAGGGTCAGGGCATCGGGCCCAGAAACCAGATTGACTGGCCATAGTGCTAAATTACTCACACAAGACAGACATTGTCTGCAGTGCCAGCTCCGCGGCGCTCACTTGCTCATTCTTTCCCTTTTTTAGTTGGTGCTGCTGGAGGAGGTGAGGGGGTGGCCGGGCCGGCGGGAGGGGGGCACGGCGCAGGAAGGGGAGGAGGGCTGAGCTCAGGAGGGGCCCGGGCTCATCCCCTGCTTCTCCCCGAACACACAGACCCCCGGGAGCTGCTGGGAGTGAGAGCYTCCTGATCCCTCTGTGCTCATCTGGGAGCAGCCGATGCCCCCAGCACCCCCCGTACCACCCAGGGGTAGGTGTGCTCAGGGTGATGCTGTGCTGGGGATGAAGGCTCAGGCTGAGGATGAATCAGAACCCCAGGCTGGTTTGSGTTGGGAGGGACCTTAAAAACCATCCAGTCCCTCATGCCATGGGCCACCTTCAGCTATCCTAGGTTGCTCCAAGCCCTGTCCARCCTGGCCTTGGACACTTCCAGGGATCCAGGGGCAGCCACAGCTTCTCTGGGCAACCTGTGCCARGGCCTCACCTCCCTCACAGGGAAGGATTTCTTCCTAATATCTCATGCAACCCTGCTCTCTGTCAGTGTGAAGCCATTCCCCTCTYCCATCAYGGCACTCCAGACCTTGCAGAAGGTCCCTTTTCTCCTTTCCTGTGCAGCCCCTCCACATCCTGAAGGGAGCACGGTGTGYCCCCAGCAGCAGCAGTGGCACCCTGGGCATGGCTGCTGTGGGAGGAACAGGTTTGTGTGACACCTCTGACCRCGTGAAGAGTGGAATCCCTGAGATCCAGAGGGTGACAATGATGTGGAAGGCAAAGGAAAAATCTGTGGGTTTCAGCATTGTTGTGGCTCCCTGTTTGCAGCACCAGGGTTGTGTTTATTTCGTGGCCCCATCAAGAGCCCTTGAACACAAACACTGTTTTGAGTGGATTGGGATACCCTGACCAGGATGTCTGGATTAACAGACAGGCTGGTATTTGAACTTAAGTAATTATTACAATTGTTCTATTAATCAGGTATTAAAGAAACCAACCAACCAAAAAAAAAAAGAAAAACCAAGACAAGAATCAAGCTCACAAATAATTACTGCTTTCTTAATTATAATCTTCTTATCTGTGGAAAAGTCTCTGATACTTTTAGTTCCTTTTGCTCTAACTGTGTGTGTGTGTTGTGGGGATTGCTGAGCTGAAGGTGGAGCAGGGACACTGAMGGTGGGCAGTGCCTGTGTGAGCTTTGGGCACTGTTTGATTCCCCATGACAGCACCCGGGTGGGTAACAGGGGTGAACTTTGTTGGCTTCTTAATGAGTAAATAATCCATTTTGCTGGTTCCTCTCGTAATTTCAGCATGCTAAGCAGGGATTGTGATTTCTCCTTCCTTTCTCCAAGCAATCAGCACCAGGCAAGCATTTACTTGTGCTGAAAACTTTACACTGGACACAGAATTCCACATAATTTGTTGGAGGAGACTTAATGCCGTTGGTTTTGCCTGGAGGAAGCACCTTGGCACAACCACCCCCAGAGCCCCTCTCCCAACCAGACGGCTCCTGGGTTTCTTTCTGCTGATAATCCCACCAGGACCTCTGTTTTCCGATAAAACTGGATTCCACTAGAGAAACCCAAACACATTAGAGGCTCCATTACATCCTCTGCATCCTTCTTAAAACCTGCCCTGTGCTTCCTGAGCGTTAAACAGAGCAGATGCCTGCTGGGCTCCTCTGTGGCACAGCCCCAGCTCCTGCTGATAGCCGAGCAGCTGCCTCGATAACACAGTGACATTTCCAGTGTGTCCCTATTAAAAACGGGGAAAAGGAGCTTGTCTTTAGCCAGATAACTCCGAGGGACGAATGGGGGGGTTTGTTTTTGTCAGGAGTGAAGATGCTGTTCTGAAAAATCAGCTTCTGGCTTCTTCATTCATGTGAAAACCTCAGCAGGCAGTGATTTATGGTCTGATATGGAAACCGTGCTGCTCAGTGTGTGTGAAGGAAGGGAGAGAGAAAAAACCAGTTTATTTTGGGTTCCAGGTCTGAATGTTATAGGATGGAAAGCCAAATATGTGCTTCCTTTTTGAGACGGGCCTGTCACGGTGCTACTGCCAGGACAGGGAGCTCTGGCACTCGTGAAACCACGGCCGCCAGTGAATCCCAGAGTGGCTTCCTCTGAAGAGGCACATTGGAGCATCTAGTACAGGAAGGAAGGGAAAGGAGAGAGTGATTCAAGCTTTTGGGATGATTTAGGAAGTTTTTGTTGGGGCTGGGTGGGACGATCTGTGAGCCATGGTGCTTGAATGAGTAAGAGACCGCAGCTGCCTCCAGTTCAGTTTCCCTTTTCTTTGCCTGTTCCGGGGCAGAACTTCGCCCTGTGCATTTTGAGAAATAGTTTTAGGAAGAAACTTGGATGGGAAGCAGCAATAAATGTTTCTCCTCTATTTTTTTTTATCATTATGCTGCTGTCCAAGGAACAAGGGGTGAGGAGCGGGCTGAGCTCAGCCTCGTGTGTGCAGTGCTTTGATAGAGAGAGTTTGTGCAGGAGGGAGGGGGATTCCTGGTTCAGAGGCTGTTCAGGGTGAAGGAATTTGGTCATTTCCCAAGTCACTGAAATAAAACCCAAGTTGCCTTGAGCCACTTGGTCATTTTCTATTTCATTGTCAGGCTCCAGGCAGGAGCCAAGAGCGATGTGGGGGATGCAGACAGGGACACACAGCCCTGAACACCGTGTTCCTCCCGCATCCCTGTGCTTCATCCTGGGATCTGTGGGGCTGGAAGCTGTCCAGGCACTTTACATAAGCAAACACCTCCACCTGGAGCTGCTGCTCCCGCCACAACGGGCACATTCTGTCAGCCAGTCCCTGACGCTGGAACCTCCACCACAGAGGGTCACTTGGAATTTGTTTCCTGCATCTGGAAGCCTGGGATGTGGGCTAAGGAGGGAAGTCGGTGCTTTCCATCCTGTGGGGTTTCCAGCCTTTTTTTTCTTTTTTTCTGGTAATCTTCTTTTTTTTTTCCCCCTCCAGGCATTTAGTGTCATCCTTCAAGCCAAAAAACTCCGTTCATGTTCTCCACAAATTGTTGCCATAATTACAGCTCTGTGTGGCCACACAGGGATCCTTTGGAAACCAGATGTCCCATTTTCTAACCTCTGCTGCAGGGGTAGTGGCTGGCCACAGAAAGTGTACAGTGCATGTATTTATCTTTTTATGGAAATAGCCTTGATGTCCAGAAACACCAAAGCAAATTGCCTTTGATCTGTAGTTGTAGAAAGAATTTGTCCTAATTCCCTGTTGCTTGTGGCCTTTCTCATATTCTTTTTTACTCAGGGAKATTCCCAGTTCAGTAAAGCAGCGCTGGCTGCCCTGATGTGTCAGTAGTTTTGGGGATCTTAATTTCTCATCTCAGTCTGGTCTGTAAAATTGGGATAGAAATCTTTCTCTTTTTCTCTGCTCACTGTTTCTCTCTTGCACTCACTTATTTCTCAAGGTCTCTCAGGCAGAATCATCTTCCTGTTTGATGTCTCAGTTGGAATTTGTCCTGGTGCTCCTGATAAAAAATGGCAGGAAACTTGGTCAGGCATCGCACTGGGAAGTTCAGCCATGAGGCTTTCTGCCATGGGGGTTCTCCAGGACTTGGAACATCAGATGTGGGCAATAATGGAGAAAATGTGAGTGTCGGATTTTCTTTTCCCCATGGAAATGGTGAGGTTGCTTACCGAGATTCTCCAAATCCACCTGCCGGAAGAGCAGCACATCAAGAGAATTTCCATTTTCTCGTGCTGCTTTCCGGCGTTTCCCAAAACAAGCATCTCTTGCTGGGACCGTGCCTGGGTCTGAGCCGAATTTGCCCTTTGGAGCAGGCCGAGACCAACCGCGCCGTGCTCTGGAGAGCCAGCAGCAGGGAAGGTGCTCCCGGCCCGTCCAGCCACACCAGGCATTTCTCCAAGGGAATGACGAGGGAAAGGTCAGCCCGTGGCACCGCGGCCACGGCGCGGTAACAAAAGCCTTGTTTGTGAAGCAGCTGCCGATTATCCTGGGGAGCAAATGGCTCGGAGTTTTATAGCCGCTGTTATCTGAAAGGAATAAAAACACAAAGCAGTGACGAGCCGAAGGTCATCTCCTCTCTGCCGAGGTGGGGAGCGCTCAGCAGAGCTCCACATCGTGCTCGGCTTCTGCCTGATGCGGTCTGTAAATGAAAGTTTGGGAATGAGGGATGTAAATCAAGGACGTGCCCTGTCCTTCCACACTTCAAAGTTTTCATTTTTTTTTTATTTTTCCCCATTGCTTCCCAAGCTCCAGAAGGTGACCGGAAACAGGGTTTTTCCAACGGATTTGGTGCCGTTTCAGTCCACCCAGCACCGGAGTGGTCGTGAGCCACTTCTGGAAAATCAGATTTAATAGAAAATCCGTGGAAACAATCCAAAGGCTCACCCACCTTTCAGGGAAGCCGTTGTGCCAAGTAAAGAGACAGCAATAAATCACCTTGCTCTGCACCTCAAATAGATAATCAATTTAATTGAAAGCATCAATAATCATAGTTTGACATTTATTACCCTGTGGATGTTTTATCTTTTAGGCAGGGGACAGCGGGGCAATGATGGATGCCAGTTCTGCCATGGAACACAATTATGTGGTGCAAGGAAAAGGGTTTTATATTCTGCAAAAAAAAGCAAAGCAGTCAAATTCATATTCAAGCAGATTGCAGGAAATCTCTGAGAAATAAATGCATTTAATTCTCATCCTTGTAACCTGAGTGCTGGTGCTATGACTTGTGAGATAATGCTGCAAATGCTGCTTGGTGTGTTCTTTTTAAGTGATTTAGGACAGAAAATCTACAGGGCCAGGTCTCCCTCTACAGAATATACAGAATATCAGCTTTTTTTTTCACATGTGCACAAGCAAAAACCAAAAGTGAGGCTGCATTGTTCCTTCTTTGGCTGTATTTTATGGTCTGTGCTCACCTGGTCGGTTCATTGTGCATCCTCGGAGGTGGAGAGCAGTGTGGAAGTTACACAGGCTGTGCTCACACATCCTGGAAGGCTTCCAGGAACGTGAAACCCCCAAACTTCTGAAATGGAGAGTTCTGGAGTAAGTTCTTCCAGAAAAAAAAGGAATCGTCTGCATTAGTTTGAATCACGTGCTTATTATGCATCAGTCAAAGCAGGGATTTCACCTTTTCATTTTTGTTGTTCTCAGGGCTGTTGTTTAAACTGCTCTGACTCTCAGAGCAGTGAATTAAACCCTTACTGCTCTCACCCACCAGCAGACTCTGAACAGGCTGTAAGGTTCCCTTTACACTTTCCCAACCCAAGAGGTGCAGAGTGTTGGGGAAGACAAGAYCCAAGTTTGTGAGAATGTTCAAGTGCTGTTATGTTATTCCCACCAAGCAGCAGCTTCCTTGATGGCACACGGAGATTATTTGGTGAGTCAGGATCTCTTAACTCAGCTCACATCAGTGATTATTTACTTTGAGCTGGCAGTTACAAAAATGCTTTACTTCATTAAACCCTCTTCAGTGGCTTAAATACATTTTGTTTCCAGCAGCTGGGTACATTACGGACATTTCTTTGTCTATGATCTATTGGTGGTAGTTTGGAAGATGTAAACATTTGTGCTATTTGGCAAGATGGTTGTGGAGCCATCTTATAACCTCAATGTTCCTCTTGGCACGAGATTAAAAACTCCTTGTAATCAATGCTCGGGGCTGGATCTCCCAGGATTTTCCTCAGAACTTGCTTGGAGTGTTGGGTAACAATACGGGCTGTGTGTGCTCTTCAAAACCTTTCATGGAAAAAAGAAAAGTCTTTTTTTTCCTTCTGGTGCTGTTCTGAAGAAGCTCCAAATGCAGAACCCAGTTGAATTCCAATAGCAAATAACTGGAGTGACTAAGGATAATTATGGAATTTTTTACAAAATCTCTTGGCCATTTTGGCACGCTTCAGGAAAATCTTGTGCAGAAATTCCAGAATTGGCTTGTCCAGGGCCAGAATTGATTTATCTCCAGGACAGTGTGTGATGCAGGGGGGTGTTGASCTGCACCTGGGAACAGCTGAGGGAGATTCATCCATGGTTAGAGATTTCCTGATGCTGTTTTGGAAGAGGAAAGCAGCAGGTTTGGGTTTCTGAGATGGATGTGTCCCACCTTGTGGTGCAGAACCTCATCTGATGGGAATACACTGCCTGGGAAAGGGTGGAAGATGTGCCCACGGCATCCACAATGTAAAGGATCATAATGAGCTAAAAGCTCCACATTCCTTCATCTCAGGAGTTCTCAAGAGGCTCAGTGCATCCTTCGCTTCTAATCAGGGGGTTCCAGTCACCCAGAAAACCCAAGAAAAAAAGCAAAACCTTATTTCCATTTGGACTCCCTGAATTCCTGTCTCAAGAAAATGCCTTGAAATTGCCACCCACTCTCTGTCTGTCTGATTAAATAAAATATTGACCTTTTCCAAACACAATATTATCATTCCAAGCATAATATTATCCAGTTCTGTCTGAGATTGTTTCTACAGCTCTTGAAAGGGAGCTCACCTGGCAGCCCTATCAGTTCAGATAAAACAGCTCTGTGTGCCTTCTCAATAAAAAGCTGATTGTGCCGAGGTCTGAAGCTGGGCCACGGAATAATTCCCTGTTAACTTTTCTCTCTAGACAGCATCATTTGCTTAATATCACCTCTGAATAAAGGAAGGCAAAGTGCCCTTTTCTGTCCCTCTCTTGTTCCCTTTGCCTGCTCAGAGTGTTACTGCAGGGAGCTCCCCTCCAAGTCAACTTGCCACCTCGGAGCAAGTCCTTACTCTGAGCAGCTTCAGGACAGGGGGCAGAGAGYGGCACAGACAACAGCAAAGCTGTTCCTTGTGGTTAACATGGAAAAGAAACACAGCACGGAGAATTCCCCTCCTGTTCAGAGCCCCAGAGCTCTTCAGACCTTCAGTTTTTTACTTTTTTTGCTGAACTAAATGAGAGCTAAGTGAAGCAAAGTTCCCTCAAGGTCCCCGTGACAGGGTCCCGTGGTGGCTGCACCAGTCACTGTCCCCTTTTCCTTTCGGTAAACTCGTCCTTGTGAAGGAGCCCTGCATATTCCGCATCTCTCCCCAAAACAAACGGCACTCGAGCATCTCCCAGGCAGCCTCGTGTTCCTCTTCCAGCTCCCGGCTTTAATGGGCYATTTTTCTTCCTGCAGCGCCCTGCCTGATGATGACCTTGTCATGTTAAAGTGACAGTGAGGTTATCCTGCTGATGGGTATCAAGCTGACATTTCCCATCCTGTCCGTCGCAGCGCCAGGCAGGGATGCATTCCCAGACAGCCCGGGCTCCCCCTGGGCCGTACCAGCCCCCAGCGAGGCCGGCTCCTTCCTCCCTCTCCCAGCTGCCCGAGCTGCCAGAGGAGGCACTGCGTTTCCCACTTCAGACGTGGGGAGTTGCTGGGAATGCTGCACGTAGGCTTTCTTTTCCCTGGAGTGTGATTAAGGACCCGAGCCCCGCGCCCCAGCACGGTCACTGCGCTCCGGGGTCACACCAGGGCTGCTGCTGGGGTGGGGCTGGGGAGCAGCTCCAGAGCTGCAGGTCACCGGGGGCTGGCARATTCTGCCTGGGAATTTAGTGAGCTGCAGGTTGGTTCTTCTGTTTGTGTTTGGGGTTCGACATGTGGGGCACTGGAACACGCTGGGTGAGCTCAGGGAAGTCGTGGTGCTGGGGCAGAGGGAGGACTTGGCTTTTGAACCAAGATTGACTCTTTAGATGCAGTAAAACAATTCATAATTCTTATCAGTCTTTGTAGGCTGTGAGGAAGAGAATGRAATGAGGTCATTTTCCTCTGTTCTTTCTCAAATTTTAGCTGCCTAATGATCACATTTAAGTAGGGATGGAGGCTGTCATTCAGCACGGGAGGTGGGAGAAGCCAAAGTCAGCTGCTCTGTGTCTTGAGACCTGAAGAAGAAAATATTTTACCTTGGAACATCTAATCCTAGTCCTTCTCCCTCGCACCTGTTTGCGTGGAGGGATGGAAGTGCTGAGGTTCCTCCCCTCCATGATGTTGGTGCCAATCAATGCGTCAGTGGCAAGACCTTGTCTGGGATGAAGGGGATTTTGTAAGGAAAAAGAAATAGAGTTGATGTTGCCATAAAGGGTAGAAGGTCCTGAACCTCTGCCACCCAAGGGAAAAGGGCAGGGAGYTTCTGAAAGGGACATTCCAGCAGAACTGGAACTGTGTCACCACAATGACACCAAGAATGAGACCTTGGGTGATCTTGGAGATCTTTTCCAACCAAAATGATTCTGTGAGGAGCAGAACCTCACCCAAAGGGAGGCACCAACCACTGGGGGTCAAACCATGAGTGATTGCAGGGTCTGGATGGTGCCCTTGCTGAATCCGTGCCAGCACTCCCTCCCTGTGAGGGCGTTTGCTGAGACACCCTGCCCACCCCAGGTGTGATCAAACACCCAGGCCCGAGTGCTTTGTGCTTCCTTTCTATGGATTGATCTGTCAGTGCACGTCCTGGGTGGAAAAGCTGTGATTTAACCCCAGCTCTGAGGTCTGCAGCCGAGCCCAGAGGTCCCCATCCGTCAGCCCCGGCGCTGCCACCCCGAGATGATGCACGGCCCCTGTTGATTCACTTCTGAGTATTGCTGATCATCTGAACAAACAGCTCATCGATAGARGAAGTACAGGGGAAGTTCGTTTATATTATTCTGTCAATACCAAGGTCATTTTTATAACTAAAAAGGGTCGAGGACAAAAGATGGATGGCTCATGTATGAATTTAACCATCCAATCCATTTACATCCCCACGAGCAGCCCAGCTTTATCTGGTAACCAAAACATTGCACTTCACTCCTCAAGATGATTTTTGCTGGGATAATAAATAGCTCTGGCTACATTAAGTGATTGTGCAATGTGGTCCCGTGGCAGACAGGATTTAGAGCTGATGACCTTAAACTTCCATTCTCCTGCTGCTTGCTCAGTGGTTACAGTGAAGATGTGGCTGCTTTGCAGCTCGAAAGCACCTTGTGTCTGAGGATCTCATATTTCATTTAATTTATTCAGCATTAACAGTCTGCCAGGCAAGACTTCAGGTTGGAGATGAACCAGCTGAGTAAATCAGATACAATTTAAAACTTGCAACTTCTGTTTTAATCTTCAGGCTGCACACACTGCTCAGTACTAGATGTAGAGGGTAATGTCTCTTTCATCTTTCCAGAACTCAAGTTTTATAATGGAATTTCTCTTCAGGAAAAAGGGAGTTGGGGATAATATTTGTAAGGGGATTTTCAAAAGAAAATAATAATTAATTTAAACATTTTTTTCCATGTGTACTATTATATATTTCTTTTCTGGGAGAAAGTGAGCAAAATACCAGAYTTAGAGGTTTGTGTTTTCAACTGGGACTTGCTCTGCTTTCAGGGATCACTGCCTGTTCCAAAGGGGGTGCAGCGGGGGTGTGTTCACTGTATAAATGTTTCATCTGCACTCCTGGGTCCTTAAAAACCTCATTCATAGAATCCCAGCACGGTTTGGGTTGGAAGGACCTTAAATCTCATCCCATTGCACCCCCACCATGGGCAGGGACACCTCSCACCAGCCCAGGCTGCTCGGAGCYCCATCCAACCCAGCCTCGGGCACTTCCAGGGATKGGGAAATTCTGATTATTGGTAAAGCCTATTTTCTTCAAGTGTTGGTAGCGCAGAGATGGTTGTGAGGGTGATATTGGATTGCTGGGATGGAGACCAAGAACAGGGGGAGGTTCCATGTGGAGCCAGAGGAGAGGGAAATGCATCTCCAGCTCGGCTCCTCGGGACAGGACTGAATGAACCACATTCGCTCTTAGCGAAACTGCCAAACTATCATGTGAGTTTCTCATGCTCATTAACACTGGACTTTAAGAACCCGATAAGAACGCAATATAAAATCAAAGAGCCCCTAAAGACTGCGAGATTATGTTTAATACTCTCCTATCACCAGGCCCCGAGTGCTTGGCAGGAGAAACGGTGACATTTCCTAATCAGTCCCCTCTCGTATTTGTCTTGGCTGAAAGTCTCAAGTCCTCAGCTCATTGAAGTCACTGCAAATTCTCCCCATTAGATCCTGTTTGACTTCCTGGTGGCTGCAGTTAACTCGATCCCAATGTCAYGGAGGAGTTATGTCTTTAAAAATCAGCGATAAAATTTGTGCATGCAAATCACAGGTTTATTTTCTTTCTTGAAGTCTTTGTTCTCAAACATTCATTTTTCTTCACATTATCTCCCCCTGACGTTTCCCCGCACCTTTCTGGAAGTTTGTTCTGTGGGCACAAACATCCTATTCCATATTAAAGGATGATTTAGGATGTTCCTTTCTTTTGAACTGTTTGGAATAACCTGTCCCGAGTCACCTCTGCAAACTGCACTTTGTTCTCCTGAGAGCTGGCAAACGGGGAGGATTCCTGTGTAAAGCCACAGCCACGAGCAMGTGCAGAGGTGTTCCCTGCAGCAGAGTTCCAGGCATTTTGGGGCAGTGGATCCCTCCTAATTCCGCACATTTTTCCCGCAGCACCGTTCCACCTTTTTGCCCAGACTTCCAGCTGAAAAATAAATGGTTCTGAAATGGTCTGTGGAGTGGCAGGGCTGTGCAGGCTGTGCCTGGTCCACAAACCACAGCTTGGCTGCTCCCCAGTGTTCCCGATTGTGCYGGGGTTGCCCTTAGCAGTGAATGGTTGGTTTATTCTTCACACTCCTTTCAGCCCGAGGTTTGTGCCTCGCCAGCCAGAGCTGTGCTGTTCGTCCTCCTTCYCTCACCAGCAAGGAGAGGAAACTCTCCCTCTCAGAGAAGAGCTTTCCCCGCTTCCCTCTTAATTCCAGGCACATTCGCTTCAAATTCCCAAGGCAGGATATTGAAAATTCCCTCGAGTTAATAGGGTTCACAGATTTATTTACTATAGAAAAAGCAAGATTTTGGTAAATTGTTGGCCAGAAAATGCCATGAAATCCCTGTATTTTAACAATATGGTTAATAGAACACATTTTTAAGTGCTGAAATGGTTTTCTGTGGCTTCCTTCTCCATTTGCTTTTCCTATGGATGCCCATCAGTGCTATGATGTGGTTGTCTGCTGTTGGCTGCTGTGCTTGAATGTATATAAATATATATGTAAATATGAAGATCTTGGAGAAGAGAAGCTCTGGGAWGACCTAACTGTGGCCTTCCAGAACCTGAAGGAATCCCACAGGAAAGATGAAGAAAGGCTGTTTACAAGGGCCTGGAGTGCCAGGACAAGGGGGAATGGCTTCCCACTGCCAGAGGGCAGGGTTAGATGGGATATTAGGAAAAATTYCTTCCCTKTGAGGAAGGRGAGGCCYTGGCACAGGTTGCCCAGAGAAGCTGTGGCTGCCTCATCCCTGGAAGTGCCCAAGGCCAGGCTGGACRGGGCTTGGAGCAGCCTGGGATAGTGGAAGGTGTCCCTGCCCATGGCAGGGGTGGSACTGGATGGGCTTTCAGGTCCCWTCCRACCCAAMCCAGTCTGGGATTGTATAACAGATATGAACTGATAAAGAATCTCTTCACTATGGAATACCTGCCATGGGTTTTGGAGCTCTGTGCCTGGGCTGGGTCCCACAAGGTGCTTTGTGCCCCTGGCCCATGGCCAGAAAAGCACTTACATGTGCAGACATTTGTGGTTCTATTAATTTCACTGATATTATTGCTTAAAGACCTGACTGGGCCGGGGCCAGCAYGCTCAGGAGTTGGCAGGATAAAACTTTTAAGGGAATAATCATTGGAAATTATGAAGAACAAGATTTGTAGCTTAATACCAGCGTTGTGTCCTGAGCCGGAGTGCASAGAGGTGCAGCCCGTGGGTGCTCGAGCTGCTCTGGGTGCTGCACAGCAGAGGTCCCTCCAGCGGTGTCCAAATGGTTTCACCTGCTCAGGAACCACGTCCTGGGGGTGGTGGGTGCTGGGCAGGGTTGGGGTGAGCRCTGCCAGGCTGTAGGGCTGCTCTGGATGTCGCTCAGGAGCTCAGCTCTGTGTGAGTGCCAGGGCTCCAGGCACAGGTTGGGATTGTTGGGGTGTCCCGGGCAGGGCCAGGAGCTGGACTACTTGGATGATCCTTGTGGATCCTTCCAGCTCAGGATATTCGATGATTTTATGACCTRAGACATTTTTGAAAGCCACAACAAGCTGGCTGGAAGGAGCTTTTGCTCTGCTGTTCGTGTTGTTCCCATGTCCATGCAGACAGTGGGGCCATCACGTCCCAGTCAAGCCAAGTAACTGTGCCATTAGCTCACCTAKGAACAGCACAAATGAGGCACAGCAGGGCCCGAGTCTGTGCTTTCACCTGAAGCAGTAATGTGAGCCTGTGTGCAAGTAAGAATCAGAGGCCCTCAGCTAATTTAAGGTAGAAGAAGTGTTTCCAGTTCCTTTTGTGAACCAGCGGCGTGGTGTTCCCTGAAGGAGAGGCAGGTTTGGGACAGTGCAGGTGGCACAGCCTGGCTCCAGAGCTGGAAGTGAAGTCCCCAGGGTGCTGCCCTGGGCAGGATGGAAGGGCCGATGCCAAGGGTGGGTGCCCAGGCTGAAAACCTGAAGTGCTCACTTAGCTTTGAGCAYCACTGATGTCATTGGTGGTGTGCTGAGCTCTTACTAAAAAGTCAGATGATAATTAAGGCCAAGTTATTTWAAAAAAGCGCTGTTTTCTGCCTGCTGACTTCTGCGCAATTTCTGAGCATCCTCTTCTCCTTCCAGCTCAGAGCAGGTGTGGAAATTCCTCTTTAAAATCAGGATTCCCAGAGATCCAGCAGGGGCAGGTTCCAGTTCCTCTYCCTCAGAGTGTGCTGAATGCACCACGCCTTGCTGAATGCATCAGGCCACGCCTAGAGAAGTTTGGGTTGGGTTTTTTTTCCCAATGACAGTTTATCTGAGCTCAGGGAATGAATGGATAACGTTACTATTTACATAAGCTCATTGTGATCTGTCTCGGTAATGTAATCAAATTAGGGTTAACTGCAGCTGCAGAATGCCAGCTCGTAAACTGTGTTTCAAAAAGAATCACATGGTGTGACTTGACATGTTTACTATACATCGGGGGGCTTTGCAAAGATTCTAGCACATCCCTAACTGAGGTAACTGAGTCAGGATCCTGCTGCCACCAATCCCCTGAGCCCGGGGAATGGAAGGCAGGGAAATCCCTCCCCGCTGGGGCAGATCCACCTCCAGCCCGGGCCTCGGGCACAGGCTCTCGTGACGTGGCTGCTGCTGACACGTTGTCTTTCTCTTGGCTAAAATCAACAGATCAGTTGACAGAAGGAGCATGTGGTGTAAATCGTGAGTGCAGCGAGGAACATCTGTGCGGAGTGCAGGGGTGCAGCCCACGGCACACGTCGAGCTCTATATTTAGTCTCGTGGCACTCGCATGAGATGGAGCCCAGCCTGAGCTAAAATTACCCAAGGAGTGGATTTTCAAAGTCTCTTTTGTTATTCTTCTTAATAAACATCGCATCTGGGACTTGCTTTGCCTCGTTCCCCTCCCCCTTCACCGAGGAGGTGCCGTGGACATCCCGGTGTTGCATCATTCCCCTTTCCATGTGCCGCGGAGAGCGGGATCGGGATCGCGGGACGGGCTCTGCTCCAGGGCACCCGGTGTGGCAGCGGAATTGCTGTCTGATGGGACAGGTGTGGTCGGGCAGTGTTTATTCCACACTGGGAATGCAGCAGGACAGTTCTGAGGTTCCCTCCATCCCCCAGGAATGATTCCGAAGGTTCGTTCGGGGCCCTGGCAGTGGCTGGGCAGGGGCAGGTTTGGGGTTCTGGCCTCTGCCCCTGCACACACAGACACCCCACCAGTACCAACACCATCTCAAGCTGTCAGCCTGCTCAGTGGGCATGGAAGAATGGGACATTCGGGATATTTGGGCTGTGRGATGTGYCCAAGCCAGTGCACATGGTCTGTGGTAGAGCTCAGCCCACACTGTTGTGCTTTGGACAACATTTTTTTTCAACAGGTGTAAAGGAAGGATGAAATATTTAATCTAAAGCAGTTCCTACTCTCCCACTACTGCTGAAACACCTCTTCACATACAGAATCATAGAATCACGGAACTGTTAAGGTTGGAAAAGACCTTTAAGATCACCAAGCCAGTGCAGCACCACCATGTTCACCATCAATTGTCTGACAGCTTGAGTGTGGAGATGGTTCCATCAAAACTAAAATTCTCCATTATATTGAGGGTTCCCCCCYCAGAAGTTCTGTAATAGATGGAAACTCAAAAACTATTTCACCAAATATCAAAAATCAGCCATTTCCAAATATTCTGAATGAGCAGAGAGAGCAGCAACCACTGAGGATTTTCTGCAGATTCACCATTTTAAATATGGATGAAATATCGTCACARAAATTCTGTTCTCTAAGAACTTTGAAATTTGGGATCTGCTGTGAATTGAAAGGGAAAAAAAAAAGATTTGAGAGGAGGAACTTGCCCCTTGAGCACAGCTCTGTCCAAACCAACAAAAGGAAGCTTGTGTTGGCATCTCGATTCTGACTCAGGAATTCCTGACTCTTAAGCCTGTTTATACAGGGCTCCACCACAGCCCAATTTGCACTTCATTTGAGTTTTCTTTCCCCTCCACGTTTATGGTGCTGCTGAGCGGGTGGATTACACACTCTGAACGCACAMACTTATCCAATTGTATCTAAAGGCTCCTCGCATACAATAATTGCACTGAAGTGTCTTCATTTGGAGGCAGCTGCGTCCTATGGATGCTTTCGAGCCATTTCACATTTCTATTTCAGCTCTGAAAGTCTCATGTCCCAACTCCCCAAAGGTTTTGGGGTTGCTGGGTCCTGGTGAGTGTGCTGGGAGCAGTGAGCATTCCCTGGAAACTCGGTGACATCCAGGCTGGATGCTTAACTCCAGTCATTCACGGGGATGTCAGGGTGTGCATGTGCACGCACCAGGGCTGGAACACAGAATTTTATGGCTCTGGGATTTGCCTCTTGATCCTATTTGCTCTCAGCTCCTTTGGAAGCCACAGTTTCAGCGTCCATTAGGGCTGGTGTAAAGCACGGAACGGTTTGGGGTTCTTCCCGTGGAAACACAGCCTCGTGTTGGTGCAGCTGAGCTGCAGAGATTTGGCACCAGGCTGGAAATTTGTAAATCAGCCCATCTCACCTGGGCATGGCCAAGGACGTCCTGCCAAATCCTCAGCTGCTAAAATGCAATGGAGACCTTTTCCTTTCCCCTTTTCTTTCCCCTTTCCCCTTTCCCCTTTCCCCTTTCCCCTTTCCTTTCCTTTCCTTTCCTTTCCTTTCCTTT
>JACAXG010000099.1:1709475-1729609 GCA_018881555.1 Amblyornis subalaris
TTTTCTTTTCTTTTCTTTTCTTTTCTTTTCTTTTCTTTTCTTTTCTTTTCTTTTTTCTTTTCTTTTCTTTTTTCTTTTCTTTTCTTTTCTTTCCTTTCCCCTTCCCTTCCCTTTCCTTTCCTTTCCCTTCCCTCTCCCCTTCCCTCTCCCCTTTTCCCTTCCCTTCCCTTCCCTTCCCTTCCCTTCCCTTCCCTTCCCTTCCCTTCCCTTCCCTTCCCTTCCCTTCCCTTTCCTTTTCACTTTCCCCTTTTCCCTTTTCCTTTTATCCTTTTCCCTTTTCCCTTTTCCCTTTTCCTTTTTCCCTTTCCCCTTTTCCCTTTTCCTTTTATCCTTTTCCCTTTTCCCTCTTCCCTTCCCTTCTCCTTCCCATTTTAACCTGGATTTCTTTGCATATTCATCTCTGTTCCTTGTGGTTTTCTCCTGCTCTTCGGCAGCCCCAACACCCCCGCGGGGCTGGGAGCCCCTCGCCCCTCGCCCCACCCTTTCCCTGGGTGTCCGTTTAACTTCAGCCATCCCAGATCCCCCCAGGGACCCGGGAGCCGCTGGAATCCCRGCTCGGGCCGCTCGCTCAGGTCCTTCCCAGGCGTGTTTGCCCTGGTGGGGTATCCAGGGGGATGGGAAGTTGAGGTACTTGACCTYCCCGAATGCCTGCTGACCTGGAGCTAATCCGAGGTGGAGCACAGCAGCGATTTAATGACTTGTTCCACCACACCTCCGCTGGAGCGGGAATTAAGGAGCTCCGGGAGCGCCGGGGGGCCGGAGCATCCCGGGATCCGTCCCCTGCTCCCGAAGGAGGGACTCGCTTCCCGGGGGCCCGTGGGTCCCTGTTCTCTCAGGGCCCGTGTTGGACACCCCTGCCTTTGGGAAAGAAAGGTGTCCTTGTCTGCCAAACCTAAGGGAATTATTCACAAAAGTGACAGAAAACCTTAAAATAAAATAGTTGTGGTTTACAGCCTCCATCTCACTTCCAAAATGTTGTGTTGCTCAGATGCAGTTGGGAGTTTTGGCCACTGTTATCAATAATATAATATTTATTATAATTTTAATATTTATTCAGCCTCCTCCTCATCATCACAACTACAATAACAATCTCTATTGTTTTACACCATTCTCAGTTGCAACCCAACTTAATTTTGTTTCTATTCTGTTTTTCCTCAGCAAATACTGACTGATCCCGAGGTGACGTCCCAAGAGGGCAATGTAAAAAAGGTAGGACACGGCTCAATCTTATGGGAGTTGTTTTATTCCCTGGCTTTGGAATACACCCGGACGCTTTTTCCTCACTTTTGAACCAAGGTGTCGATGGCAAAAACRTCATAAAAGTTTTCCAGTATTTGCTGTTGCTCTTTTGGATTAAGTGCTGTGGTTCTATTGGCATATTTTTCTGTCTTTTTGTGATTCCAGTGATTATGAAAGAGAAAATAATAGTTTGAGGTGTTCCTTGATTCCGCTACAACACAAACAGCTGCCRGGCCAAAGCCAGAAACCTCATTTACCTCTTTTCCAGTAAAAGAAAACGTTGGTGCTTTGTTAAAAGTGCTAAATTTTTGGAGGTCACTTCACCATGTAAATGTGGCTAATGTGAAGTCCAAGGGAAAAGGAATAGGTCTGTGAAAGGATGAAATTTAGCTCATGTGATGTATTATGGTGCTTTTCATCACATTGTGGTGCCTGAACTACAACAGTGACCAGGGAAAATGTGTCCCACAGTCAGCCCAGCTGCAGAGAGGTCTTCACTGGAGCTGTGAGGCAGCCCCAGCACGACATATTTCAGTAGCCAGGCTACTGTTTGGGTTGGGATTATTGTCAGAAGCACTAACATGAGATTTTTTTCCATGTCTACCTGTTGGTTAATGGCTTTGCTAATTAAAGTGTTTGATCAGAGCCTCTCAATGGCTGGAGCTTGAGTGCCTTCATTGAAATAAGGAGCTGGCTGTGATTCCTTTTATATACAATTGTCTTATAAAGGATTTTCACAGCCCTGTTCGTGAAGTTTTTGAAAGTGGGAGATATTTTAGGCTGGAACTTGCCACGGTTGCCATCGCTGCTCATCCTTCAGGCGAGCGGCGATGCTGCTCCTTCTCCTGAAAGCTGAAAGGAATCACTCATTTCCCTCTGCCAAACACAGTGAAATGTAACTCCAAAGTCAGGCTGGGAAAAGGGATTTAAACACATGTTTAGGACTGTTCTATTCCTACCATGTAAAAAAATAAAATCAGGTTTTATTTTCGAGGCTCCCAATAGGAAACATCCTCTGACCACGCAGTGACCTCGCGAGGGACCTGTGGCAACAGGGCTGAACTTTTTACCTTGGGCACCTCCATAACTCATGGGGTGTCTGTCCCTGCCTCTGTGGGATCCTTTTGTCTGGACAGACGTGGTGACAAGGTGGCAGGTTCTTATTATCACCACGCACTTCTCCCAGGATGGAAGGAATTCTCCATGGCTCAGCCATTCCTTAGTCAGTCTTTAATTACAGTATCACAAATGAACTCTCCATCCAGGATCTGCGTTACCCCAAAGAGAGMAAGAGTCGTGTGAAACAGGAAAACACGAGACTGGCAGCTTTATATGTTCCATCCGTGGCTTTATATTTAAACTTCATGCTTTTATTTCAAGGGAGATTGTTACAAAAACTACAGGTCTTTGAAAAATGCCGGGTCCTTAAATATTTTCGTGTACAGCAGGTATAAAACTRGACAATTATGATTTTTGACAAGGGGGGAAGGACTGGCCTTCCACTTGTGTCTTTTAAATGCATTGTAGAGAAGCACTAGTGGGAGTTTATGAGGTGATAAATTTATTGAAGGATGGGCAGTAGGGTTTTACAGCTGGGGTAAAGGAGGTCAGAGCAGTAAGGTAAAGAGTTCAAGTCTAAACTTTATGGCTTGTGAAAAGACTACTGCGAGACAGCTTTTCAGTCAGGAGAAAATGAAAACTGAAGAATGAGAAATCATCCCGGACAATTTTTGTAGTATCTCGAAATTGTTTGGAAGTAGCACTCTGGCATTTGGCTCCGGTGGCACAAAACCCTCTCGGGAGCAGATTTCCTTTTCCAGCCTCTCTAAATCATTCAGTTGTCATATCCCTGAAGACACAATAGTTGAGATTTGACTTCAATTTATTCCTATTCCTTCGGAGATGAGTTGGTGGCGAGAAGGTGACTGAAGACAAATGTGACTGTAGTGGGTGGCCTGATTTACACTGGGAGGGGAGGAAATCGGAGCTGCAGAGACCATCGGTTCAGGGGCTCCTTTCACTGCTGTGTCACAGGCTCAGAATTGGGCACTAACAAGGACTAGAAAGAGAAAAAAAAAAAAAAAAATCTGGAATGCAGAGGAAAATCTGTAAAACCAGGAAAAGGCAGGGAAGGGAAGGTGATGGCAGTGAGAGGTGGAGGAAGATGTGCAAGAAGCAATCTCTGCTTAAAACTGACCCCAGAACTATTTCTATTGTTAAGCTCCCAGGAAAAGAAATGCTCTTTTACGTAACTTTTCCTGAGCTGAAAGGCAGTGAAAAGTCTGAAGATGTAGCATAGCAGAGCCTGTTATGTGGTAGAATAAAACAGGCTCTTTTTTGGCTTGGAGCACAAAGAATAATATTTCCCACTATATCCTGTATTTTTCAGTTCGTRTTACTGTTATTTCTGCTGGGACCACTAACACCACAGAGCTGATTTCTTTGTTAGTGGTTGTCTGACAGGAATAATTCAATATCATTAAAGGATCCATATCCAGGATCATTTTCCATATCTGTGCTGCTCCATGGACTGAAATGTGGTGTGTTCCTAACGAGCTTTCTTTGCTTGCTGATATTTAGTTTAACTTAGACAAATAAGCACGAGCTCCTCATCCTGTTTGTTTAATTTTAAATCATCAGCGGTGAAAGCAATACTAAATTAGAGTCACTTATTTTAGTGACCTGAATGCAGACACTCAGAGCTAAAACATGAGTTATACCTGTGCTTTTATTGTCCCCTGCTCCCAAATGTCTTTTTCCCAACCCATGTCCCTGTGGTCTGTTTATTTTGCTTAGAGAGCAGCTCAGTGTCCTCTCCCTCTGAATTTTCCAAGCTTCTCCACTGCATTTAATAAACTGAACAAACAGCTCGTTGTCATTGTCACCGTCCCCGTTGTCATTTTGGTTTAACTTCGAGCTGAAAGATTTCCACTTCCTCCAGCAGGAAGCAAGGCCGGTGTCCATCACACTGTCCTTTTTTCCCAAGCGGATGTACTTCTCTCCCCTGCAAGGGTCACTTTGGATGGCGGTTCCAGAATCCTGGGGAAGGAGGCTCCGTGTGTGCAGAGCTCCCAGCCAACCTCCTCCGGCCGGGCTGTTTTTCTGACCGTGGTGACAAGGGACCTCAGGGACTTCTCTCTTCAGTAGACTCTCTATTTAGTTTCTGTTTACTTAGAGGGAATAGCCTGAGGGGCTACTGGAGAGAAAACATCTGTGGGAGATAATCTATAGAGTTATCTATCTATCACTCTTGTCGACCCTGTCTCCCCTGAGAGCAAGCTGAGAGACTTGTAATAAAAAGGCATCGCTGAAGAGGCTTTAGGGACAAATAAAGAGACATGTTAAGGGCCAGCTGAAAAAGGATAGAAGACATTATTAAAGCTCAATAGCCGTCTTATCAAAATCCAATAGGATAGGCATTTGGCAAAAGGCTTTAAATTTATTCTTTGACTTTCTGGAGAGCTTGAATTTATCCATTAACAAGAATGTGCTGCACAGGGAGCGGGAGATGCTATCGGCTTCAAAAGGGTTGGATTCAATCTGGTATTGTGCAAAACACAACAAAAAACTGAAGACAAAACCAATTTTTCCCCCTACTTGGGCTGGCTTCATTCCTACATTGCAAAATAGAAGCTGTAAATATAATGCTGATGAGGCTGCGAAGCGAAAGCAATTTAAGCAGCACGTTTATCGTGCGCTCACAAATCACACGGATTTTTTTTAAAAATAAAGTTAATATTAGAAAACTAGGTGTGATTAGAAATTTTGACCTCTTAGAAAAGCATCAAGCAGCAAACAAGAAACCCRGGTATGTGGAAAGCTTTTAGCTCTGAAGCAAAGGCAAAACCCGAYGAGTGTTTTGCTGCTGCAGATGCAGAGCGGGATGGGGCCATAAATCTCCCTGGGTTTATTATTAGATCCAAAACGCTACAGGTCACAGGAACCATCTGATACTTCAGGAGCACATTGTTGGCACGGGATGATTGATTGATAATTATGATAATTTGCGAAATGATTATTTGGGTATTACGGGCGGGCTCGTCCCGCCGGGGCGCTGTGAAGACATTTTCTATATCCCGGCCGTCAGGAATGGCCTCTGGCAACGAGGGATGTGGAGAGGTCTGGCCGGGCTCTCCCGGCGGGATCTGTAGGGCTGATGAATGATGACCCAGAGGAGTAAGAAATCAGACTTCAATAAGCAGTCAGGAAGGTAGTTAGGGAAGAGCAAGGGAACTGTGCACTGTCTTTTGTGCAGCAATTACTGGCCAGGCCATCCCCCCCAGGCCTGAGCGGRGCTGTCAGCACATTGTGCACCCAGAGAGGGCAGAGGGGAGATCTGAGCCCGGGCTGCTCCCAGCCCCTGCCTCTGCAGCACACACYGCACGGGCATTGCTGCACTTCACGTGGATTGGGGATGTATTCGTGATCCAGCTCATGGAAGGTGTCCTGAAACTGTTAGCAAAGATTTAAGACCACAAATTTCAGTGATTTTTCTTCACCTTTCTGTACACTGAAGAATCAACACTCTCCAGTTTGAACACAATCCTCGTCCTGGCTGAGAATTTACAAAGCTGGAGGTTAATGATGCTCCACACCCCCACGGGATGGGGGAACAATCCCAGTTATCGGAGCTAAAGCCCCGTTTCTCCAGGGCTGCTGCCTCACAGTTACAATTTCAGAAAGAGCTTTAATTTGCTTGTTTTATAGGTTGTATCTTTATGAAATAAAGGTATATTTAGCAGCCACAAACAGAGGCAGCTTTGAGTTGATTTTTATAATCTTTTCCTGAATAGACTTGCGTCATTCCAATAAGCCCCGGACAAAAGAGTGGACAGTTGTCTGAGAGTCTTTTTTATAACATTTCTCTCTTTCTATTGTTAGAGAGCTGCTAATAAAAGAACCAGGAGTCCATTAATTCAGTGAATGAACATATAGTAAAGTCAGTTCCCTCTTGAGAACAATAATGTTGCGGTCAGCTTAGGTTTCCATGGAAACTAAGTACTTCTAAGAAGTTTGCATCCTTGATTTTGCTGAAATGAAGCATGTAAAGTAAAAAAAAAGGTGTAAGGCTGGCATGGAAAAGTCGGCAAAGAAAGCGATGGTTAAATTATTTCGCAGGAATAACATGAGATGTTGAATTTCTGTGATACAGATGTTTGGGCTTGGTTGTTTAGTGAGTGTGTGTGTGTGAGAAATGGCTCCGTGAAGAGATCTCGGGGGTTTTGAACCCATAAATCAGGCCAAGCTAAGAGGTCTTGCAGCGGTTCAGTTTCTCTCTCCATATCTCCAGGATGTTGAGGCAGCTCCAGGCACACGGAGCTCAAGGTGGAACAGASGCTGCCCCAGTGCCCCCACAGCCACAGGCAATGAAGTGGTTAATGCCAGTTCACCCTGTTCTCCAACGGCAAGGCAATGTGGATTTTGGACGCGGTGTGAACACCTCAAGCAATTTTAAACAAGACCTTTTTGCGAGTTAAGTCGTTCTTCTCCCCCCGCGGCGTAAACCCCTGAGCCGCGGTGTCGCGTTGTTGTCCAGCACTGATTTATGGCTCCCTGGCTCATTGTCCTGAGCTGCTGCGGCTGAGGAGGTGTCCAAGCTGCACTGCTGGGCTGTCCACGCGCGCTGCTGAGGTGACACACGGCTCCAGCGGGCAGCATCCCCGCGGATAACGGTGTCCATCCACTCCAGGCGCAGTCRGGAGAGGTCACCTTGCCTCAGGATGCGTCTCAAACACAGACACGCAGACTTTGTGCTGGCCCCCGGTGAGAAACTGCATTTTTCTGCAGGTGAGGAYGCAGGAGGCTGCTCCCTTGGCAAAACAAAAGATTTGGAATTGTTCCCTGTGAGGGTGGSGAGGCCCTGGCACAGGTTGCCCAGAGAAGCTGTGGCTGCCCCATCCCTGGAAGTGTCCAAGGCCAGGTTGGAGCAGCCTRGGACAGTGGAAGGTGTCCCTGCCCAGGGCAGGGGGTGGAAAAATTTAATCTTTAAGGTCCCTTCCAACCCAAACCATTCTGTGGTTCTGTGATCAGGGCACAAATGAGACTGATTAAGACATTTTGTCTGAGCAATCAGTTATGCTAATAACACATGCAAATTTAAGGTTCCTAAACWTTTTTATAAGTAAAAGCTTCCTAAATAGTGTGAAACCCACACGTGCTGGTCCCTGCTCCCTTTGCTTGGGGTTTGCGGAAGCGTTCACAAACAAACATTTAACAGTTTCAACACAAATTAAGAGTTTTWACACAAATTAACAGTTTTAACATATATTAGGAGTTTTAACACAAATTAACAGTTTTAACGCAAACTAAAACAGTTTTAACACTTCTCTCACAATCCCCCTTTTCCCCCTGCGTGTGTAGAATCCACTCCAGGGCTACCCTGTTAAAAAGCCCAGGTAACGTGGCACACGCAACGACAGCACTCGGCACTCGTGTTTATCCCTCACACCGAAAATGTTTTTAATTGTTTGCACCCCTGGAGCACGGCCTCCTGCTCCCTGCTCACCGAACCGAGGGCTGGCATTCCCAGCCCGCCTGGGAGGGGATCACCAGAGAAACAATCTTCTGGATGATTAGGAGGCATTACAGCCCCGACTCGGTTTGAAAATGCCAGAATGCCCCAGAGATCCCCATGAATCTGCTGCCAGCCGGGCCCTGTCAGAGCTGAAGGCAGCACTGTCTGGAGCCCAGAATCAGCCTCAGGAAGGTCATGTGAAAGAAAATCCTCCGGCATCAGGAAGCCCTTGGCCCCGTGGCCTTTCTGACATTTTCTGACAAACCTTAAATCACCAGAGTAGACAAAACATCACAAATTTTGGAGAGGCGGCTCGTGGGATTTCAGGGCTGTGTGGTAACTTCRGAGGTAGCACACATCCCCCTCCCCTCCCTCTGCTTCGCCATCCCTCCGAGCGTGCTGGGCCGAGCGTGCCGGCAGGTTTGGCTGGAATTAGGTCCTGGAATCAGGGCTGGATTCGGAACCACCCGTGGGGTGGGGTGTGCTGGGAGCTGATCCAGCAGCACAGGAGGGACCTGCCCTGTGTTAGCTCCAGGTATTTACATGGAACAGGGAATATTCCTCAGTGTGTGAGGAGAGATCGCTCCCAGGACAGGCTCCAGTTCCAGTGGGGAATTTGGAATTGGGATTTCTTGTACAGTTCCATACTCTAGAGAAGCCAGATGGTTCCGTTCATGTGACCTGTGATCCCGAGGGATGTGCAGGATTGGGTTCGTCCCARTGTGCAGCTGGGAAGGGGAGTATGGATCAGGCAGGAGCCTCTTCGAGCTCGCTGGATAAATGGGAAAACCTGGACAGCACCTGGGAGGGAGGGAAAGGGAGCGGAGGGTGAATAACCACGAGAGTGACTTGAGGTTGGGTCCTGCCCCGATGGTTCTGCTTAAAAAAGGAAAGCCAAAACACAGGGAATTGGATGCCAGTGAACAATAATTAAATATACATAACATAACAAAAGCAAAAAATGCTTTTTGGGTTTTTTTTTCTTCCACATTTTGCTCTACCATAAATCAAATAAATCAAGGTTCTGCAGAGCAGTGAAGGTGTGACTGCTGTCCCACACACCTTGCAGGGCCTCAGTGTAATTTGATGATGGGAGTTCAGATTAGATAAGATTTTTATGAGGCGATAAAATAAGTGTTCAGGGAAAAAAACCAACCAAATTTATTTCCGATAGGACAGTTTGGGGAGAAAAATAAAGTAATTACCAGAAGTCAGCTCCTCTGTGATGTTCAGTGATGCCTTCTCTCTGTAGCCATGGAAATTTCAGCACGGAAATTTCAACACTTTGTAAACATGTATATAAATATATAAAATAAACACGTATATAATAATAGTAGCAGCAGGAGGAGTCTAAATTAAGTGCTTAAATCCTTTCTTGGCTAACCCAAGTGGTTCATTTGTTTTATTACTTTTTTCCCCTCCTTATTTTAGACTATAACACAGAATATAGACCAAAAATACCCAAAGCTGTGGAATAGATTATAAACTAATTTATAAACTTTAGAAGAAGTTTTCCTCTTGCTTCTACTGAGGCTTAATGTAGCCTTAAAAGTAACTGAAATTAAGAAAGATTCAGTCACATTGAGACATCCTATCTCCTAATCTTCTGGAGTGAGCTGATTATTTTAGGGATTTGTTGACAGGAATGCTGGCCTTGGAGAAGGGAGTTGAGTTTGCTACCCTGCATTTTTCCAGCTCATTAATAACTACTGCAGAGATAGTTCTGCATTGCTGCTGTCAGGACATTTTAGACCCTGCTTGGTGCAATAATTCCTTCTGTTCCAGAAGAATAAATCACAAGTCCTACAGGAACTGCTTTTTTGAATTTCCACTGGAATTTCAGTCTTAAGCTCCAGCTCGTCTCACCCAGGTTGGTTCTTCCTCACACAAAGTCTGGGAAAACTCTGGAAATTTGCATCAGGGCTGCTGCCTCAAGGTGGTTTTTATGATAGYGCTAAATTCTTCTTCCCTTAAGTATTCAATTTAAAAACTAATCAAGAGGCATTTTCATTTTTTCAATGTTTGCCCTTCCAATTACTTATATTTATACATAAACCCAGAGAAGTCTTGGCTTTCATTGTTCCTCTCTTCCCTTAATACCCGGCTCAGTCATTTTCCTCTTTCTGTAGTTCTGCCCAGAAATAACCTGGGCCTTTCTCCTGGTTATCTTGGCAAACCCAAGCAGGCTCTTGCTCAGCTCCTGCTGCCACTAAATGGAGATTAATCATTTTCCTTGTCACGGGAATCTTAAAGGAGGTGAATCCCAAAAAAAACTTGTGGAAAGAGCTGGGCTGTGCTGAGGCCTGGGTTGCCATGTAAATCCACACACAGGAAAAYACCATCAGCTGGACACTGCAGCCTGTCTGGGCTTGGGATGCTCCTTGCACTGCCATCATTCCTTCCTGGTGCACTCTCCTGGGGGTGGGTGTCTCTTTTTCACCTCAATTCCTGTTAGGAACAGAGGTCTGGAGCAGCCCTGCTGGGGGTTTGCCTGGTTTCCTGCCATCCCGAGCAGGAAGGATGTGCAATCTTTCCCAAGTAGGTTGTGCTCTCCCTGAGTAGGATCATTCCTTTCAGGCTCTTTGTCCCCTGATGACAAGAACATGTCTGCTGACTTCCAACGTCCATTTATTCCTGGCACTTTGTATGTGCCGATCCTTTTGCCAAGAAAAACTCCCGACTGGAATGGTATCCCCTCTTCCAGGCCAGGTCTGCTGCTCACCATATGCTCGTTTGCTCTTTGCTCTGATGGCCTTTCCTGCAGACCCCGGAGACTCCCCTGCCGAACACGGGTAGAAGCCGGGCACCCCTGGTGTGGGAAATGTGGGATTTCAGATCCTGCTCGTTTTTCCAAGGCATTGCTGTGTCAGGGCTGTCCCAGCTCCACAGCAGAGGCACCCAGCAAATCCCATCCTCAGCCAGGAGCTGGGCTGGCTTTAGGCAGAACACTTCACTTCGTGTCCAGCTGCTGTTCACACAGCCCAGTGATCCATTTCGCTMTTGAAAATATTCAGTTCCAAGAAAAGGAGTCAGAATAGTCAGTTGTGGACATTTCCATTATCATTATCCAGATAACAAGATTTTCTCAGAGTAATGGAGTCAGAAAAACAAGGTTTATTCCTCAGTCCTGGTGTGTGTCCGTGTTGCTGCTGAGCCCACACCCAGGCTTTAACCATGTGCTGTAAGAATATTTGTGTTCTCGTGAGCTCAGAGTGTTACACAGCAAAATGGCCACAAAAGCAGAATATTCTGAGGTGATTTTAAATGGGCSTTTTTGCTCCACGATAGGAAGGTTGGCAAACGAGTCACTGATGGATGTCAGAGTTTGCAGTTGTGTTTGGTTTGGAAACTCGCTCTGAATTTTGGATGYATCTCTGAAATTCATCAGAACCCCTTTGGTCTGAAAATATCCATGAAAACCTTGCACATGACTTTTTTTTTTTTTCTTTCATAGRTTTCCTCTAATTCCTCAAACTAACTGGGCTGGAAATACCCAAGAAAGAGGTTTTCTTGTTGCATTTCCTCTTTTCTCTTCGTAATGCCAGGGAAAGCCTGGAAGTGTTGGAAGYTTATGCCCATAAATGATGACAGAAGAAACTAATGGAATTTTTCATTTTCTCTGAAAGTTCAGAAGTCCTTTAGAGCTGGACAAGACTTTGAGGGTGTTTTGCTTCTTGCAGAGGTTTAGTAGAATTCAAGAGAAAGGACTTTTTTTTTTAATATATCTACATGGACTGGCTCTCCACAAAGCAGAACCACAAMGGTAGCTATGATTGGCAAAATGAGCACATTTTAGTGCATTTWACAGATGCATTTCTCAGCTCTGTGGTTAAATTAATATTTAGTGTCAGTCAGGAAATGTGCTGGACTCTCTTTGGGTAGGACAAAAACTCTGCTGCTCTCGTTGACCTCCTGTATCTGCTGTTGCCTGAGTATTGTGCTTTTTGTGCTCTTTTTCTGTGATGCTTAAATATGTCAAACACTGAAYTATAATGGCCGTGTGTTTGGAGCCTCTCTCCCGTTTGAGGGTAACCAAAGCTCTCCCTCTGTGTTTGCCCAGCCAGGATTTACCTTTGTGGTGGCCCTTTCCCCCCCGATCGTTCTCACTCACATAAAACAGTTCACCTGCCTTTTCTGTGCTTGCACAGGCCTCCCCCCTTTSATGCTAACACAGCACATCAAATATTTGTTTGCTTTTTCTTTAAATATYCACCTCAATGAATAACAATTTCCTTTTTTTTTTTTTAAGAAAGGAGAAAAAACCTGCTGAGCATCTCAATTCACAGGTCTGCTGTTGTAAAACTGCAAAGCCAATGTGGTGGCAGAGGGAAACCCTCTTGCAAAGAAACAGAAATCCTTTAAATAAATGAATTTGATCTGATTTTGTGCTTCCACGGGAAAATTTCTTTAAGATAAGCAGATGTCATGCTGTGAAATAAGCAGCTGAAATTCATATTCTGCATTAAAGGTCGATCATCTGTGTCACACATCCATCAGAATGAGACGAGAAGAAACCAGCCTTGTAGCAGGAAAGATTTGGGTTGGATGTTGAGGAAAATGAGACCCTGGAATAGTTGAGTACCTGAGCGGACTCTCTGGGGAGGAGATAAAATACCTGCCCCTGCAGGCTCTTAAGAGGTTTAGACAAATACCTGCCAGGCTGGACCAGATATCCACAATCCTGCATGAGAATAAGGGCGAGCCGAGCTCACTCCCCGAGCTCCTTTGCAGCCGCACGCAGGGGTTTTTATGGTGCTTATGAGTTTATCTTGTTAATCAGTGCGAAGGCGAGGGGAGGAGGCAGGAGCCCGACTGTCCTTTCATTCCGCACGTGCAGCCCGGAGCACACGGGGAAAAYGTGAGCTGGGGGCACTGAAAGCTTTTCTTCTCCTTTTAGACTCTTTTTGCTTTCCTTTAACGGTGCCTGGTAAGTGTCGTGCTCTTTGTGTTCAGTTTTCCTTATCAGCCAAACATTTTTTCTCCGTTTTCAAGTGGATTTGGTGCTCAGGAGAGCTGGCAGGTTAAGAGGAAGTTGATCCGAGGGGCTGAAAGTTGCCTCCTGAAGTCCCATGCAGCTGAGTTTTCCAGTACGGAAAACAGCTGATCCAGATTCTAAAGCATGTGTTTGTACACACCTGGATAACAGGAAACCAGAGGGAAAGGAAAGAAAAGAAAGAAAAAATATTAGGAATCCTAATATTTGCAACTGTAAGCCAGAGTTCTGAATTAATACATTAAAACRAGGATGATAGAATACGGAATAACAGCCGCAAGGGAATGCTGGAATGCTCTGTGCTTTTATAAGGAAGATTTAAGGTGTCAAAGCATTTTTCTGTTTCAACATGGCAGTCCTTTGTCCTTGTGGCTGACATTGCTGAGTTTCTATGTATCGTTGCAGTGGGTGGAAACATCCTTTAACTGCCAGACAGCACTTACCGATAAGCCGCCAATTAATAATGTCGATTTGAAAAGCGCCAGAATAGGTGAGAAAGCAAAGTCCTCCGGTAAGTCATATTTGCACAGCATTAAGAGTCCCCTTTTACCTGGCCCGGTAAACACGGCGTGAGGAGCTCCGTGCCGCGGAGCAGCGCAGAGGCTCTGATGATGTGTGCGCCGATAATCGCCACTCCTCGCCGCTCAGCACCCTCTTATCGTGCCTTTTGTGCGCGCATTCCTCTGCACAGGCAGCTCCTGCCAGATGTGCTCCTCTTGCCTAAATACCGAGGCGGGGATTTTTTTCTCCCCCCCCGCTACATCGACCTGTTTTATCAAAGAAGCGAATGCGGGAGAGGAATCGGCGTTTCCTTCAAAGCTGGTGGCCCCCGAATTGCAGGCTTTGCGTTGTGTCTGGGTGTGCAAACAAGCCCCGCTGTTTGCTCAGCTGATGCCACGCTCGTCCCTGAGCGCCGGGGCAGGGCCAGCGCCGGTCCTGATGGAAACAAAAAGTGATTAAACCTGGGGGGCAAAAGCGACTCGCTGGGGGAGTCCCGGCTGATCCCACACGGCCGCTGGTGGGTTTGGTGTGAATCCCCCCGGCCCCCGGCGGCTGGGACACGGAGGTGTGAGGTGGGGACACGGAGGTGTGAGGTGGGGACACGCAGGACTGGCCTCGGCCACGAGGAGGCCGTGGCAGAGCAGTTGTGGTCAGCTGGCCACAGACCGTGCTCCACCGTCTCTACCCGAGTACGTTCCTGTGCTCCTAAAGACACATAGACATGGAATTAATTACAAGTAGATGAAGCTGTTTGATTAAAGGGCTTGTTTGTTGCCTGGACCTATGTGGAGGTATAGCCTGCAATTAGTCAGAGAGTGCCATTAGCAGTGTCAGAGAGCAGAAGTGACAGAGCTTAACCCTCCTGGGGGCTGCTCGGGGGCTCCTGGGGGTGCGATCCCGTGGGGCAGGACCAGGGCTACRCCACAAGAGCTGGTTTTACCCCTGAACTCTTTCGGAGGAGAGATCCCCAGCGAGAGCCGGCCTGTTCCCACACACACGGTGCCGGCGCTGCGCTCCCTGCCATCAGCGGGCTGGAAAACGACAAGTTCGACAGAGACTCGCTTTTAAAATATGCAAAATACATCAATTTGTTGGCTTCCAGCAATCCCTTGGGAGCGTGGCTGTGAGTGTCACACAGGGAAAGCGTGACCCTGCTGCAGCGCTGGTGCACCAGGGAGCTGGAGGGTTTCGGGGTGAGTGCTGACAAACCCCTCGGGACTGAACAGGAGCCTCTCCCAGTGACACATTCGGGAGCTGCACGGGGCTGCTGCAGTTTCACTTTATCAGGTGCTGCCTAAGTTCACCTCGATGGCATCAGAACTTATCTGCCTGCTGCCCAGGGTGGACTTTGCACACCTCTGTGACCTCTTTTAACGAATGTTGTGTCGTCTTGGTCCTGCTACTCCTCGAGATCTGCCGGCTCTGAGGAGGGGAACAGTGGCTGAGTCCAGACTTTYGAGGTTTCCATCTTCCTGCCCAGCACATTTTGTGTTGCTGCTCTTTAATGGCAGCAGAATTGGCTTGAGTGTTGTGTGTAAGTGCTCAACCCCACCTTCACCACTGCCAGCTCAGTAATGTGTCCACAGTCGTGGGATTCACTTTCTGGGGAGGAACATCCTCGTATTGGATGCCCTTGGGTGAGGAAACGTCCACCAGCATCAGCCAAGGTTGGGCCAAACCCTCCCTGACCCAGCACAAAGGTATCTGATGGATCTGTCTGTTCCCTTGAGAAAGTGCCGCACTTCAGATGAAAAGAAATGCACTTCATATTTCAGCTGATAATGAGAAGTTAATAAAATCGGGATTTTGTGCAATGCAGGACCTCTGACATCTTAATCTTTATTAAAGAGACTTAAACTACCAGGAACTGCTGGTGCTGACTGGCACAGCCAGACTCGAGAAACACCAGGAGAGACTGGTCAAATGAACTGTTAAACAACTCTTCCTAATCCATCAGGAAGAAACAATAAGTGCTGGAAACATCTATTTACCATGCATCAATCACGCTTACCTAAGCAATTTCTAAGTAATTATACTTCTGTTATATAGTTCCTGAGATGACTAGYCTGAATGAGACATTTTCTTTATTAAAACAAAAAAAAAATCACTTTCCATGACATATCAAATGTTGTTTCACATTCTGTCACAGTAGTAATTTTTCTGGACATGATTTCTGCTAATTGTTGTGTTAAAATCCTATCTGGAATTCAAATAGCTACTTTTCCCTTTTAAAAACTTGAAAAAAGGAGGAGTTTAAAAATTTTTAAGTGGTAGAGATTTTGTCTKTTGAGTTTTGCAAAGTCAGTAAAAAAAGTATTTGGACCAGCTTGCCAAGATGCGACCTATGGGAAGGGAATATTGGGGACAGGGAGAATAAAAACCCATCTTTGCTGCAGTGAAAGCTCAGGGCCTTTTTCCTTTCTTTATTTTTCTGCTTGCYTTTATCCAAAGCCATCCCTGCAGGAGCAGGCAGGGATGTGCTGCTGTGGGAGGCTCTGATRRTCTCCAGGACAGACCARGCYGGGAACATCCTTCTYGTTCCTATTCTGAAGCTTTTGCTTATCTTTTTCCTGACCAATAGAACATTCCAGACTAATAGATCCATTAATGGAGAGCAATTTGTATCTCCATTTTATACAGCTATGCAAATGCAGTGCCTTGGGTCTTGTTGACCTTTGATGTTTGAACATCATGGAGTTATAAAAACAGATATAAATATATGTGTGTTTTACAGACCCATCATTGTGTGGGGCTTTGAAATGTCGTTTTCTAATCCACTCAGAGGAAGGGGAGGGATGGAGTCTTTGTCAGTATCCAAGCAATTAGGATAATTAAAAAAGAAAGCTTATTGGGTAAACATGCTCTTAGATTGTGACCTCTTAATTAATGGACTACAGGGAGAAATTACAGCGGTGGCAAGATAATTAACACATGCATTTAAAAAGAACTGTTAGACAAGGGTATTATAGGATAGTAAGACACAGATTTGAATCACCCAAGGACTATGGAGGTGAACAAACACGGGGGAACAAGACAAGATTTGCATGTGTGAGTGCCCCAGCACACAAGAGGGACAGATTAGGATAACTTTGTTATCACACCCAGCAGCCCCTTTAGTGCTACATTCCCYCACTGAAGGGGTTTAAGTCCAGGCTGGTTTTTGTGGAGTCTCCCAGGAGCAGGATTCTGCCACGGGATGTGTTGCCATTATTAATAATTCTGAATATTGAGAGAGGAGTGCTGGAAACCTTCTCGCTCCCCTTGGTAGGAAAGTTGGCACCCACCAAGGAGCTGTTAGTGTGTTTTGTGGCATCCTGCAAGTGTCCTCCTGGTTTTGTGGCTCTTACTAATTCTAACAACTCCAGTCAATGTTTTGGAAACTGGATCAGTCGTTAACAAAAAAAAAAAAAAAGAAGAAAATTTAGGAACCAAATTGTTTCCCTTCTCAGGAGTGTGATTTGTAGGCTTTGGGTCGTGTGTGCTGTGGGGTCCCAGCAGAGGGTTCCAGAGTCAGTCATCACCCCCAGCATGGAGGGAGCTCCAAACAAGCTGGAATACACAAAGCAGACATTTTTGGGTTGATTTGCCACTTCCTGTCAGTGAATCTGTCTCGTCCCTGGCAGTACAAAGCGGGGCTGGGCAGGAGGTGAGGGGAGGTTCTCAGGCTCTGGCTGTGTACTCGAGCAAGTGCCTTGCACCCACAGCAGTGTGAGCAGCTCAGGTGAGCGATGGTTCTGAGCAGTGGTGATCAATAATTCCATAATGGTGGGTTCCGGTGAGGTGCTCAGCAGAGGAGCAGCACCCGGGCATCTTCCTCACCTGTGATCATTTCCCCACCACCACCTTCGGGTTTTTAACAGTTTTGAAAAAGAAGGGCACAATTAAAGGTCTGTGATCACCAGACCTACCTCTGGAATGTGCTTTTTTCCCAGGAGTGAATGTTCCTGGCCTGGCTGTCAGGATTTCTCATCTCAGCAGTGCAGGGAAGCAAAGCTCAAACTGTCAGAGCGAAGATCTCTCTGATGGAGCATCGTGTGTGGCTCAGCGTCCCGGGAGGAGTATAAACACCTAACAAGGATGTCTGTGCTCGTGGAATTGCCTATGGATCAAGCTAAAGCTAGCTCAAACTGGGGCTGGACTTTGCATGGGCTATGGAGGCGCTTTGTCTGGGTAGGAAAGAGCTCAGGGTGTACACGGGGCCGGGGCTGTGGGCTMTGTAATCATTAAATCCCCTAAACTCTCATTTTTCCAAAGAACAAACTGCAGAACAGTCGAAAACTGAAAYGATTTGTGTTCAAGGGATCAAGCCTCGTGTTCCAAACGTGCACACAAGCCAGAGCTGAACGACTAGGTACAGTTGAGGAACATGTGATTTGCATAAGTCCCCACTCCCCACAGCATCCCGGGGAACAAAGAGATGCTCTGCCAAGCCAACATTTCACRGACCCCACCGAGCACTTACCCAAATCCCACCCACTTCTCCGTGAGTCTCAGCATTACTGCTTTTGTCTGAATATAAATGTCCCTGTTCAGTGCAGTGTTCATCCTACCTGGGACATTAGAGATGCATGTGGACTMAAAAAATATAAAAAAAGCATTATGAATGTTTGATTAGTGACCTGGGCCCCAAATTTTTAACTAATTGAGTACATTAAATACTATGTCTCTGAAAGACTAATACAAGACACTTTTCAAAGCTTCTTTAATAAAAATTCTATTTGGGATTTGACCATAATGGCTATCCTTGCTTGCCAAAACATGACTTCTTAGCAGGTGACTTTCATCAAGTACATCTGAAATAGTACCTAAATGAATTAGCAATAAAATGGACTTAGGCCGAGCAGTAGGAGCCTCCATTAATCTTGGGTTAATCACTAAAGAGATGCCATTCACTTTTCTTAAGAAGTCACATTTTTCTCCCCTTGCTGGCGACCAGATTTCATAAAGTAACATATTTCTAATGAAAGGGCTCTGCTTGAATTAAAACCCTGAAGGTTTATGCAGATTTTAGTTTTGATTACTGCTGGCATGGGCTCTTAGCAGACTCCGGAAGGTAGGGCCGCAGTGAAAGAGTCCCAGCATGCAGTTCATAATATTCTTTGAAATAAAATAGTGCACTTGTACTTAGTGGCTTTAATCAGCTCTGACTTTTGATAGTCAAACAATAGCTAATTACAGTAACACCTGCCTTCTAAGTCATGTCATGTAGGTTATTGCCAACAAGAGACCTTGTATCTTAGCTGCGTGATTATTATAGAGTCTAAAACCTATCTGTTCAAAAAAGAGGGGGGAGAAGAGCGGAGTTTGGTGGCCATTATCCCTCTTTTTATTGTCTGATGCATTTCTGGCTTTTCTCTTGGCGGTTTTCTGCGTTTGAAAGGMAAAGAGTTGGTGTTTATGGCCGGATTAGAGATGGGAGTCGCAGGSAAAAGGACGCGATTTGCAGCTCTCACTTTTCCGTTCAGTAATGGGAGATAATGCTGGATGTGTGCRGCTCCAAACCTATCTGAATGTGTCTCAATTTTCAGTGCAACACAAAATTTGAAATATGTTGTGAGTTGGTTGTATCATTGGATCTCTGGCGGGCAGCCACGGAGCAGAATTTTATTTCGCTGTCATTAAATGCAGTGGTACGGGAAGGGAAACAAAGGGCCATTTATTTCAACCTTCATCAATTCTGGAAGGGTTTCATAAAATAAAATACCCAGCTAAGAACCCGATTTTGAAATGACAGACCATGTTTCTAGAAAGAAATCCACACTTTTCCCCCCTAATATCTGCCTTTCCTGTGAGGAATTGAGTAGGACGAGTTTCCCTGTCGGGCGGAAGCCATAAATTATTGTCTCATTGAAGACTCTTTTCTCATTAATTTTGCCAGCAAATAAGGCCTCATTTTCACAAACTCAGTCAAGTGAATAATATCAGATGTTTGCCAGAGGCTCGACAGCCACTGGAACAGCTCTCCAAGAGCCACAGCCACAGCTCCGTGTGCTGATCCTGGAGGATGCTCCCTGCTCCACACCAAAATGATAACRGGACAGATTCGGCACCCAGTTCTGCCAGACTTGGGCTCAGAACTGTGTGAGCAGGGAAATTAAAGATCTGAGCATTCACAGAAATCCTGGGAGTGTAAAAGGGACCAAATGGAGCCACCCTTGGGTCTTGTTCCACTGAGTGTATTTTCTGGGCACATTTTAGAAAAGCCTCGTGGGTGGGTTATGCATGTGCAGGGTCTCCCCCATTCTTTCTCCACGGTTTTGAAGGCAAATAGATTAAGTTCTGGGAATAAGATCATTCTCAGGTAGCCTTGCTCTGGCTGACAAAAGAACCCCGCAAAATATTTCGGGATTTTGACAGGATGTGGAGTATCTGTGCTCTGGGCTTTCCACCTGGAATCTTGCATTGCCTGCACCGTGATCCATCGTATCCGAGTGCCGAGRGTGGATGTAGGGGGGTTAAGTTTCTCTTTGCAATCAGACTGTGTGTTTAAAAAATCATTCCTTCTGGATTATACAAGGAATTTGTGAGGGAATGTATTCAGGGTTACCTCAATGAGCAGGGAATTCATGTTAAAGGAACGTGTTGTTAACTCTGCTTCTCAAAACTGCTTCCAAGTTCAGCCTTTAATGGGCTGCATTCTCCCTCTGAGTTATTCCTTCTCACTCCATCATTTGTCACGTTAACCTCAAACTGTGTAGCGAGAAATCTTCTTTATATCAGTTACCGTGTTTGCCATATCTGATCAGCGTGATTGATCATGGCCCCAGCCACAGGTTGGTAATAAGCTGTTTTGAGAGAGACACACATTTCCCACAGGACAAACCTGGCACGACAGCGCTGTAAACTGGCCATTCATCAAGCTGCTCCCGGGCGGTCACTGCCGGAGC
>JACAXG010000099.1:1737741-1768845 GCA_018881555.1 Amblyornis subalaris
CCCGTTATCCCCGTTATCCCCGTTATCCCCCGTCCGCCCCCGCGCTCGGCCTGGGCGAGGGCTCCCCCTCTCGGCGCCGCCGCTGAACTGCGCCAAGGCTCAATCCCACCGTCCTGCTCCTGCCTCTGGAATAGGGAAAATCCCAGATTTTTGACTTATTTTTTCATCTCTCGACAGCGATATTGCCGTTAACCTATGCCAAGCCTGAGTCTAGGCTTTCTTTCAGGCATTTCTTTTGTTGGAAGAATCATTCCCCTTCACATCGCTCTGAGTGGGAGAAGAATTTCCTTCCTTTCCTTTTTCTTCCAAAGTCTCGACTTCCAGGAGGGTTTGGTTTCAAAGGAGCCATGTAGGGGTTTATGTCTCTATCGAGTCCTTAAGGGTTGTGGTCCTGTTCCTAATAGTGGGTCTGTAAGCACTACATCAAAAACGACAGCGTTTTTCTGGATATTATTATTCCATTGGAATAAACTGTGCCTGGATACACGACTTCCAGGGCATTGTGAGTGGAGTTGTGTGGGAAGATTTGCTAGGAATGAGATACAGCTTCAGAGTTCACTTACACACGTTTGAAAACAAAACATGCAAATAAAACCCAAAAAAAGCCCTACGATGCTTTCAGGACCCAAATAGCTCAGTTTTGTGCCAGAATGGAGATTTTCAGTTTTGCCCAAACAGCAAAAAATTTAACTGGAAGATTTCTCTGGAAGTAGYGAAATGCTGCCTTGTAAGTCAGTTTATTCAATTACTCTAAACACTGTTAAAAAGCATCACTTTTCTCATACCAACGCGGGGAATTTGGCAGTGTCGCTGACAGGGAGATTTTGCTTTGTTGGATGATTCCATATTCCTGATTATATTTGGGAGTGTCTCCCAGAGGAGAGATGGCACCGTGACGTTGGTGCAGTGGGAGCCAGGCTGGGGGATGCCAGCCCCCTTCTCCGTGTGCTCCATGTGGAATGGGGATGAGGAGGGAAGGGCTGTGATGCAAATATCGGGTGCTTTGGTAGCAACAAAACTTCTCCGAAATTCTGGATTGATTTCTCCAGAGATTCCAGCCTGCAGCATTTMGGGAGAAGTTCCAGGCTCGGAGAATGTCGAAATGCTGTTCAACATGTTCTGAATGTTGTGGTTAACTCCAACCTTGTTTTAGTATTTGTGGATCCCTTCAACCCCTGAACTGTGGCTGAGGAGGGCCTAGAGTTAACAAAATCACCAAGAGCTCCCTGTTCCAAATGGTTCGGATTTATGGTGGCACTGGAGATATTTCCATGGCATKTGTGTGACATTGGCTGAAGTTTTATTAGACCTGCACTTGAGAATCAATTCACAAAAGGCAGAAGCAGGAAAATCTTGAGGAACCATTAATCAGCCCCTTCTTAACAGCCAAACCAGCGCAGTGCTTATGTGACAGGTTGAATGGATTCCATGACAATTTTATCTGGAAGTTCTCTTTCTGCCTCCGAGCAGTGGTGAATGCAATTCCCTTGTTATTACTACTTAGAAAAATAAGTTTGTTTAGTYTTTTATTTTTGATAGCTCTCACTGTCTGGAAGTTCTCAGAAGGTTTTRCCTTCTGTCATAAACGATGACACTTCTTGTGGGTAACATACAGGTATATGCAGATATTTGTAATTTTACCTCAGCCAGGGAGTTCAGCCTCTCTCCTAATGTTCCTTATCTGCTGTTTTCCTGAACCAAAATTAATCCTGTTTAACGGGAGGGACATTTCAGCTTCTAAGAGCTGTGGGAGTAGGGGAGGCTGTGTGTCCGTGGATCTGTCTGAATTCCACTGCAATAATAACTGGAATGGTTCATTATGGGCCAACACAGACTAAGGAACTGCAAACTGTTGGGGTTTACCCAAGTTTGTTCACAACTAAAAGTCCCTCTTCAACTGATATAGATGCATTTGTTCTAATTTAGCTTTATTTGATGCTTCTAAACACTGTTTGTATGTACCAGGTGTTAGAGRTTGATCAAAGKTTGGACTCGATAATCTTGGAGGTCTTTTCCAATCTAAATGACTTCATGATTCTGTGATTCTGTTCAGTTTAAAATTGTACCCAAAATCTGCTGAGTAGGGACTGGCACCTGGATATTTCTGCTGCATCCTTTTAGCTGTGTAAAGAGCACAATCCAAACATCTCTCTTGCTGTGACATTCCAGCTTCAAYAGGCCTGCAAAAGGTGCAGAAATGAATTTGAATCTGAGCAATGTTTGTTTTCTGATCCTGTTATGTTTTGTCTGAACCACTTTGGAAAAAAATGTTGTAAAAATCTTTATGGAAGTGAATTTAATCGGGAATAAGCAGGGAAAATGGGAGGTAAAGAATCTCAGCTGTCTCGTGGCAGATTTCAAGCAGTTTTTCTTGGTGAAATTAGCAGAGTTCATAAAGAAGATTTCAGGTCACTTAATCATCAAAGGGTTAATTCTAATTTTGAACTTCCCAAATGTCAGTGCTCTTCTATCCAAAATTACAGCAACTGGCTTTATCAACATATGCTTTTCATTACCTACAAGACTTACAATATTTTTGGTGTCTGTATCAACTTGATTCAATTACTGGTACCACTGCGAGGGAACATTCCCTCCAGGGAAAAGGGGGTGAATGCATCAGTGCCCATGGATACAGTGTACGGAGCAGATTAATATAACAGATTTACATCAGGACTGCTGACTCCATTACTTTAAAACTCCTGTAATTGACTTTTTTAAAAATGACATTAGCATTTAAATGGTACTATCGTTACAAGGGTGAAGGTTCAGCAGAATATGATCAATTTATTGAGCTCTTCAAATGTTCTTTTGATATTTATTTTTTGTTGTCATGCTGGAGGGGTTTTTAGTGTTTTGTCAGGCCCAGGAAAAAGTCTATAGCAGAGAGATCCTGGGCTGAGCAGCTGCTGGGGAAGAAGGCATGGCAAGCACATGAGTTACTCAGAGTTCTCTTCCTCATCTCCATCCCTCCCACCCTGGAACTTTTCCGAGATGTACAATCCCACTAAGACAGAAAGGAATAATTTGCAGAAGATGTTGTTGCCCTGTGAGAAGAGCCTGGTGCTCGTGCTCTTCCACAGAAAGCAGCCAGGGCCATCATCCACCATGGAGGATCACACATCAAAATTATTTCCGTTGCCTTCAAGACAGCTTCCAGTCCAACCAGTGCAGCTTCCACATCCACTTCTGCCAGAGACTGCACATGGGCCTGGGAGAATGGTGCTCTCCAAATCCCATTGCTTTTGGCACAAGCTTTTCAGGAGGAACTTCTTCATGGAAAAGGTGGTCAGGCATTGGAAGGATATGCTGGAGTCCCCATCCCTGGAGGTGTCCAAGGAACGACTGGACGTGGCACTCAGTGCTCTGGGCTGGGGGACAAGGTGGGGATTGGGCACAGCTTGGACTCAGTGGTCTGTTGGAAATGTCTTTTCCAACCTCAGCGATTCTGTGACTCTGTGGATGCCTGATGCACTGCGGGCCTTTCCTCTGGGCCAGCTGTTCCACAGAGGGTCCAGCACCATCTCATCTGCAGGGAGGGCATGGGAGGTGCTCCTCTGCTGGTGAGAAGGTCCCTGTTCACTGAACACACAAAACTCTGAGTGTTCCTGCACTGACAGAAATTTGGAGTAGTTTCCTTAGACCTAAACACAGCRGGAAATGCTCAAGAGGATGATCTTACAAAACCAGCATGTTGGTGTTGTAATTCATTAAAGACTGGATTAATGTAAAGGAGAATTTTTGGGGTGATGAATGATTYGTGTGGCTGCAAAGTATGTTGGGAAATAACACAAAAATAGCAGGACAGAGCCTGTTCTCATGGAAATTCTAACCCAGAAAACTGGGATGGCCAACAGCTGGCACCTGCAATGTCACCCCTGCACAGGGATCTCCCTGGACACACAGGTGCCTGTACCTGAGCACGTGTGTGTGCACATGTATCTGTAAAATCAGTCATTCTGGTCGAAACATTCAGGTGTCACCTCTGAAGCAAAGTTTTGGAACTCTCTGAAGGCTGATCAGGCTCCCCCACGAGTGTTCATCACTTTCAAGCCTGCAGACAAGGCAAAGGGTGGTGGAGGTTTTGGGGTAGATTTGGGGTGCCTTCCTTGGACATTCCCATTTGTGGGTGAATGAGCTTCAAGGCTTTTCCTCCTGAGCCACCAACTGTCACAAAACCCAGCACAGAAATGCAGCRGTCCACGGGGTTTTGATGAGCACACATTGTTTTCTCCAATTTTAAAATGTAAAATTTAAAAGGAGAAGAAAAGAGCAACYGTGCTGATTTTTTTACAGTTTTAATTCGCAGCTCTTTGGCTGCTGCTGATAAAATCCATGGATCCTGGTCCTGTTCTGTGTGGAAAAGCAGATCTGGGATGCAGAGGGGGTTCAGACCACAGCAGCAATAGGTAACTTGGGATCCCTCCTGCTTGCCTTGCTATAAAAATGCTTTGTAATGACCCAGTTCGACCCTGCCAGTTCTCCCTGACCTCCTCCTCCTCAGGATGCTGCTTAATTTGCACTAATTACATTCCGTTCTGACAGAAACTTGGACATTGTCTCAAGCTTTCAGGTATTTTTACTGCCATATCCCAACTCAGAGTGTGAAAATGGCACTAAGTAATTTATGAAAATACTCTTCGTTTAATATAGTACATAAGTAGCTTGCATGTAGTGTCATCTRTGTGTATAAACACCCCTTCAAGTATGACTTGGTGTTTTAATCGTGAATTCTTCCCGGGGTTCAGGAGGGCTGGGTAAACCCAGCAGTAGCACTTTGAATAATTAATGCAGTCATTGGCTTTGGGGTGGTTTTTTCTTGGTTTGCCTCCAGAATCCCAGGTTAAATTCCTAGTAATAATTCGGGGGTTGGTGACCACTACAGAGAACTCTGCTTCAAAGCGGTCACTAAGTAGGAAAGATCTTCAAAAAGGAAAATTTATGGGACAGGTCCAGCTTTGGTTCTCCTAAAATCAGGGCTGAGTGAAGGTGTCTGCACGTGTGGGTATGAATGGAGATGGAGAAAACTTAATTCAGGTTTTTTGGTTTACCGTAGAGTGAACGAGAAACCTGTCCGACAAGGTGTTCACGAAATTGGACTGTGTCAAAATGTCTCCTTTGGCCTAAAATGAGCCTTGTTAGTAGGAGGGGGCCTGGCACGAGTGCGTGTGTGCAGGAACACGGATCTCTCCTGCTCTGCACTCACTCAGTCTCTGCTCCCTGCTTGGCCGGCGCGTGTGGAGTTTGCCATCCCACATCCCCCTGCATCCTGGGGATAATTCCCACAGCCAGACCCGGTGTTCTGCTCCTCGTTGAGGCGCGTGGGTGACGCTGAGCACGGCCCGGGGCCCCTCTGTGCCCTTCCAGAGCCAACGGGCCCCGAGCCCCTCGTGTGAAGAGCGGCACGAAGGGGTTGGTGGTGTCACGGGGGGACAGGGGACACGACCCGGCCTCGCCAGCGGCACACCCCATCCCGGGGGCTGCTCGGGGCGGGAGGAAGGCCCCACTCTCCCCATGGAAGCAGATCCCCACCCGGAGGCCCAAAACGACGGCCAAAAAAAAGCTGGAGCGCATGCCAGGGCTTTGTGTTACCTCCCGGAGCAGGAGATCCGAGGCATTGTTGGAGCCGCACCGAGGCTTTTAGGCACGGACGGTATCAGCAGAGCAGTTGCATGTTTCAAAATATTGTATCATTTTAAAGTGCGGTGCACATCGGGTCAGTGAAAGGGGATCCGCCAATTTGAAGCGCGGGCGGATAAAGCGGCTCTGTGTTCGCAGAGACAGAGGCACCCCGGGCCCGAAATCCCTGGAGCTGTCTTTCAAAGAGTGATAGTTACGGAAATTAGCAGTGCAGAAATCCGTCCTAATCATTCATCGGGAGCCTTATTAACTGTCTTAGCCGTGTGATTAGGAGAGGGCCCGGCCCCCGCGCGGGCACGGGGAGCGCTCCCTGCGGCCCGGCCCTCAGGAACACCGGGAATCGCTCCACGAGCGGCCCTGGCACGAGGGAAAAATGATCTGATCTTCCTGTAAATGCCTTGTTGTGCCAGGAGATCTGATGCACAGTGAAACACCTCTGGAATATCACTGCTACGGAGCCAGGCTGGGAGAGCTGGGAGTGTTCGCCTGGAGAAGGCTCCAGAGGGACCTTAGAGCCCCTTCCAGTGCCTAAAGGGCCTCCAGGAGAGCTGGAGAGGGACTTTGGATAAGAAATGGAGTGACAGGACACAGGGAATGGCTTCCCACTGCCAGAGGGCAGGGTTAGGTGGGATATTGTGAAGGGATYCTTCCCTGTGAAGGTGGGGAGGCCCTGGTACAGGTTTCCCAGAGAAGCTGTGGCTGCCCCTGGATCCCTGGAAGTGCCCAAGGCCAGGCTGGACAGGGCTTGGAGCAGCCTGGGATAGTGGAAGGTGTGAAGGGGGTGGAACGGGGTGGAACTGGATGAGCTTTTAGATCCCTTCCCACCCAAACCGTTCTGAGATTCTATGAAATCTATYCTATGAAATGAATTCTATGAGGTTCATTGTAATTCCTCTGTGAGCACCAAGGGGCTCCTGCTCATCCTTCCACCCAGATGGAGCTGGCATGGGAATAACAAAAGGRTGAGAACCAGGAAAGGGTCCTGGGTGACTGTGCCAGTGGCTGAAGGTGTTTCAGTGCCTGGTTTTGAATGGTCATGGCTGGAAATGGGAAGTGCCCTGGAAGCAGAGTCAGTGTCYCTAAATACTGTATTTAACATACTGGGAGCTATCATAATGACTATTTCTTATTGACAAACTTTACCTAAATAAGAAAAAACCATAATATGTGGTCCATCTGATCTTCCAATAGAGAATTTTACAAGAAACTTTGCCCCTAATTTTATTTTATTTTTATTTTATTTTGTAAGTATCAATTTGAGACCCACTTCTTAGGAAAAAGAACACCATAGCATTTCAGAAGGCTGAGCTTCGAGTGTGACCCTCAGGATCCCCATCTGATGTTACTTTAAAATGAAAGAAAATTAAATTACACACTAGGGTTCAAGGATTTACGTCTGTGAATCCCACTCTGGCTGGTATCTCCACCATTAGGGAAACAAAGGACATAGAGGAGATAAATAATACTTGGGAAAGACAGAATCTTTTTTGTCTGCTTCTTTATCTGTAGCTTGACTGTGTTCCTTAAGTGTTGAAAGGGGCACTTTCTTGGCAAGTATGACACAAATAACCTTCACCCTTGACTGCACTGTCGGAGACAGTTATAAATTTGAGGATAAAGGACACGAACAAGAGTTACTTTATGTGACATTTTCTCATGATAGCAGGGATGGGGAAGGGAAGGAGTGTTCCTGCCTCGCTTGTCCTGGGGTTGTTTGTCACACGGTGGGGTTTATGGCCCGGCAGTTCTGTGTCACAGCAAGTGGGGCCATGGAGTCCCTTTCCCTGACTTTTGTCACCCCACCTGCTTAGGTACAGCTGATTTTTCTCCAGCAAGGCAGTGGCCTTTTGGAAATCCCACTGTTTAATAATCTGATCCATAGTCCTGTGCTCTCAGATGAAGGCAGGGCTGAGTTGTTTTGTTGGGAGACAGCTTGAAATAATCATTTTTTTTTAAAGAAAGTGTTTGTAGTTTTTAAAATTAAGTGTTTCTGTTGAGGGTGAAGGTATAATATAGATTTTCAGARTCCCACTAAGAAAGATCCTACACACCAATGCATTGAAATGGTTTAACATAAGCAATTGAAAGATAGTCATTAAATTCAGCAGTTATATCTTCGTAGGAACAGTTTCATCATTTGTCAGACTGGAAGAGGGGAAGTTTAGATTGGATATTGGGAAAAAATCCTTCCCTGTGAGGGTGGGGAGGCCCTGGCAGAGGCTGCCCGGAGAAGCTGGGGCTGCCCCATCCCTGGAAGTGTCCAAGGTCAGGTTGGGGCTTGGAGCAACCTGGGATAGTGGAAGGTGTTCCTGCCCATGGCATGGGGTGGGATGAGATGATCTTTAAGGTCCCTTCCAACCCCAACCATTCTGGGATTCTATAATATTTTTAGATACATTCAAAAACATTTCTAAAGTTTTTTCACTCTTTCAAACAGTTTTGGTTTAATTGCAGCCACCCCCTGCATGTGGTTGTGTTTATGYTGTGAGCAAGCTCAGGGCAGTTTTGTCTGGTATATTCCTATTGCAGAGCTTTTTGGGGAATTTTTCAGACTTCTATAAATGCATTTTAAAGATTTTTTTAATGTCATTGTGAAGGATGATTAGAGAATTGCAAAAACCTGCATCAAAACCCCAGCAATACCACCATGAGCTTGGCAGAATCTTTCATGCAGAAGCCCTGATGTCTCCAGGGAGCTCCTGGGGACAGTTTGTGGGTTCATTCCTCCTCCTCTGGTGTCAGGACTGGAGTTGGGCCAGTGGGTGCCCAGTGTCAGGGCTCAGTTCTGGGTGGGCACAGCCAGCACTGGCTCCARCCTGAGACCCTGCAGGTCCTTTCTCCTGCATATCCCATATTCCAGCTCCGGCTGAAACCTGCAGGGATCACTGTGAGAATCAACCTTTGCATTCGGCCCCAGAGCTGCACGYGGGGTTATAATGAAACCTTCCCGGGGACACTGGGCTGGGTAACAGTGTCTGGCTGCAGCCACTGCTCTCTGAGCAGTGATTCATCAGAGTGAACCGGGACAAGGCTTTAATAAGAGGCACAACACTGCCCGGGGCAAAGTGAGAGCACAGACTTATCAAAGGCGCTGAACTTTGATTCAAATCTAATTCCATTATTGCCTCGGAAATAGGTTAAGGTCTGGGGGCTGGTKATTGCTTGGGAATGCAGTTTAGGTAAATGAATAGTGCTTGGTTTGGGGAAAAATTTCTCTCCAGTGATATTATGGACTTGTTTCCAGAGCGTTGGACAGGTTTTTGAGGAATTCTCTGTGTATGGAACCCAGAGTACCAATGGCTTTAGGTTCTCCATCCCTTTTCCTCATCTGCTTCCTTTAAGAGCTGTGATTTTTTACTGTGAAATCTCAGCTCTGAACCCAAACTAAAACCCAACCAAAGACAATGCCATCTTCAGCTGTGGCCTCATCCCTCAGCTTGCTTTCCTGCTCTGGGATTACTTTAATAACTCGCAATTTTAATGATGTTACAGCTGCTGCTGAAGTTTGCTCTGTTGCTGTCATACTTCAGAAATGCCTGTGGTGACTAAAGCTCTGGATTAAAACAGGGAATGGACAGGAACTCCTTGTCCTGTGTCTTCTCACACACCTTGCAGTCTGCTGAACCCTCCAAGCAGGGCGATGAAGGAGGTCCTCTGTCTGTTTTCCTGATGAGCTTCATTTTTTGTAGGATTATCCATAATTAGYGAGGCTCAAAATTTCTGAAGCCTCGAGTTAGGCAGTGGGGGCAGAGGTTTGTAGGTYGAGACTCTTCCATTCCTGACCCTGACAGGCCCTGTCCTTCTCTGCCCCTCGGCTCCRTGGGCCTGGGAGATTCTGCCTGGCTTTTGGCACGGGAATTGTGTTTAAATTGTCCCTCTGAGCATTTATTCCATTGAAGCATTCGCATTTCTTTCCTGGAATTTCTTTTGGTCCTGGCTACCTTCTCTTTGGAAGCGTGACTCTCACTGATAGGACAGCGATGTCCTGTCAGGGGAGCTCTGTCCCACATCCCRTGTCCTTGTCTTTCCAGGGCAGAATCCATCAGCTCTCATTCCTCCTTTTCCACTGAGAAAGGTCCTTTGCACACCTGTTTCAGGGAGGCTGGGGCTTGATCTGCAGATATTTATCATCTCCCTAAGTGTGGAAACAAAAGGCCACTTAGTCCGTGATGGATGTAATCCTTTTTTTTTATTATTATTATTCCACACAATTTTAAGTCAAAGCAATATTACYGCGGTTTTGTTTTTCAAGAAAATCCCCTTTTTTTCCCTGTGGTTAAAGCTGTATTTTRAGCTGTATATAGAATTGTCTGTATAGAACTGTATTTTGATAGAAAATAGATGCTGCAGTTGAAATTGCAATAAGGAAACAGAGAAACAACAGGCACTGCTGAGATCGAAGGACTGATTAGGAGTGCAAATTAGATTTAGATTTCCTGAATATCTAACAGCAGCTAAACATTTTTTTGTCCTTTGTGTATGAGCATTTCCATTAAAATTTACAAAGGGCTTGAACTGGATTAGACTCCCACAGTCACTTTGAAATAACAAAATACAACTTGGCTGACAGGGGCTGTTTAGAAACCTTTTGCAAAAATTATCTTCAGAAACGTTAGCACTTAGCAGTTACAAAATGTCTACTTTTGTCTTGCCCCCTCTGCCAAGTTCCCTTTTTGTGTTGCCGTGAGGAGGATAAATTATCCGGCTCGCGGAGATAAAGCGCGGAGAGGTGAGATTGCTGCAGCTGAATGCTCGCCGCTCCCAGCGCCGCGGCCTCCGCTCCGCCGCGAATTTACCCCCCTGGCTCTGCCTCTGTCAATCAGCCCCCTAATGAATACATTCCTAAACGAGCTTGGGGTTTTTTCCCTTTCTAGAAGATGYAATTAATGTTTTGGCGTAAGACACCACGTTTATAATAAATGTATAGCGCGAGGCGTTCGGGGTAATACAAGRAATTATCTGAACAGAAAGAGGCGTTTCAGGCATTGCTCTGGAGAGGCTGAAAAGTGCTGGCATAGGGCAGAGRGGGAAATGCCACCTTGGACGTGCCACCAGGAATTCTTTACGCCCTGACATGTGGGGTTATGCTCAACACGAGCTGRGCATGGGGCTGAGGGCAAGGACACAAATAAAGTCTCTTTTGCTGTTGCGCTCTCAGTGCTCTTTTGTGGCAAATGTCTGCAAGAATGTGCTCCATAAAAAGGGGGGGAGTGTCCAAGAGGTTTCCCTCCAATAAAAGGAAGAGCAGGATTTTCTTTCCCAGATAATTCCCTCCAAAGAAGCAGTGACATGCAGACTGSCTGAAACAGGAGGTGGAAGACAATTTTAGCAATAGGTGGTGACAGTTTCTTTTAATCTTCTTTATATTCTGATGTCTCAGTCTGGTGGCTGACTAACAATATCTATGGGTTCATCTAACCAGGAAGCCTTTTGACAGTGTCATTTTTCCATCTCTTTATTTGCTAAGATGTGTCCTCTGAGGATGCGATGGTGGTGCCATCAGAGGGGTCAGAGGCTTGGAGGGGTTCCCTCTGTTTTTCCTCATCAGGAATTGAGCTAAGGGCAATGCAACAGGGCAGAGCTGGCCAGAGCAGGTTGGGGCTTAGGGAAGGTGTTGCACTGGGTGAGGTTGTCAGTTTATATCAAAAATCCAATCTGAGAGGGGTTTTCTTCATGATGCCTTCCCAGTTCAGGGTGTTGGGATTGGCAGGAGACATGGCCTGAGGAGGGGAGAGGCCAGGAAATCTCATTTCAGGCAAATGTTTTATCCTAGTGCATTCTGGATGTGAATCAAACCCATCAACTAAAGCTTGGACAGGTTGTGTCCAATTCTGGTACTTCAGGCCAGACTCCAACTGCAGTTTCCTTAGGGGTCTCTGGTAAAAGTCTGTGCCATCAGATCAGGCTGTCATTGGTAACCTCACCTGCTTTCTTTATTTCATGGAATCACAGAATTCCAGAATGGTTTGGATTGGAAGTGACCTTGAAGATCATCCAGTCCCACCCCTGCCATGGGCAGGGACACCTTCCACTATCCCAGGCTGCTCCAAGCCCCATCCAACCTGGCCTTGGACACTTCCAGGGATGAGGCAGCCACAGCTTCTCTGGGCAACCTGTGCCAGGGCCTCACCTCTCTCACAGGGAAGGATTCCTTCCCAATATCCAAAATAAACTGTCCCTCCATCAGTCTGAAGCCATTCCCCCTTGTCCTGTCACTCCAGGCCCTTGTAAAGACTCTCTCCATCTTTCTTGTTGCTCCTTCAGGCACTGGAAGGCCACAGTTAGGTCAYCCCAAAGCTTCTCTTCTCCAGGCTGAACAATTCCGATTCTCGCAACCTTTTGTCACAGCAGAGCTGCTCCATCCCTYTGATCCCCTTGGTGCCTCCTCTGGACTCGCTCCAACAGCTCCACGTAGCTCATCCGCAATTTCTCTCCTCTTGCAGTGGGTGTGCAGTGAATTCCCTGCAGAAGAGGGGATTGGACTCTAAATTCCTCTTGGCAGAGCCTGGACCTGCTTTGTCTGTGCAGAGTGCCCAGAGCAATGGGGGTTGAGCCCAGAGCTGCCCAGGTACAGTGAGGAGCCATGGGAATTATCCCTGGGATTCACCTTCCTTACTGTCCTCAGAGCTCCCACACTTCCCAGTGACTGGCGCTGGATCCGGGTCTGTGAAAGAAAGGAAACCACGAGTTTTGTGTTTCAAAACACAAATTCTGCCCCGGCCTGTTGGGRCCTGCTGTGAGCAGAGCTGTGTAAAGGTGGGCTGACGTTCATAAACCTCCCACGARGAAACTTTCCGGGCTTTGTACCCGGCTCCAGGTGACCTGCATTGCTGACACTACCCTGGAAGCCCAAAAGCACATGGAAACATTGCCAAATATATTCATATTCATTTTGGYTGGTCCTGCAGAGTGGGTGCAGTTGGAAAAATCCGTAGGCTGGAATTGTGCTGATACCCAATTGCCATTTTTAATGAGATTTTATCCCTCCCTCCAAGGCCTGGTGGGTGCAGCACCTCCTTGGCCTGTTCAGGATGAATTTTTCAGGCCATGCTGAGGGGGTCATTGGCTCTTTGGCTTTTAGGGAATCAAGAGCGGCAGCAGAAAACTTCATTCCATGTCTTGCAATGCCTAAAAACCCCTTTCTGCCTCGGAAATCCAAGAGCTTGGTGTGTTTGGGCCGTGCTTGGGGTGGATAAACGAGATCTTCCCTTGCCGAGAGCAAAGCATGTGTAAATCAAGAACTATTCCCAAATAAAGCCAGTAGCTCGGGGTAGTGAACACATTCCAAAGTTTACCTGGTAATACACAGAAACTTGGGGGAAAAAAAAAAGGAGTGAAATTAATCCAGTGGTTCATTGCCATTGTGTAGCTGTGGGGTTTTATTGTTTCTGGAGAACGTGAGGCTTGGACTAAACACAGAATAACAGTTTACTTAYGTATAAATAGAAAAACAATACTTATATTATGCTCATATAAAATGAATAAATGTGTAATTTAAATTAGTGTATTAAAATAAAAGTTAACAAAGCACAAGTTTTCACTGCTGGCTTGGAGTAGGTGTCTCCCTACCAATGACTGTGTGAGGTTTTTTGGGATGTGGAGGCAGCACAGGGCACATCCCTGGTGTCCCCTCCTGGCAGGAGGTGGTTTGTGGCTCCTGAACTCACCTGGAGGGACACCTGGTCCTGCAGGTCTTGACTTGTATATTGAGCTTTTAGCCAATCTGTAGATCTGTAAATACAGGGTTTGGGGTTTTGGGGGGTAAAACGGTCTCTCCAGCCCCCAATAAACAATTTCTGAATTCCTTCCAACTTGGAGACCAAAGACAAAAGGTTCCCTCTCCGCTCAGCTTGGCTGCCAGCAGTACCTGCAGTAATTCCACACCACTCTGCCCGGCCTGGAGGGATCCCAGGATCCCTGCACGCGCCAGGGGGGTGGGACGTGCGGGGCAGGCTGCGCTCCCATCGGGAAAGGGTTAACTGCCAAGGCAGAACACAAACAGAGATGCGAGCAAACAGTCCCGGGCAGAAACCGGACCCATCACTTCCCTCTAATGAAAACCAGATTCACTCCTCCAACAATCATCCCACTGTTCCGGCACGGCCCTCCCTGCAGAGAACAGCATTGTTGTTCCTCCTAAAAAAAACCCCCTCTGAACCCCTACCTTGTATTTCTAGAGATAATCTATTTTATCATCTGGATAAGGAAAAAATAAAGTTAATTTTGTTTTCCAGGTCTGATACTTCCAAATAAAAGGGAAAGGGAGGGAGTTTGCAGTGCCGTGGGTCCGGATCTGAGTGGGAATTAATTCAGACAAARTAAATGAAATTGCACGAGTTAAAGTCTTAAATGTGTCTTGCATCCCCCTTTTTAAAATTTTTTTAGAGGGGGGACAGGTATGAGGGCTGTTTGGAGAGGGAATGAGTTCCACTTGGAGAAGCAGACCTTGTTTCCCTCCATCACCCCCATCCATCCYTGCCTGTGGATTCCTCTTCCGCACCAGCCTGTGCACCAAAAGGGACACTTGCCCTGAGAAATATTTACTGTATAGTGCACAGTTGGACTGTGGGATTTGGGATGAGATTAGGGATTTTCTGGACTGGATCTCACTGGCCCTTCACAGACCAGAACCCTTGGTTCAGATCTCTTTAGGCAGATGCAAAGTGACCACAACTGGGACAGAGATATTCTTGGAAACCCAGCCTATTTTTGGCAGAACCTTGAAAAAATACAGTTTCCTCAGACACTTTTGCTTGAACTGTGAATATTTTTGCACGTCCCTGGTGGATGTCACATCTCTGTGCCCGTGTTTCTGGGGTGCCACAGGAAGTCTGTTGAGAGCTTTCACTGCCTGCCCTTGTGAGCARCATTGACTCAGCCTTTAACAACCTGATCAAAACATGCCGTGCAGAGGCTTTGGAAAGCTGTTGGTTTGGATTTCATGCTTTGCAACTGATTTGGTTGGGGATACAACAGGATTCTGATTTGACTATGAAAGAATCAGAATTCAGACTTTTATCTCCCTGAGCATTTCCCTTAAACAGACAAGTCAACTGTGAGCTCTTTATAGATTTATCCTGCTCCTCGATATGTCCCAACAGCCGAGCTGTTCCCTGTGAAGGCGAGTCCTTCAGCTACACAAATATCCCAGTGCTTTTTAAACATGCTCCAAAGAGACATTTATTTTGGCTACAACAATATTTTCCTTATATTGCTCTTATGAGATTCAACATTTCCAGAAATAACTTCTGAAAGATGCTGAGGGTCTGGGGTGTAGGTGTTGTCAGATAGAGCAGGGGAGGGTTTTACAATGCACAGTGTGTGCTAGGTCTGATTCTGAGAAGCGAGGAGTTGGGTTGGGAAACTGGAGCAGCTTTTTCAAGCAATTATTACAAAATAACATCTTTTCCTGCACCCTACAGAGCTGTTATCCCATAAATTCGCTGTGGAGAGATTACTGGGTGCATCTGATGATCTCTCACTGATGCTTTGAGTTTGAGAGTTTGAAGTCTCCTCTGAACGTGCTTGGTAGCCTACGTGCAGTGATTGCTAAAGCTTTATTGTGGGGTTAGATTGAAGGTATTGTGGGATATTTAACTGACTAAAATCAGGAATCAACAAATTATTTGCTGTCCTCAACCTAAGGGCCTGTTTGTGTCTTTCCATTTCCAAGGGACTGTGCAGACATCAGTTAATTCCCACCTGACCCTCAGCAAACCCCAGGTATCAGCATCCCTTGCTCTGACTGGGCTTGCCTGGAACCAGGTAGTTTGGGCTCAGGAAAATCCAATTCCAGGCTGTGCCAATTTCACAKTCACACCTGTGCCTGTTGCAGACGTGGCCTGGATTTTGTGCAGTGGTGATTTTTACAATCACAAAATCACAGAATCATAGAATGGTTTGGGTTGGGAGGGACCTTAGAGATCATCTCATCCCACTCCTGCCATGGACAGGGACACCTTCCCCTATCCCAGGCTGCTGCAAACCCTGTCCAGTCTGGCCTTGGACACTTCCAGGGATGGGGCAGCCACAGCTTCTCTGGGCAGCCTGTGCCAGGGCCTCACCACCCTCACAGGGAAAGATTTCTTCCCAATGTCCCACCTAAACATCCCTTCTTTCAGTGTGAACCCATTCCCCCCGTCCTGTCACTCCAATTCCTGATGCAGAGCCCCTCTTCCTTCCCTGTAGCCCCTTCAGATCCTGGAGGGTGCTGTGAGGTCTCCACACAACCTTCTCTTCTCCAGGCTGAACATTCCCAGCTCTCCCAGCCTGGCTCCATAGGGAAGATGCTCCAGTCCCCTTGGCAACTTCGTGGTCCCCTCTGGACTTGCTCCAACAGTTCCCCGTCCCTAGGCTGGGGGCACCAGACCTGTGTGCAGTATTCCAGGTGGGGTCTCAGGAGAGCAGAGCAGAATTCCCCCCCTGGACCTGCCGCCCACGCCGGGAYCAGCCCGGGGCTTGGGGGGGTTCTGGGCTGCCAGGCAACGCTGTTGGCTCACGCTGAGTTTTTCATCAAGCRTCACCCCCGGGTCCTTCCCTGCAGGGCTGCCCTGTTGGGAACAGCTTGGTTGGTGTGTACAGCAGCCCGTTATTCGCAGGCACAAAGTGGCACTTCTGTGGGGCTGAAAGAAAACGTGGAATGCTGGATTCCCGTACATTAATTTTCAGGTTTTCTCGGGGCATGACATAGGTGTGCAGATGTGTAGGCCCGCGTGGCGGAGGGGAGAAGGCGGCGCATTCATGAAGAGCCCAGTGTTCAAAGAGAACTGCATCACTTCCCATTCATTTCTGCAACACTCCCAAAAGTGCTGACCCAAGCCAAAACCTCTCCTCTCCCTTCTGCTCGTGGGGAGGGGTTGGGGATTTGTGAATGTGTGAAAGTATTAGCTGCCAGTTATAACTGGAATRGAGCCTAGAGGAACCCAAATCCTTCAGCAGGAAAGTTTGTAATACATTATCTCTGGAATTGGCCCAGCTTTCAAAACCAGGAAGCATTAATAGGAATAAATGTGAGCACCATTAGCACTTCCAAAGGCATGATTTATTAGCCATTTTGGTTGCAAAATATTGTTTAGCTGCATAATCTTGTTCATTTAAATAGGAAATGTCATCAATGGATTAGTTTATTAAATACACACACCTGAAAGTGAGGGAATTCCTTGCACTCCCGGCCGGAGCAGGCAGGCACTGTGCGCTGTCTCTGCACTCCATGCTGGGCCTGCTYTGGGAGAGGGGAGGATTTTCTGCTCTGAAGGAATTTCTGAGCTTTTAAAGAGGAGTGAAAGCAGAAGAGAGTTGGGGCTGAGGGATGCTGGGCATGTGCATCCCCAGAGGGGCCGCGGAGGGACCGGCACCGCCTGGGTGGGAGCAGGGAAGGGCTGGAACGAGGGTGCCAGGGTGAGGGGGGGCTTTCTGTTCGTGTCAAACTCGGGTTTATTCTTCTGGGCACAATGTGGATGAAACTGGATTCCTTCCCTGGCTCCAAAAAGGAACAAGGCTGCTGGGGTGGGAGTGACAGGGAAGACTGGGATCAGGCAGGGCTGGGATCAGGCAGGGCTGGTTTAGGGTCGGTGCTGCCACTGTCACCTGGGGTGTCCCAGCACAATGTTGGTCTCTCCAACGTTTGTGTCCAAAATACTCTGAGGACTCTGAAGGTCCCGATCTTGCTGCAGTTCTGTTTTCTGCCATAAACGAAGCTCCAGTTTCCCAGCACTTGTCTATTACAACTCAGAGAAAAAGCTTACTTAAATAAAACAGGGACATGTTCTACTTTAGTGGGCATAAGCAGCTGGCCAGTGACCGTTCTATCTCGTAATCTGCTGAGTTTTACTTGCTCTCTGACTGATTCATGGAGGCAATGCTAATTACTCTGCCTTTTTTTCTAGTACAAGATATTTCTTTCCCCCTAATGTCCTGCCCCCGTAGTCAGTCTGTTCCCTGTAAAATCCTCTCCTTCCCTCTCCTCCTTTGATCTCCTGGTTAGGGTTCACCTCCTTCATTTTTTGCAATTACCAGTCTGCAGCGAGGATGCCCCTGACCTTTCTCCAGCAGTCTGGCAGACACATGGGGCAGGAAGCTTGGGTTTTATTTCAGCCTTTCCCACTATCCATCTTGGATGGATTACAACAGTAGCAGCTCCGACTGTCTTGGAGCCCTTTTTGTGATAAACAGAGGTAACCTCACAGACACAGGGAAATGGCAGGCTGGGGATGGGCTGAATGGGCACGTTTTYGGTGGGTAATCAGATGCAAAAGCCCCTCGTGGTCTCTATGTTGCTATACTGGGAAGAATTTCTTTTATATCAAGTTCAGCAGTTACTGCAGAGCACAGCCTGTTCTGGGGAAGAATCTATGGGGATGTCAATACAGCAAATGAGTCACTTGCTAAAAAAAAAAAAGGAGAAAACTTCCTTCTGTTCTGCTGCTGCTCCGCTGCATTCCTCTGATTTCAAAGTTTTGAATCTGCAGCAGCAGCAGCGGAACAGGCAAAATAAATCAAACTGCCAGAAATGCTTTGCCAAAGATTAGGATGGATCTTGGGGTTTGTGTTTGAATCTCGAGGAGATGGGTGAGTTTATCAGAAAGGGGATGAGTTTGTCTGTCAAATGAAAGAGGGAATTCAGGTTGGATGTTAGGAGGAAATTCTTCCCTGTGAGGGTGGTGAGGCCCTGGCACAGGTTGCCCAGAGAAGTCTGCCAAAATGGAAGAGACATTAAAGACCATCTAATTCCAACCCCTTCCACTATCCCAGGTTGCTCCAAGCCCCGTCCGACCTGGCCTTGGACACTGCCAGGGATCCAGGGGCAGCCACAGCTTCTCTGGGCAACCTGGGCCAGGGCCTCACCACCCTCACAGGGAACAATTATTTCATAATATCTGATCTCACCCTGCTCTCTGTCAGTTTGGAGCCATTCCCCCCAGTCCTGGCATTTCATTTTAGGGGTGTTGGGATTCAGAGCAGCAAGGAAAAGCGAAGACAGGCTCCTATGTGAGAGGAGGGGGCGGGGAGGGAGAGATGAGCCTGTGGAATGACATTCTAACTTTACCTGCTGGCTGAACGTATCTGTGGATTTAAATGACATCTCAGGGGACAGTATCAAACTTCTGAATTCCATTCATCCATCAGATGGGAGAACAAGACCTGGCTTTCAGTCGGGTGGGAGCTGGAGATTTCTCCTGGAGTAAATGAGCTCAGACCACACAGATAAAGAACGTCTTCTGTTCCGTCTGAAAACATTTCAGGGGAGAATCATCTGTCACTTGGCTCCGGGCTGAGGCCTCTCGGCTCCCACTGAGGCGCAGAGGCCRCCACAACAGGGACCCTTTTCAAACCCTTCCCAGTCCCTCATTCCATTGGAACTTCCAGAATTTGCTTCTTGTAGTTTAAAGCAAAGTGCCCAGCACGGGAAGGCTGCAGGTAATTCCACTGCAGGTCATTCCATGCAGGCACGAGTGCCCTGGGGAAGGCTGGGCTGGGTCACTCCTGAGTCCTGCAGAGCTGCTGCTTTATGGATTTAGYGTCCCTTCACTTTTTTCCCTCCATCAAATGTCCCTCTATCCTGACCAAACGCCAGACTGAAGGAGATTTTGCATGGGGAGTTCRTTCTCTGGGGTGGATCCTCACTCATCTGTGTTATTTCAGATTTTATCAGGACTCAAATGTAATTTTTACTGCTAGAACAAATGCATTAGAGTCAATGTGCCAGTTAATATCAGTCCAGTGCAGGCAGGGACCTGTGCTTTAATTTAGAATAACCTCTGGGGAAGAACCAAAGCCTCCCATGTCAGCCCAGCTACCAAAGTCTGTGATTTTGGAAAGTTTTGCAGTTTTTATACCACTTGTGCTCATCCAGTCTGGACAGACTGGCTGATCCTGCAGGTTGCGATGCCTTTTTTTAGTGTTAAAAGCTGTTTGTTCACCAGAAATTCTGTTCAGGAGGCTGAAACTAATCCCAAATTAGCTAAATTTTAATTAATATTTTTAACTGAATTAAAGATGTATTTAAAAATGTCAGGAATCCTCTTCAGAGAAGGGTCTAGAACATGGTTCCCCCATACTTTTACTTCCCGGTGGCTTTGGGACACTCCCACCCGGGGCTCGCACAGAAAGCCTTGTTTAATGTCTCACTTTGTCTGAATAATGACGTTTCCATTCGGTGAAGGGGGATAACAGCTTTTCCAAGGAATGGGAATGTGAAGGGGACCAGCAGCAGACACAGAGAAGGCGTTGGAGCAGGGGGCGAATGCTCAGGGCCCGGTGTGAGCCCTGGGGCTCCTTTAGTTGCCCTGAAGAGAAAAAGTGGCTGTAGGTGTGGAAGAGGAGAAGTTCCCCCGACACAAAAGTACTGAAAGATCAAACTTGGTCTTTTTGGCTTCATTTCAAAGAGAAAGAAAAACCCACCGAGGTGTAGCGAAATTCCCTCACAGTCGCAGCCTTCCAAACCCAAGAATCACTGGAAAACTCAATGCGTGGGGGGTTTTTTTGTGAAATATTTCAGCGTGATTCCCAGAACAAATGAGTTTGGCTAAAGTGGAGATAAGGATCTGAAATGCGAATCACGGGCTCGTTTCGTTGGAAGCTGCCATGGAAACAGATCCCCGGTTAACTTTGTTATCTACAAAGGCTCCATCGGAACACACGATCCTAATGATTTCCACCCAATTCACAGCTCTCCGGGGCAGGCACCGCTCCTGGATCACAAAGGAATGCGTGCCCTGTGTGTTTGTGGCGTGTTTGTCCGTGCAGGATGGGCAAAACACACCGTGGGCAGAGAAAAGGAGCAAGGAAGGGCCGTTTAAAGCAGAACTTCGTTTTAATTAAAACAAAAAGCAGCTTTTCAAATCCGAGCTGTCGGGCTGGTTAACTTCGCRTCCCGGGCCGGCAAAGATAGATTTTCATCTTTGCGGTGCCTTAGTTAGTGGTTCCTGGCACATTACATTAACTAATTTGAGATCGAATTATCAAATTTGCTCATTGCTGCTAGCACTAATTTGAAACCTTACAATAAAGAACAGTTTGAGAGGCAGATGAAAGGTTGCCACCCACGGAGGCTCCAAGACCTGTCCCTGGTGTATCACAGCAAGGTTCGGAAAGATTTGGGGTAATTGCAGTCATGAGCTGGAGTTGATTGAAGAAAATTATACCCCAGTTTTTTACTACAAGCTTTTTTCCCCCCCTTTTTCTCCCTTTTATTGTGTGTGTGGCTTTTCTTAAATTATGCTGGGAAACATTATTGCACGGGAGACAAAGTGTTGCATTTTTAAGAACTTTATTAAAACTTTTCTTAAAATGCATGCAGCTTTAATACTGCTGAAGCTCTGAAGAATTCTTCATACAGATGTTACCTGTGTTTTCCGAGAGGTTTTAAATTTTATTGTATCTGAGGTTTTTGTGTTTGCTAAACTTCCAGGCAAAACCACGTTAATGATGTAAAATCTTTCACGTCTCGTTAGCAAAGCTCTTGTGGCCCTTCTGAGCCTCGGTTTTATGAGGAAAGCCTTTCGATTGCTAGGTTTGAAAATGATAATTGTGAGCTGAGAGCAATTTCSTAAACATTTCCTAACGGTGATAAAAGTGATGCAGCAGTTTCTCTGCTGCTTGCTTGAATTACCGTCCTCAAAGAACTCGCATTTTAACAAGTTCTGCAGGCTGGAGCAGTGGGGGTCCTGAGAGAGGCATTTTCTTTCTGACCTTCCTGAGATAAATAATTAAGACGGAGTCTAGATAAAGATCACTGTCAAAGGTGAGGGGTCAGCCCGGCTGCCTGCCCTGAGCGCCGCAATGGCCCTGCTTGCTGCGGCCGCCGCTCGGCCGCAGCCGCGTGTCAGCAGCAACAAAAGTTTGGGGCTCTGTGGACAGGCAGAGCACTGGGAAAGGAGAGCTGTGGGCGGTGAGGGACTCTGTTGACAGTGGGGATCCAGCAAATGGGGGTTTTCAACCCAAAATTTCCCTCTCTGGTCAAGGGGAAGGGAACAGGTGAGGGGATGGTAACAAGGCTTGAAATTTGCAGAGTGCAAAGGTTAAAATCAGAGAGTCAAGGGATGGTTTGAATTGGAGAGACCTTAAAAACCAACCCAGCTCCACTCCCTGCCACGGGCAGGGACACCTTCCACTATCCCAGGGTGATCCAAGCMCCGTCCAACCTGGCCTTGGACACTCCCAGGGATGGGGCAGCCACAGCTTCTCTGGGCCTCCCCACCCTCACAGGAAGGAATTTCTTCCCAATATCCCATCTCACCACAGCTCTGGCTGTGGGAAGCCATTCCCCCTCGAGTGAGGATGCTCAGACGCCCYTTGGCACGGAGCTGGGCCAGCCCCAGCCCAGCAGTGGGTGCTGGAACTGCTCCCAGCGGGAATTGCTGGCAGTGCCATGCACGTGGAGCAGCCCTGCCCGTGCTCGCGTCAGCTCCGAGCACCRGGAGCAGTTTCCCAGCTTTTTGGGGGTGGGAGCACGTCGTGCCCCGGGTGCCCTCACCCTGGGGGTGCCTGGGCTGGGCCCCACTCAGCCACAGAGGGCAGGAAGGGGCTGTGCCTTTAAGTGTCCCCGCAAGGTCTCTGCAGCCCRGGCTGCTCTTGTTTTGAAGAGGGAGTGCTCGGGGGCTCGTTCCAGAGCTCAGTGACAGAGAGGAAACAGGGCCAGGAATAAATGGCCTGTTGATTTACTCAAGTTACATCATTTTCTTCCCCTCAAGAGCCTATAAATCTCACGCTCCTTGTAAAAACAGAATTTAAAAACAATTGAGAGCTTCTGAGACGACCCCATAGCTTCCAGCCGCTGTGGCCTCCGAATATAGAGCTGCCTTTCACAGCCTGGCCCACTTGGTTCATATTAGATACCGGGAGCCCCGCTCCCAGCTAAGCAGCAGAAGCTGTTAAGATATTTTATAGTCGTCCTCGTGGTTTAGATAACACTCTCCCCGTACAGAGGGCCGGGTCTGAGCCCGAGAGCAGCTTCCTGGCTGGGCCACGCAGCGCCGAGCCATTAATTCACACGTTCGGGTTTCTGCCCTCCCCACGAACAGTCCTGATCAAAGGCACCCCGGGCTGGCAGAGCTGCCTCTGCTAAAAAGTGGGTTCTTCTGCTTATTGCACAATTTATGGCCTCTTGGCTCGGAGGGTTTGTATTTTAAGTGAAATGATCACTTGCTGAGGTGGCTGCAGCGCTCGTTGGTTTTGCTTTCAGTCTCGCGGCTGAAGAGATCTTTAAATTCCACAGGGGTTTGTGTTCTGCTGGTTTTTCGTGGCTCATGAGACGCCGTGAGCTGCAGCACCCCGGGGTCACGTTCGGGGTGGCGTCTGGGGGGCGAGCCAGGGGCTGCAATGGAGCAGTGAGTGTTCTGAGGTGGCAGTGCCCCAGCTGAGGGACCTTGTGCCTCCTCTCCCCTCTGGACTAGGAGCTGACCAGAACTGGGATTTCGTCTGTCCTGATGTCAGCAGCCAACACTCAAGGACAATTTTTATAGTTGTTATAGGGGGATGTGGGGTTTATGGGGCGAGGACTGGAGTTACTACAGCTGAGTGGGACCTCGTGCTTTAATCAGGGGCAGTAAAAACCCAGCTCAGGAGTCTCAGGGAACCTTGAGGAAACATCAGGGGCTTTTCCCAGGGTGTTTGCAGCCTTTTGCCAGCTGTGTAGCAATGTCACATCTTACGTAATGATGTCCAAGAGGCATTTCTCAGCCCAATCCAAGCTTTCAAGTGGCCAAATCCAAATTTTCACACCAAATCTCCAAAGTTCTGCTTTTGTTATTGTAGCTCATAAGCTCTAAAGTGGATTCTAGATTATTGAGTCTGTAAAAATATAAAAATCTGTCATTTAAACCGCTTTCTTCTGCATGAAATGTGAGTGAGGATTGTTCTTTTCATTCAGGAAGGGGAGAGTGGTGGCTGCTGCACTTGGCCGTGCTGTTCCTGGCTGAACTGGAGAGGGGAGTTTGTATTTCCCTATCAAGGGATGCTTTGATGATGATATTGTGGTTAAGTGCAGGAAGAGCAGAACTAAATAATGAAACCAGCAATTCCTTCTAGACTGATTTTCTTCCCCCCCCCCCCCCCCCCCCAGGAAAAGAAATAAACAGACAAGCTGACACAAGCTGGGAAATGCAGTTCTGCTCGTGCTGGCTCCCTGCCACCCCAGCGCAGGGGTGAGCGAGAGGGAATCCCTGCAGGCACAGCTCGCACAAACTCACTGGATTTACTTATCATTTATGAAAACAAAAGGAAGGTATCTCATGAATCTCTGGGTGGGTTGAGGTCTGCACGGGGATGGCCCCAGCAGCAGTTTCATCGTGTGCTGTGTCCTCACCACGCTCTGATTCCAATTTGCACTTTCCTTTTAGGAGTTTCCAAATAACYCAGTGGCTGGGTTAAAACAGCTGGGAGATGTTTCCCTCCCCAGACCTTTGAGCCTGATGAAACTCTGTTATTCCGGGAGGATGCCTGGAGACATTAACACACGCTTGTACAGACAGCAGTTTAAGGTTAAATTTATGTGTATATAAACACACATATATAAAATATATGTATTTACAGGGATATATATGGATGGCTTGTGGAATTTGCTGCCGACCAATAATTTTGAACTTGAATTTGTGCTTCATTAATGGCTTTGATTTTGCAGAGAGATTTTTAGGAGGGCAAACATCATCGACTCTGGACTAGTCCAGCTCACTGTGATATTCAGCTGTTTAAGGACTGGACATTAAAGACTTTTTGTTACGTTGATGAAATTTGCTTTCTCTTCATTGCCAAATACTACAGAAAACTGAGGAGCATTCTCCATGTGTATTATGTAACTAAAAAATTTCATACTTCTGGTGCTGTGAAATGGAGGGTGTTGGGGTTTTTTTTAATTGGAATGGACTTTTTTTCCCTTGTTTTTTTTCCTTCTTTTCCATTGCCTGCTGTTTCCAACATGTTTGTTTGTGCAATGGGTTGTTCTACGTCTTGCAAATGGAAGTCTGTAGGGTTTGTAAGATGTGGTGTGACTGAACCCCCTGACTGCCAGCTGCAATCTCTGAACCAGAGATGGGGATCACAGAGGAGTCCTGAGCTCCTGACACCAGTTAAAGGAGCGTCTGGAGCTCATCCCAAGGAACCACTGCCCAGAAGGTCCTTTTGGGTGGAATAATGTGGGGATTGGTTCCTGAGCGCTGTGGTTTTCAGAGGCAAACATGGGTTTGCCTGATTCTAGTGTAAAATTACAAATAGTGTAACTTTGGGGTTTTTATGTTCATCAATCCTGTRTTTAATCCTTTTTTAAGTACTGTGATACCTTTTTTATAGACTTCCATTACAGTTTCTACTCCGATGTGAGTGCAAACTGCTTTGTGTGTGGCACAACTACAGTGGCAAACCTTTGGTGCCTCTCAGCATCTCAGAGTGTCGTTCTCGTGCCTCTGGCGCACATTTACAATTCTCTGTGTCTGTTTTCCTGGCCCAACTCTGTAAACCAGGTTGAAAATCTGGTTCAGATCCCTGCTGTGCCCAGCAGAACTGCCTGTTCCCCCTATTTCCCCTTCCACGAGGAACAATGCCTRTTTCCACATGTCCAGCAGCCACCCAGTTGCCCCGTTGGGCGAGMAGAAGCAGGTTCTCAACCCCAGTGGGGCACACACAGGGTTTTCTTTCAGCAGGGGATTAAAAAGCAGCTAAGAAAGAGACCCCACAGATGCCAGGAGCTGTTGAGCATTGAGTTGTAGCCTCCACGGAGCTTCGGTTCCTCGGTGGGCAGACAGGCAGGGGTTTTCATGCTGTTTGACAGTTATCTCCCAGCAGCATTACTGGGCTCATACATCCCCTTTCAGCAGCTCCCGATAGAGCTGACAGCAGGGGGATTCTGTTTTGTCTCAGCGAAGTAAAAAAAAAAAAAAAAAAAAAAAAGGTGGTCTTTTGGCAGTAGCCAAGGCCACACTCGAGCACCAAGGGGCACAATGTCTCCTCTGTCTCGGGGAGAAAATAGCTCCTGACAGGAATCAGCTTTCAGTCAACTGGCAGGCCCCTCTCCTGATGGGAGGCCGGGCTGGGATGCAGATAACCTGTTATCAGGGCAGGCTGGACGTGCAGCTCCATCGCCTCCCACCGCTGCTCCCGCAGGTGCTGGGGAGGGGGAACATAAAACACCATCCTCGGGAGAGCTTGTCCGAGTGGGACAAATGGAGGATGAAGGAAGGCAGCGCCCCGGGTGGGTGCCCAGAGCCTGCCCGCGGCTCGGGGTGCTCCATCTGCCCCTCGGTGTGCCTAGCGCAGAGCTGACGGTGTGTGTGCCCGGGGGGCTGGAGTGGGAATGCTGCCTTGGGATGAGCTTTGCGGGGTGGGAGGTGGATATTTGCACCTGGACATTTTTGTGATTATAGCAGGAACACACATGGTGATGACAGGAACACACATGATTATAACAGACACGATTTTAACATGAAATTTCTTCATAGAAAGGGTGGTCAGGCCTTGGAAGGGACTGCCCAGGGAGGTTTGGAGTCCCCACCCCTGGAGGTGTCCAAGGAAGGCCTGGACGTGGCACTCGGTGCTCTGGGCTGGGGACAGGGTGGGGGTCGGGCACAGGCTGGACTCGATGGCCTGGGAGGTGTTTTCCAGCCTCGATGGTTCCATGATTCTGTATGATTCTAGGAAGAGTCCCAGAGGCTCAGTGCTCCCTAAAGCAATGAGTTAGCCCTCACAGCACTGCCCTGAAATGAGAATGGAGGGGTAACAGAGACAGGGACAAGGCAAGGACACCCTTTCAGAGGGATCTTAACTCCATTGTGTTTCTGTCCTGTCAATCCTGGGCACTGCTCAGGGTCATCTCCCCCATCTCTCCCTGCTCGGACGTGGAGTGCTCAGCCCCACTGATAACCTTGGCCTTTCACATTTCACCTCAGGCAGGCAAAATATCCAAACATTCCAAAAAAACCCCAAACAAAACACAGAAAAGAAAACTTTCTGTGGCTTCTGCGAGATCAGTGGTGAACGCAGCAGTAGCTCACAATGGACAGCTTTGGGCCAGCTCTTCCTAAATTTGCCCCAGGATCAATCCAAGTTCTGTTTTCAATCCATGCACCTGGTCTGAAAGGACTCAGCTGCTGCCCCCATCTCACAGAYCCCCTCCCCACCCACCCTTTTGTGCACCAGGAATCGTTTTCCATTGAGGCCATCCACAATCAGGGCAGAGTTAGATGGGCTGATTATGGTAATTCTGTTTATGCTGACAAGAAGTTATTTGACCTCCAGGCTGTTCATGTTTCTGATATGGAATATTCCATGCACCTGCTGATAATGGGAAATCCATTGCACTGACATCTGGGATGCTGCAGTTGGAATTTTAAAGGCAGGGAAGGAACATCGAGGAAGAATTTCTCACCTTTATGTCCTCTAATAAAAATGTTGTGAAATTAGAACATTTTTCTTTCTCCTGGCTGGGGAGAAAAGTCTTCTGAATAATTCATTCCAGATCAACCCATTTGTTCAGGCTGCTTGGAAAGGTGATAAACCAATCAAGAGGGGATGAAAGTGAAGCTCAAAGTTCCTGTAATCACCTGTAGACTCAGATGAACATTCATAAATTGAACTGGGATGCTTTAATTACAGCAACATTTTGGAAAACATGTGATACTAATCTCACCAGAAACATCCTTCCAAGCTCCTCCTTCAGAGGCTGCGATTCTTCCCAAATTTTGATGCAGAAGGGATGCTCACTCTCAATTCCCCCATATCAGTGAGCCTTGGGAAGGGGGAGCCTGGCTCTTGCAGGAGGGCAAGGAGGTTTTCCCTGTTCTCTGGGGATGTGTAGGGATTGCTACAGGATTCTCAGGGAAGGGGAGATATTTTTGGGGTAGCATTTATGTTTTTCTGCTTTCACATCAAAGAAAACAGCCGTGCATCCCCAAAATCCCCATGTCCCGGGATGGTTCCTGTGCCAGCTGCAGCAGCACCAGGCTGTCCATCCCCTGCCCCTCACCCCGAGGCTTTGCTGCTCCTCCCAAGCCTGTCCTGACCCTCCTGCCCCGGGCTCTGGAGCGGTGACAAAAATGAAGAGGAGAGAGCACCCCGAGCTCATCACGAGTTCAAAGGGCCCAGCCCCAAMGCTGCCCAGGGCAGGCTCTCGCTGCTATCTGGGACATGCCATAGTTTGCCCGAGGATTTGGGGACGACTGTGCACTGTCAGCTCGCACGGTCCCGCCGGGCTCGGGAGCACAAATGCTTTCATGTCACTTTTATCTGACCCTGGACGCCGGAGCCAAGGGTACAGAGGTAGCTCTGGATTCTTTTTAATAAATGGTTGTGGCATCCTGGATGGTTTTCCTCGGGGTCGCTCGGCTGAGCGAGGCCRCCCCATCCCAGCCTGGGGGATGATTCCCATGAGGAATGGTCTCCTCCCATTATCCAGGGGCTCTGGGGAGGACAGGATGGGGATTTAAGGATACCTCCCACAGGCAGCAGCCGCAGCAGGGGCTGAACAGGTATCGGGATCAGCCTCTCAGCCCTGGAATTGCTGGAGGAACACCAAGGTGTTCTATCTCTTCAGCATTAAAAAATAGAAGAAATTGCAGCAAAATTTTTAGTAGCCATAAATGTAAAAAGTTGTATTAGGCTTGGGGGTTTTGTGTGGTTTTCAATTGTAAATTATTAAGTAAAACTGCAGCCTGAGGGTCTGCTCACACATCAGGACAGTGCCCTGCCACTGAGCAGAGCCTCAGCCCACAGGGGTAACACATTCTTTAAATACAGTTTTGTAAAGAAAACCCCAAACCCCAAAATTCTGGGGCTTCTGAACGCTGACAGTTAATGCTGAGACGAAGAAGCTTAAAGGTTTTCTCACCAATAACTGTTTTTTCTCCCAAATCCTTAACAAGGCACATCTATTTCTGCCACTTGAAGTTTTCAGGGGCACTCGTGTTGTAGTTCCCTTAATTGTCTCGAGTCCTTTCCCCACCGAAGCTGCTCAGCTCAAGTGGTCTGGCTGCGAGAGGTGATAAAGCTCCTCCAGAGCCAGGCTGGGGCTGAGAGGGAGCTCTGATAAGAGCTGCTGTGCAGTGCATCCTCAGGGAAGGAGCCAGCTAGATTTGGGGCTTCAGCKAGAGCATTCCCCAAACCCACCCACTTCTGCTGCTGAAATGTCTCACAGTTCGGGGCAGTTCTGATCTGAGTGCAGATAACCTCCTGATTTCTAAGACCTGTTTGTAAAGGGTAGATTGATTGTAAAGGGTAGATCGCTTTATAAAGGGTAGATTGCTTTATTAAGGGCAGATCATTTTAAAGGGGTTTCGCAGGTTGAGATTTGCCATCTTCAACACCACCACAATAAAGCAGGAGATGGTGTTTCTTTTATTCTCCCAAGACCCGGAGCCAAAGGACTTTGTCACCTGCTTGCTGCTGTCAGAAAGAACCCCCTGTGTTCGCAGCCATGATTCAGGGTCAAGAGGTAAGGAGATAAGGCCCCTCTTTTGTGAACGGGAGCTTGGCTTTCAGCGGGCAGGAAGCGGGAATGAATGCGGGAGAGCGGCAGGAGTCGGGATGCTGAAACCCCAGCCCGCTCTCATCTGATAAGGAGCAGACACCGCAGCTCTCCCCGGCGGGCGGCTCTGCCCGCAGCGCTCGGAGCCGGGCGGCAGGGGCTGCTGGGCACGGACACCCCCGCGGTGCCCCCGGGAGGGGTCTGCGGACAGCGACCGTGCCAGCCTCGTCCCCCTCGCCGCGGCCTCGCTGTCCCTGCCCGGCCTGCCCCGCCGCGTCCTTCCCCTGCCGGGGACAGCCTGGGTCTGGCAGGAGGCAAAGCTGCTGCTGCTCCAGGCAGAATCCTSACGGGGAGGTTTCGGGGATCGCTCCATTGGTGATCCCTGCGGGATAACCAGCTGGGAATGCCGGTGGGACTCGGGAAGAGCTGTCTCTAATGTTGCTCTGAGAGTCAAAACCATCCTGCCTTGGGAAGGGCAGTGATGGGCTGAGGAGACGCTCCAGCTGAGACATCCCAAAGGCATGACATCCCATGCTCGCTCCTTCCTTCCTTCCTTCCTTCCTTCCTTCCTTCCTTCCTTCCTTCCTCCCTCCCTTCCTCTCTCTCCCTCCACCTTTCTCCTTTCCTCCCTTCTTTTCTCTCTCCCTCCTTCTCTCCTTTTCACCTTCCCTCCTTCCTTCTCCCTCTCTCCCTTCCTCCTTCCTTCTCCCCTCTCCTCCTCCCTCCTTCCTTCTCCCTTGCTCCCTCCCTCGTTTCCTCCCCCCGTTCCTCCCTCCACCTTTCTTCCTCCCTCCCTTCTTTTCTCTCTCCCTCCTTCCCTCCTTTCCACCTTCCCTCCTCTCCTCCCTCCTCTGGTTGAAACCCTTTGCTCAACCAGAAASTGCCCCGATGAAAACAGCACAGTTTCACCTCAAAACCTATACCGTGATTTCAGCTTTTTCGGGTTTTTCCTGGGCTGTGGAAATGTAATTAGGATTTGCCTGCATAAAGCAGCAGTTCCCCAGAAAATCGTCAATTAATTGATTCCAATTACTCGTAATTGTTTCTCATACATTTCAATTAGTCTGTGGGGCTGTTTCCAGCAGCACCAGTCAATTATCCAGGTAATCAACGCGCCTTTGAGAACCGCCAGGGAAAGAAGGTGGGAAAAAGAGTTTGGGGAGGAAGGAGAACATTGTGGGTGTCAAATAGTGCCGATTGCTGATTCATCATTCGGCTGRACTTCAGAGACAGGGAAAATATCCAAAGTGAACGGGGCAGAGGTTGTGAGGAGGCAAAGGACTGGGGGTCTGAAAAACAACTCGAGTTATTTATCAGTAATTAACATAAAATGCATTCTCTCTTCATCCCTGAAGGGTGATTATATTTATTCTATAGAAAAGGAAAGGAACTCAAGTTCTCAGTTTCTTGTGAAGTGTCATTGCAGCCTGAGAGCAAAACAACCAGAAAATCACAGAATCATGGAATGGTTTGAGCTGGAGGGACCTTAAAACCCATCCCATCCCATGCCCTGCCATGGGCAGGGACRCCTTCCACTATCCCAGGTTGCTCCAAGCCCTGTCCAGCCTGGCCTTGGACACTTCCAGGGATGGGGCAGCCACAGCTTCTGTGGGAAATCCATTCCAGGGCCTCACCATCCTTACAGGGAAGGATTTGTTCTTAACATCAAATGTATTGGACTCCAGTTCTGCCAGATGGTGCCAAAGCATGGTCAGGCATCCTTCCCCAGACAGGAAACATCTCAGCTTTGCCCTTGCCTCCAATCCATATGGAAATCCAAAGGACTGGAAAATCAGAAGTGTATCAAAGCAATAAAGCTAATGAAATAATTAACAGGAAGAATATTGAAATTATTACAGTAGATATTTTCATGTTGATTAGAGATGTGATTTTGTAATGAATATTTCAGAATTGATTCTCAGCTGCAACTTCCAGTGTTCTGAGGGAGCCCTGGAGTGCTGGTCCATGCTGGAGCAGAGCATTCCCAGCTCTGTGCATTCCCAGCTCTGTGCATTCCC
>JACAXG010000099.1:1769331-1814080 GCA_018881555.1 Amblyornis subalaris
GCTCTGTGCATTCCCAGCTCTGTGCATTCCCTGCTCTGTGCATTCCCAGCTCAGTGCATTCCCAGCTCCGTGCATTCCCGACTCAGAGGAGAGCAGTGGGATGGATCCCAGGAGTGAGGGGCTGGTGCTGCAGGGCAGTGTCACAGCTCCTGGAACCAGCAATGCCCTGGTGGCTGCACAGGGACAAGGGGCTAAATTTCTCCAAAATCAGGGATTTTCATTATTTGGGACGTGTTGAGGAAATGGCAAACTGGCACTGGATTCACTCAAGCATTGACTGTAACTTCTGCAGTGTTGAAAAATTTCCTTTTCACTGTTGTTGATTTCAGAGTGGAGGTAGCAAAGGCTACCTTTGAGAGCTGCTGGAACGTTCTTTGGTAGCATCCTTATTGGTTTTGTTTTTATTATTAATGGGCCATTTGCAGGTGTTTTCTGTCTCCCAGCCTCTGGCTTTGCCTGACAGAGTATCTGGAGTTGGCTGGCAGGACCAGCCCTCTCAGGCACAATCACATCATTCCCATTGCAGTCAGGAGTGGAAAGGGAGCCAGCTCAGTGTTGTGACAGCCAGGCTTGGCTGTGAAGTTTTACACGAAAATGTCTACAATCTGAATATTCTCTAGGTTTGAACATTAAAAAGGAGCTTTTCACACATCATGCTTTAAAAAATTCCCTTGTAAATGTGTTCTCCCTCGGCTCTAGTGGCTTAGGAGTGCCCCAAATGGCTCTTGTAGGTGCCTAATTCTGATATGAAGCCTAAAAAAGCCRCTCAGGAATAAACCAGGATCCCTGGATTCTGCTCTGGATCCTGTCCTGCCTTGCAGCACTGTGTGAATCCCTGACCTCGATGGAAGGTTTCGTCACAGAGGTTTGGTAAACGCCAGGATTCAATGTTTGTGCCGTGCTGAGGTATCCCAAAAAACTGACATTGGTCCCAGGTAATGCTGTTATTCCCATCATATGTGCTTATAAATCCCAAATTCTGTTACTTTGAGCCTGTCATGCTGGACATCACCCCAATATCCACACTGCCAGAATATCCCACATTGCCAGAATATCCATTCTGTGGCAGAACGTGGGCATTTAGGTATTTAATAAAGTGGTTAATCATCTTTTTGCCATTAGAAAAAGGGTGGTTTAGGATCAAAACGTGTGCCTGTAGCTATTGTGCTGTGTACAGATAGATTTTTAACAGATTTCTGACTGTTGCAATGTAACAACCACCAATTCAAAGAGGTTGTGGGCAAGATGAAAGAAGTGGAAATGGAAATCTAATATTTTGAATGTTGTCAGTAGCAAAGTCTTGCTGAGGCCACTCAGCGCAGCTTGACAAAGCCCATTATTCACTAAAGTTGATAACAGTATCTGGGGTTTAATTAATATTGGTGATTTTTTTGCCGTGTGTGGACTCCATTCCGAGCAGAGTAAAGATGTAGCAGCAAACAAAGCGCAGGGTCCTGAGGTCAGGGACGGTCACTATGGAGCTGATATCAGTTACAGAACAGACAGGAGCAGATTGCCTTTATCTGACACTCAGCATTGTGCTGCAAAAGTTGGCAGTGCTAATAATCAGAGATGGGAGCGCTGGCTAAAGGAGCCCTGCTTAGCCTGTAATCAATCTTTCCCAAAAAAATAAAAGGAAGAAAGGAAAAGAGGGAAAACGAAGCAGCGCACACCTGCGAGGGTCCGGGGACTTGAAAGGCATGGAGAAAGTAAGATCCCACCTTGGGGAAACACTGGGGGCTTTCTGTGCTGAGCTCCAGCCACAGCTCTCAACGTGTGAGGGAACACGATCCAATCCCCCTCTCCGGGTCCTTTTCCTGCCCGGGTTTCCGTGGCTGTGACTGGAGGGTCAGTTTTGCTGATTCCCACCCAAATAACTCTGCACGACCAGGCTGCTCGGGATGGAGGCGGTTACAGGGTTCAGACACACCACCATGGGGAGACCGAAATGTTGTCCTGTTTGGGGCCTTAGGGGGGAGGTGTCTGAGCTTCAGGGGAGCTGTCCATGTGGCCAGAATCCGTTCCCATCGCTCTGGGAGGTGGATGAGCATCACACCCAACGGGCTTCCCGACAAGTCACACCCAACCTGCTTCCCACTCCCTGTGCCGTGCTGAGCTCCCCCACGTGCTGAACACCCAGAGAATCAGAGAATCCCAGACTGCTTTGGGTTGGAAGGGAACTTAAATATCATCCCATCCCACCCCTGCCATGGGCAGGGACACCTTCCACTATCCCAGGTTGCTCCAAGCCCCATCCAACCCGGCCTTGGACACTTCCAGGGATCCAGGGGCAGCCACAGCTTCTCTGGGCAACCTGTGCCAGGGCCTCACCACCCTTATAGTAAAGAATTCCTTTCTAACAGCCAATCTAAACCATCCTTTTCACTCCTTTTCCCCTAATTTTTGTTGGAACAGCTTCACCTGCTTTGGAGCATTGACTCAGTCTGGGTTCCTTGTGTGGTACTGGTACTGCTCGGTGCAGAGGGGTCGTGTTCTCGTTGCAGAGTTTGTCTGCAAGCAGGTACAGCAGGGAGTAAATGCCTTGAATTTATTTGCAAGAGAGAAGGAGAGCTGCTGGAACGTTCTGCCTCCACCAGCAGAGTGGTTGCTGCCTTGTTTTTTCCATATTTTACCTTCCAGCTGCTATCCCTTTGGTACAGATAACATAAAAATTAAACGGATAACATAAAAATGAAAGGTAGGCTATTAAAGCACAGATATTTATTTCCAAAGTCTCTCAGGTTTCTAAGAAAACAGCGACACAGGCAAAAGGCATTGAACTTCCCAGGCTTCAGCTGTAAGAGGTTGGTGTGTCACAGAGTGTCTTGAACATTCCCTAAGAGAATAATTATTTTGGGCAAACTTGCATCGATCCAGCCCAACTTTGCAGCAGCATTCTCTGCACAGCAGGCATCCTCTGCACCCTCGTCCATGTCTTCAGGAAATAAAACTGACAGAAAACTCGATAAACCACCTGGTTTTCATTGATCATATTTTGGTTCAGAAAATTCAGCAGGCAGCAYGGCGATGAATTATTAACTCCACGTCGTGGCTCACAGGGACCTGTTCTTTTGGGTGGCCTTTGGAAAGACAAAATGATCTTTTGCACTTCCTACACAAAGGAACATCAGCAGCTGATGGGGAGAACTCCTGAGAGGAAAACAAGTGGGAATGCATGTTAAATTCCAGATATTTGTATGGAAAAAGAGAGAAGTGTGTGGGGCAATGTCCATGGGAAGGGCAGGGGTGTGGTCAGACYTGTCCCCTTGGGTCACACTGAATTTGGGCTGAGGGCGAAGCCTCGTGGCACAACCAGCGGAGAGTTTGCTGAGCTGTCCTGTTGCTCTCAAACACTGTCCTTGGCTCTCAGGAAATTATGAATTTTGACTCCAACAAAGGCTATGCCCAGCCCCAGAGATGTTTTGCATCATTTGAAAAATATGATGTAAAAAATTCCCCAAGAGTTTCAAGGACCAGGTACCTTGAGAGGTAACACAGGTGACAAGAGAAAGGAAAATGCTTCCACATCGAGGCAGTACCTGCACAAAACCTTGAATTCTGTGGCCACAGCAGTAATTATCAGATATTCTTTTTGGGTCTTTTTGTTTTGGGGGAAGAAAAGCTCAAGTTTAAATGGAACTAGAAAGAAAATTTGTGTTTGTTCTGAGGCAAAATGTCATTTGGGGCTCAGGTTTTAGTGGTGAGACATGGCCAGAAGAGAGCATTGCCATTCCCACTGATTCCTCCTGAGAGTCGCTGCCAGGGGAGGCCCAGGGCAGATAAACCCCCGAAGCCGTCACGGCTCAGCAGGATGAGCGTGTGGCACTCGGCTGTCCTGGATCTGTCACCTCAGGGCCACGCAGAGAGCCCTCGGAGCCCTTCYCGTGCGTGGGGGTCACCACCTGGGGGTTCCAGAGCACCTCCCAGGGAGGAGCAGCTACTGGTGACACAGCCCAGGGAAGGGGAGCGGTGGCCACTTCCAGAWAGCACGGCACAGCCGAGGGACAGGGACCACTGCCCACTTCCAGAAACCACGAGAGGCTGGAAAGTGAAGCGCTGGAGATGCTGGGAGAGCTGGGGCCTGCCCTGCTCCCGTGCCCCATCCACGAGCCAATGCTGCCTCTAGAGCCCAGCAGAGCACCGAGCACGTGCAGGTTCAAACAATCCGGGCTTTGTGACACGCTGAGCTGCTCCTGCCCGAGCGGAACCTCCACGATTTCATTTTCGCTTTCCAAAATGACTTTCCCTGGCGCGCTGGGCATGGAAAATGTTTATGGGGTTCTGCTTTTGTTTATAACGATTGAGAAAAGTCATTATGGTGTTCCCGGTCAGTTCAATCCACGCAAAACACGTCAGCCTGATGTGTTTATGTTTTCTGCTCCGTGCCTCTTTCACAGCTTTCAGCGGGGCCCGGCAGCTCGTGTTCCGACACGGCGTTACCCAGCAGGGGAGGAATAAAGGGAGGATGTTTAGGTTAATGTGGTTTAATAAAAGACCTGGTTTTAAGTCTGGAAAAGGCATAGAGAAGAGTCTTTATCCCAGTGTTGATGGCGAGGGATCTGTTAGTCTGCGGACTCAATAACAGGTTTGGGATACAAGGAAATSAAACGGAAGGCAAGGTGATTTTTCACAGTTTAGCTGGTGGGACCAGGTTGTCAGAGCTGTGGGTTTCCCGGATCCCACAGGCTGATCTTTCCAAGTTACTCCATTAGATCATYTACAAAAGGAAAAATACCACTGAGAACAAGACACTCTTTTTAAAAAGCAGAGAAAAAAAAGCGACAATYGGAAAAAAGGAGAACATTTGGGTTGGGATGAAAACTGCTTTGGAGTACCCCAGAGACCTCAAAGTGGTAAGAGAAGCACCCATGGATATTTTGGCAGGATATCCACTGGCAGGAGGTGCTCCCCAGGATCTCAGCAGCCCCATGCAGTGACAGTGTGATCAGCTTTTCCCTTTAGCTCCCCGCAGCGCCACGCAGGGAAGGGGCAGCATCAGTTGGATGTTTTGCAAGGAGATTCCAGACCCCAGGGGAGTGGTTTTCCTTGTTTGTTTGTTTGTTTGCTTTGAATTCTAAGCAGTGCATTAATTTAGGAAAATTTGGCATTTGTCTGGCGCAAAGTGGTTCCACGGTGTGGGGCTTGCTCTGGCTGTAGTTGTCCCGGGGGAYCCAGGGTGGATTCAGGGTGGATCCAGGGTGTCCTGGGTGGGATCCATCCCACAGTTGACACACGCTGGAACTGYCTGCTGAGTTTCCAGTCCTGAGAGTGGGAATTTCAGGTCTTACCCACCTCCTGTGGTATTCCAGACTGCTCGCTTCTCTAAATCGAGCCAGAGAGAYGATTAACTCAACTTTACAGGCGAGGCGTTGAGGAAAAAAATTCCAGAACTTTCTCGGAGTTGGGCAGAGCGTCGCTTTCCCTCAGGACACGTGCCCGGGRGTTCTGCCGTCCCTGTGCCCATGGGCAGAGGATCGCCCTTCCCACTCCCGGCTCTCAGCAGGGCGGGGTTGCGGCTGCCGGCCGGGCCGGGGAGAGTGCAGGGATTGTTCCCGGGGAGGGCGGGCAGGATGGGCCAGGATGCTCCGGCTTTGCTGTGCCCTCGCCTGTTCGGGTCGCCTGAGCCCTCCCGATTCGCTCAGGAGTGACCAACTCACCCCCAGTGTGCGTTGTGTTGTGTTTACTTCGGTTTCAGCCAGAGGAGTTTTTCCATTCCAGTCAGGGTTGCTGGTTTTTTTTTCAATTTAAAATACCGTTTTTATGTTTTTACAGGGGTTTTTGCACACTTTAAAATATCCACACCCACTGCATTTCAGTTTAACACCAGCACGGTGYGGAGAGGGCTCCCTGTGACCCTCTCGAAGGTGTTTGCTGGAGACTTGAAACCATCCCCTCCCTGCCCAGGACTCCTTGGGCACCAGGAGGAACTGGAGCCTCTGCCAGGGAGAGGTGTCATTCTCCTGGCAAAACACACCTTTAAAAAACCATCTTTGGAAGAAGGGTACACRGTAAAACAGGGTGAGATGTTCTGGSGTSATCCCAGTCCCTGCCCCCCTGTCAGGGAGCTGCTCCGAGCATGCTGCTTTTCCTCCCAGTATCCAGTTTGGGGGATGCRAAAGAAGGATTTTAATGGGAAGAAATTAAGAGAAAACGCTGTTGTGGTTTTCAGCTGTGGGAAGGGAATTCCGGCGTCCAGCCACCAGGAATAAGTGTGCAAATGAAAGCTGCTGGCCCTCGCTCCGGTGCCGGTGATGACGGGAGCGCGGAGCGGCTGCGCGCTGGATGCTGATGGAAGCGTCCCAGTAGCTTTGCTCTGAAATTACACTCATAATTCTTAAATTATAGCGGCCGGCAGTTAATGTACTTCTGCTCGGCATTGTCAGTGGCAAACCAAAGCCCATTAATTTCCCCCTCGGTGTTTGTTTGAGAAATCATCCGCTGTCAGCTGCCGCTGGCGGCCGCGTCTCCCGCCGCATTCCGAGACGCGCTCCCTGTCTCCCGGCGAGGGTCCTCCCCCTGCGGGAGATAAGATACGACCGGCATGCCCCGGGAGGTGTCAACGGGCTGCTTTATGACACATGATGAGTGATAAAGGCCGCGGAGAGGTGCTGATGTGGCCACATTAGTTAATGAGGTCATAGCCGAAGTTGCTGCCCCACTGATAACCTGCAAATCCAAATAATGCGGAGATAGCGGTGGGGTGTTCGGGAGTCCTGTCCCCGTTTTCTCGAGCTGTCCATCACGGTCAGGCGCCCAATCAAAGGGAAAAAAAAAAAAAGATGATGCTTCCAGAAGGGCAACGCTCATTCCTTCTGCAGCTCCCGGAGCCGATCCGAGCGATGGGAAAGCAGCGGGGTACAAGAAATTTCCGCACGGGCTCAGTAAATTGTTGTCACAGGGAGCCCTGCATTCTCTTGGTGTCCAAGAGGAGAATTCTGATACTGAGTGAACAGTTCCGGACCAGGATGGAAAAGTGGGGCTGCAGGAGCCTTGTGTGTGGGTTGTGGAGAGCGCTGGGCTCGGAGTAGACGTTCTCGGGCTCAGGGAAATCCCTGTTGCCACTGCGAGGGTTTGGGAACAGTTGCTGTCCTCAGACTATGACCTTTTTCACTGATGTTTCTAAAGATGTGCAGGGAACGTCCCTCGTGTCTCACAAAAAGGTGTTGGGTTTCCAGAACAGTGATTTTAGTGGGGAGGAGATGGAGCTTCCCTGCAGCCCCCGTGGAGGAGGGAAGGGCTGGCCCAGGGGTCCCAGTGCGGCCCAGTGATGGTGTGGGAGCACCAGCCCCGGCTGGTGGCACAGGAGATGCCCTGGAGTGCTCAGAGAGGGCAGAGGAAAGCAGCTCCTTAGGACACGTGGGAATGGSAGCCCCCTTGGGATTGTCACTGTCCCTCCTGCCCGCGGGGGATGCGTGGCTCATCCCCTTCCCTCGGCAGCAGYGCTGCTTTGGCAGCTGTCAGAGCCCTGGGCGTGGGCATCGTGTCAAAACCTGAACAAGATCTCACAGAGCTGAAAATCATATTGTCACTTAAATATAAAAAATGCCCGGAATTTGGAAATCTGTTGAAATATGCTGGGTTTTTGCCCTTTTTCTCTTGGTAAACAASTCAAGAACTGGCAATGTCTTGTCGTGCTGGTAGTGAACTTTCTGTCCTTCCCTTCTTAGCAGCTCAGGTCTAATTTATTTAATCATTGGAGCAAACTTTCAAAGTGCTCCATGCCTCCTCTTTTGTTTCTAAGGTTCAGATGTATTTTTAGCGCTTGTTACTGAACTGGGTCTGTGCATTGGAGAAGAATTAATTATTGTTTTGGGTTTGTTGTTATTCAGAYGTTCAAAAAAAAGGGGATTTACAGACTTTGAACACCTCAGGGGCTTTGTTATAGGCCGTTTGTGTGTTGTTGGGGTTTTAATGATGATTTGGGTTTTAATATAAATTCAGCCCTGTTGAAAGGTGACAGCCCTGCCCAGAGCAGCCCTGGGTTACCCACAAACCACTGTAACCTCAGGAGCAGCACCCCAGCCCCCCAGGAGGGCCCGGAAATCCCCCTGGRGCTGGGGCTTTAGGAACTGAGCTTCCACCAAACGCTCTAAAACCACTGAAGTCACCCCATTTTCAAGCTTTTGGCTATTTTCAATAGCCAAAAGCTGTGTCTGCAGGCTGGCAGGCTCCAGCCCTCCTAAACAGAATCGTTGCCAGTTGATCAACATGTTATCAAGTTCTTTTATCAAATCTTCTGATAGTGCTTCGGTGGATGTTCTAAACCATGGGGATTGACGGTGCAACTGATAACACATTTATGTGATCTTGGCTGTGTTCCCTTGGTAACAAATCCAACTTTTTTTGTGCCACAATAGTGGAAGGAAGGTTGGGCTTGGCCATAGGGAAACGAGAACACAAAGTGCTTCTTCCAGCATTTAATGCAGCTTTGCACAAACTCCTTCCAAACAAATATTGACTTTGGGAAAATTTGTGGAAATTAGAGACTGATGGCGTGGGTGGGATTGGGCTGTGTGGAATGTCCTGGGAGTTTAGTCGGTGCTGATGGCTTTATTTTGTTGGGAGAATTATGTTTCTCATGGGACAGGCATGGAATCTGCTGCTTAGGGCTCTGTGGGGCTGTTTTCTGGGTAATGCAATAAACACCCAGGCCTTGCTGAAGTTCCAGACTTCCCAGTAAGGTGGATTTACCATCTCCATGGGGTTGGTTGGGTGCTTCTCCCGTGGTGGAGAGCAAGTTCTCTAATTCCCTGCACAGAGCCATAGGGAGAACTGGGAGAATGGTGGGTTAGGGGAGTGTTTCGAGGATTGTTCATGTTTGAAACCCCTGAACGCTGGAGGAAAGGGTGACAGGGAAACAACTGCCAGAGGAACCAGGGCCCAGATGGGCTCCAGCAGCGTGTGAAGGGTTGTTGACCAGTCCCCAGTGCTTCCTCACCTTCTGGAGAACATTGTTTGGACAGAACCAGGCCTTAGCCCTTGAGCTGAGGCAGGCACTGCTGTGGCAGCCTCTCCTCCCCACCTTCTGCACAGAGCACCTTCCCCCAGCTGAGCTGTCGTGCTCACCTCAGCATCTCTGGGTTTCCTCTGTGCTTTTATTCTAAGAGAGAAATGGCAAAACCAAACCCTACAGTGTTTGCTGAGCACCTCGTCCAGGGCTCTTCAGCCCCAGGGGTGTCCCTCAGCACCCACGTGTCCCCTGCCCTGGGCAGCTCTCGTGGAGGATGCCAAATCTCTCATTGCACAGGTGAGGATACCTTGCTGAGGGGATCACTTACAGGTCTTCGTCCCACAGGACAGATGCTGTCCCACAGTGCGGGGTCAGGGGCCATGCAGAGCTCAGCRCTCTGAGCCTGGAGCTGTCCCCAGCCCTGCAGTGTCATCAGGGACCTCCTTTGGGCTGGTGTTTGTTGTGAGGTTTCCAGTTATCCGGAGGTGACTCTCACTCCATGAACTAACAGACTCGTGATGCCTTCCTCTGGGTGGCTTCTTTGCTCTGATTTCACTCCTAAAACTATTTTGATGCATGTTTCCAGGGCCTGCTGCCATGTGGAGCACCAGTGCTACCTGTTCTGCTTTGGGTCTTATTTTGTCTTTCTAGAATTTTTTGCCATTAAACCAGAAGTAATTCTCACCTTCTGCTCTCTGTTACTGCCTTGTGGAGTCTTCCACCCTTACCTGCTTTGGCTTTGAAAAGAGATTTTACGTGTGAAACATTTTTGGACAGAGCTTTCAAAGAAACCCTCACCTGGTTTCGCGGCTGGTGCGAGCGGGAGTTGTTCCTCTGCTCTGTCCTTCTATTCATTCTCTCCTCTTTTTGTGTCTCACTCTTCCTCCCTCCACGGGCCCAGCCTCTGTGATTAAGTCTGCAGCTCTCCTGCTGTTTTTAATAGGCCTGTAGACCTGACCATCTGATGAGAACCAAACTGCACAGCGTGCTCCTGAATACTTTCACTGGAATCTCCTAATGCAGGGTATTAATCATTACTGTCAAACCATTCAGGCCCTAAATGTGTCCACCCAGTATAAAATTATACTAAACAGGAGGGGAAAAAGGACTTGGCCCATATTAAAAGCAGACATTAGACAGTCCCCTGACTTCTCAGGCATGATGGCCCAGGCACTGTCCAGTCGAACAAACAATGGTGTATTCAGCACGGGCTGCTCGTGACTGAYGCTCATAAAAGTGCCAGAAAATAGGCATAATGAGTTAAAGGAAGTATGGAAAGGCGTGGCTTCCTCGTGCTTTTACTACCCCAAATTCCTGGGAARCTGTTTGCCTGTGTGTGTAGCTCGGATGCACCTACCTTGGTGATGTGAATAAAGGTTTGTGCAGTGGGGTCTTCTTTGGCTGCAATTAGAAAACAGGAATTGCTAAATCAGTTGCTGTCATACTGAGTTATTGTACAGACAGAGCCCGGGGATTTCTTGCTTCGGTGTCTCCCTTGAATTTGATCCTGGGAAGTGCAGAGCTCAGCGTGGTGGGAAGGCATGGGGTTACTGCACAAGGCTCGAGGAAGGTAAGACTGCTTCTCCCTTAGCTGGGAATTAGAYGTGCATGTTTTACACCATATTTGTCCCCATATTCCTAAACTGCCCGGGAATGCAGCCCCTTCTACTAGAATACTCCTTTTTTTCCTTTTTTTTTCCTTTYTTTTTTTTACCCAAAAAGCTGTTTCTAATTCTCCCCCATAAGAATGCCTTTATTCTTTGGAGCTGGCAATAAAAGTTAATCGAGTGTAAAATAAAAGTTACATAAGGTGAGTGGTAAAACTTTATGATTGCTGATGTTGGGTTTATTGATGACTGCACTCGGCGTTATGAGCTATGGCATCCCACCAAGCCCACTGGATGTTCCTGCCAGTCCCTGACAGGCCATGCTGCTCCACAGGCACCTCCACGTGGGAACGGGCTCGGCACCCTCACATGTGCCCCAGGAATTTATAGGGAAAGCTCTCCAGCTCCCAATTACRATATTCTTAGGTAAACGTGGGATGTTTTACTGGCAAATGGAGGCTCTGCTGGCTGTTCCAGCCAGGCCAGTGCTCCATGTGTGCCCTGAGTGACAGCAGGAGCRGGAGGAACAGCCACACATCCGTTGCCAGTGGCTCCTCTCCCCCCCCACGGACTTTTCCCAAGCCAACTGSCATAAATAACCAGCCTGGGGCATTCTGAGCAGAATCCCAAGAGGGAGAGATGAGRGGGAAGAGTCCCTGGTCGTATCTCGGGACTTTGGCAGCAGACAGGAGGCTCCAGCTCCTCAGTGCAGAGTTCTCACCTGCTTTTCACATGGTGTTCACAGGCTCTGCGCTCATCCTGCCCCGTCAGAAGAACCTATAAACCCACCTAAAGTAAAATATAACATCTGCACACTCTGCAGTGTGCAAAGTGAATGTTACCTGCCTTTCGAGCCTGTCATTAGCTGTGATAATTGGTTTGAGTGGCTAAGAGAATATTGTGATGATTAATGGTTCATACATTTATTTCTGTGTAGTAATGGTTTAAAGTTCTTTTTTTTTCCATTAAGTTCTMTCTGATCAATATGGCTTAAAATATCAGCGCATTTGGCACTTCTGAAAACCTTGCTGAGTTTTTCTTTCTTTAATACTTTTTGTATTTGTTCCTCTAAAGGCTGATTGAGGCAACAGTGACAATTTAATTTAGCAGCTGGCACTGGAAGGTGCAGCACCAGTGCAGCATTTTCTGCTCTGGCTTGAATTTCAGATTTGCCATGCAGAGAAAAAAAAMCAAAAAAACAACAACCCCAAATCCTCCTGGAATTGTGGTGCAGCAGGTTGGTTACCACTGGTCTCGGCGAGAGTGCTCAGACCTGCCAACTGTGCTACATGCTTGAAGTCTAGACAGGGATGTAGCAACCACGCGTGTTCCAGCTGGATCCTGCTTTGGGAATGACGTGGGGATTCCAGAAACGGGGCTGGAGGTCAGCGCTCAGACACGAGGGCCTCACAGCCCTCCCGAAGAGGATCCGGCTTGCGTTCCTTTGGGAGAGGGCCCAGCTGCCAACACAGTGAATTCGTGGTGGGAATTCCAGGAGGGAATTTCCCTGCATCCATCGTCTCCGGGTGGTACCGCTGGGTGCCGGAGCAGGGAGGGAGGGAGCTCTGCCCTGTCCCAGCAGCATCCTCCAGGTTTGGGGCTCCGGAGGAGCTCGGGCAGGTTGTGCATTCCCAGCTCTCCCGGCAGGTTCCGGGGAAGCTGCTCCAGGTGCCAGCTCGGTCACAGCAGCACGGGGCTGTGGGATTGGGGTGACCGTTGGCACCTGGTACCAAATGCAGTGTCCAGCGAGGCCAGGGCAGGGATTGTCCCCCTGGTCACTTGGTCCTTGTGATGCCCCTCGAGGGCTGTGTCCAGTTCTAGGCCACTCACAACAGAGACATGGAGGGGCTGGAGCGAGTCCAGGGAAGGGAACGGAGCTGGGGAAGGGGCTGGAGCACCAGGAGCGGCTGAGGGAGCTGGGAAAGGGGCTCAGCCTGGAGAAAAGGAGGCTCAGGGGGGACCTTCTGGCTCTGCACAACTCCTGACAGGAGGGGGCAGCCAGGGAGGGGTCAGGCTCTGCTCCCAGGGAACAGGGACAGGAGGAAAAGGAAAAGCCTCGAGCTGTGCCAGGGGAGGGTCAGGTTGGACACCAGGAGGAATTTCTCCATGGAGAGGGTGGTCAGGCATTGGAAGGGGCTGCCCAGGGAGGTGTTGGAGTGCCCATCCCTGGAGGTGTCCAAGGAAGGCCTGGACGTGGCACTCAGTGCTCTGGGCTGGGGACAAGGTGGGGATTGGTCACAGGYTGGACTTGATGGTCTTGGAGGGCTTTTCCAACCTCAGTGATTCTGGGATTCTGGGATTTTCCCTATAAAATCCATCCTGCTGGTTCCAGCTTTGTGTCTGTTTATCAGCTGTTTATTGACCGTACCTCACCCTGCTCAGGGGACAGGGGCTGTGTCCCCAGGGCCGTGTGCTCCCTCGCTGTCTGTGCTGCTGCTGCCCTGTTTCCATAACTGCATTATTAGTTTTGTCCAGCCTACAGGAAAAAGTGATGCTGTAGCTGGCATCCCAGTGTTAGGTCATATTAAAACCATCTGTAACAAATCTTTATTTGCAGTTACTTTGGAGTTCAGATTTCAGCTTCTACTCCACCTGTCATCAGTGTTTATCCTCATAAACTTTCACAGCTTCTTTTATTCTGGTTCTTTTTTTTTTCCCCTTCTGAGAGACCTTTTCAGGATTTTTGGCACTCTTCCGCTTACTTTGCCTGGCAGAATTTCACTCTTCTTGATTTAGAAAAGATGCAGGTTTCATGAATCTACAGTGTCTTCAGAACAGAATATTGTTAATGTGATTTCCAAGAAAAAGCAGCCCTGTGGCTAATTATGATTTCCATAAAAAACAGGAAAATAAAATCTTCGGGGGAGTTGTCTGCAAACTTGCAGCAGAGGATTTTGTTTTGATGTGGGTAAGAACTCTTCATGCTCTGAGTAGCTGCATAAAGAGGATTCTAAAAAATTTTAGTTGGGGATTCATTCAGATATATTGAATTTGAAGATGAAGATGATGAGGATTTTAGCCCTGGTGGGCTTGGTGCTGATGGGCTGGACAGGACAGGGTGGTGCTYGGGCACTGTAAGGGATGGGAATGAGGGGTGGTTGCAGAGCCTGGCTGSAATTCCACTTATCCTTGGTTTATCYCAGTAAAACCATGACTRAAGATGCTTTTTTGACACCCAGAGCAGTGTCTGCCAGACAGTTCTCCCCAGGGAAGCACCGGCAGCCTCAGGAGTGGGACGTGGCGTAACACCATGAAAACACAGGAGCTGGGCTTTAACCCATTTAAACTTCCCTTTATTACTGTGTCAGCACCAATATCAAGTCAGAAGTTCTGTCCTTTTATCGATGCTGTTGACCAAGTTTGAGTTTGGGTTGGTTTGTGGGCAGCTCACCTTCAAGGAAGTTCTTCCTGGCAGTGTTTCCTACGAGGCATCTTCACCCCAGAGGCGTCGTCTTCCTGCGGAATCCCCYGGCACAGGGGTCAGAGGCAGCAGCGGCTCCGGGGCTTTGATTTCGGTGTTTTGCCTGAGCAGAGGGAGGCAGCTGGTTCCTGCCTTGGTGCTCAGCCCGAGCGGGCTCAGCCGCTGTGGCAGCTTTGCCACATCAAACAGGGCACGGCACGGGAGCAGCAGGCGAGYAAACCAGCCAGAGTGAGCAGCTCGGAGAGTTTGGTAATTACGAGGTTTGTTTTCATGACTACTTGGTGTAGATAAACCTTTGTGGACTGGGCTCACACAGAAGTTTTAAAAACACCTTTTTCCCTAATTTRTGGGTTTAATCATCCTTTTTTGCTCTTCCAAGCAGACGTTTTTAGATATSGATCGTGTCTGACTGTGCTGATTGCTGTGCTGAGCAGAGGTGGACATGCCACAGCAAACAGGCATTTCCACTGTATTGGAAAATCAGTTTCAATAACTCTCTATAAGGTGTGTTTAGCACTGCCATGTCTCTGTTATTGGTTCATGTGGGGTCTGGGGAGTATTTAATAGGCACATGTTTTCYCTCAGAGTTTCCAGAGCTGCCCAGTCACAAACATTCCTGCAGCAAAGTGTGGCACAAACTCCAAGGAAATGGGACACTCTCTGGACACACTCCGGGGCTTCTCCCATGTTCTCAAAACTCTTGCAAACATCCAGGARTCTGGGGATTGATTTCAGGATCATACAAGATCGGATGAAATGAATGCACCCTTGGAAAGAAAGCAAAACAAAAGTCACTGATTGCAGAGCGAACTGCTCTGGCAATGGCTGATGGTCGCAGTCAYCGGAGTTATTATGGCACAGGCTTGTGTAAATCATTTGTCACGTTGACAAGTTGCAGCCAGAGGGAGAGGATGGAGCTCTGGATCCTCCTGGACTGGGTCTGGCCACTGCCTGGGGCTCCTGTGCTCCCTCYGGCCTTTCCTCCTTCAATCCCTCACCATGGCAAGGAAGAGAACACGGGAACCTCCAGGTGACGTGCGAGGGTTCCAGGGCTCCCTCCCAGCAGCAGTGGGTTTCCCACACTGAGACAGATTTGATTTCCTCATGCACTGCTGTGTTTGATCTTTCTGTTATTTTTTCTGATGCTTTTAACCTCTCATCCCACAAATCAGGTTTCTAAACACTCAGAATGTCCGAATTCAGCTGATCTGGACTCTTCTCCTTTTAAATGATTGACAAAGCAGTACCTCATCCTCAGGCCAACCAGAAATACAGTTTGGTTGGTCTTGCTGCTGGACTTGCCAYGTAGAAGGCTGAACTCCCTCTGTGTGGAAACTGGGGGGAGTTAAAGGGTGTTAAAGGTTGTAAAAAACGCAAACATGAGCAGTTCTGGGTGCTGGTTAAAGTGGCTGCCCTGGATGGTGCAGATTTTKATCCCTTCAGGAGCGCCAGCCCCAAAATGCCCAATCTGGATTTTGGTCTCCCACGGGAGCCACACGTGCCCAAGCGACAAGACAAAAAAGTAGCACAAAACTCTGTTTAAAATGTAAATGAAACTGTTTGTATTTACATGGATTTCTGGAAAGCGTTTGAGAGTCTATCAAGCCTCTGAGTAGTTTTGTTCAGCTGTGACATGCAAAGGAACGTGGCAGAACGAGGCAGCTGCCCAGGAAAGGTATTGACTCACGAGCCTGAAATTTCCAGCTCGGTTTTTTAGTCAAGCAAAATATGAACAGGCATATTTTGGGTGTTTAGGCAGAGCTCTAGAGCTTCTCCTGTCACCACTCCATCTGTGCWGGCTTTCTTTTGATGTGTAAGTGAATACATGCCTATATTCCATCTATAAAATAATCGCTGTTGTCTGTCCTTTGCCATTTGTTTTGTTGTTTAACGATTGTGTTTGGGGCGAGCGAGGGGAGGTGAGGGGGGGCTGCTGCAGCCATAAAGTGGACAGAAAACAAGCTTCATCTTTGTAGCTCCGAAGAGTGCATTATGGAYGTTTTTAATCTCTTTGACCTTGTGGCAGGGAAGGAGGGAAGTGAAGAAATTGTGACAAACACCAGCGCTTTAATGCCAGGTTTGTTACTGCCTGGAGTGCCCTAAGGGTTAATGTAACAGTTTTAAGTCCTTCAATCACACCCACCCCCAACTACAGAACACTTCCAAATAATCCCTTTATAATAGACCCTTTTCCACAGATTGTATCTAACCCATGCATTAATGGGGCCCATTGGTGTCAAGCGTTTCAACAAATCCGGGCCGGCCCCGGCTGGGGGAGCCCCTCTTCCCCCACGGACGTTAATGATCTTTTGCCCCTCTGACTTCGCTCCCCTGCTGCAGGGACAAAATTAAACTACTGCGGATGGCAAAATAGTTATTTGCTGCCCAGGCAATTACATCCTTCCAAAAGTCTCCATCGCGGAAGGCCAGATGGACTTTATAGAAACCAGACCCAGGCCACAGTTTTAATTATCATGGTCCTGTCAGAAATGAGTGAAATTCTGAATGACCGCATGAAACGAACCAAAAGCCTTACACATGGATTTTTTCCTCAATAAAATTTTACGGCTTCTTAAAGAAACAGCATTCATATATTTTATGGGGCCTAATCATTCACTAATGCCTGTATTAGTGCACCTGTGGCACTCGGCCCCATGGAAATTACAGCACCGGGCTCAGCCCTGCCTCGTGTTCTCTCGTGTTACTGCAAACCCCTTGTCCGAAAGGCAGCACATGGTCCAGGGATAAGCTGGGCTCGTTTCCCTTAGCTAGGAGTCGTTCTAATAAGGGAAAGAGATTTATGGACCCTTATCTGCTGAAATTTTTGTGTCACTGTGTGGGCAAGGCTTGTATGGATAAAATCAGCCTTCCTAATAYGCTGTTTTTAAAATGTATCCCAAGGCAGGGCCTTGCTGAAGGGATTGGACGTGTTGTGTTGTGTTCCTCTGCCGATTCAGTGAGAGCAGGAATTTCCATTGAACATTTTCCCACTCGAACAGCAGCACTTGCAGAGTAAGTGCTGGGAGCAGTTTGCAGCTCTTTCCAGAGGTGAGCAGTAGTAGCTTGGTGTTATCCATCTGCTCTCCGCTGCACACAACCCCTCCATCTCCGGTCCCAGTCCCACCCTGAGCAGTGCAGGACCTCCAGACATGTGGCTGGGTGTTTGTCCAGCCTGTATTTACAGACAGAGGCCTCGTGCTCTCTGTTGGTCRCTGTCCCTCTGCTCATCGCTCTCAACTGCTAATGTCCCAGTGTCTGAACTGAACGCCATGACATCCCATCCCTCAGTCTCCTCAACGCAGAACAACTCCAGTTATCCCAGTTTTCTGCACAGGTTTTTCCAGACCTCGGCTCATTCCCTTGTCTGTCTCCAGTTTCTGCCTCTTCCCCGGGGAGCGCTGCCCCATCCGCTGCCGTTCCAACGCTTTTCCTGTGAAAGTCCTTCCYTCTCCTGAGGGCTCTGGTCCCTTTGTGTCCCCCTGTAGGATGCTATCCCACAGAAGAGTTTTAATTCYGAGGGGGAAGCGTTTCTCAGTGCTGGGGGGCAGTTTGGGACAGACCCGCGTTTGTGCAGGGGTGTCCGGGGCCGCGTCCGGCACGGCCGCGGGGCTCCCGGTGAGGGGCTGTGTCCTGCCCTTTCTCCTCCTCACCCCTGGCAGCCTCGGGGGTGCTGAGTTCATCGTCGCCAGCCCCGGGTCACCCTTGGGGGCAGCGCTTTGGTGGCACAGGGGGCACGGGGCAGGACGCGGGGAAGGTGTGGCGGGGACGGGCAGGGCAGGGGGGCGGCGGCAGCAGGGAACGCGTCTGCCCGGGCTGGAGCAGTCCGATTTGCTAAGGAGGTCCCGTCCGGCGCCGCCAGCCCGGGCCGCGCGGGGTGTGTCGCCCCAGCGCCGCGGGATGAAGTCAGCTCCTCTCCCGAAGCGTTCTCATTACTTCATGCGCTTGGCAGCCGCTCGCAGCCCGGCCGGGCTCGGCCGAGACGAGAAGCGAGGGGGAAACGTGGAAAAGACCATTTAGCGTTTCCAAACGTTCTTCCCGGGGAGGTGGCAGCAGGGGAGGAGGCGCTGCTCGATCTCTGCCTTTGCCTTCTGCGGCGCTGTCAGATGTGGGCAGCTCTGCCGGGGAGGATGAGGAGGGCAGGGGGAGGATGAGGAGAGAAGGAGGAGGATGAGGAGACAAGGGGGAGGATGAAGAGGAAAAGGGGGACGATGAGGAGGGCAGGGGGAGGATGATGAAGGCAGCGGGAGGATGAAGAGGAAAAGGCGGAGGGTGAAGAGGGCAAGGGGGAAGATGAGGAAAAGCGGGAGGATGAGAGGGATGGGGGGAGGATGGGGAAGGCAGGGGGGTGGATGAGGAGGACAAGGGGGAGGATGAGGAAGGCAAGGGGAGGATAAGGAGGAAAAGGGGGAGGATGAGGAGGGCAGGGGGGTGGATGAGGAGGGCAGGGGCTCCGCGGGGCAGGCCGTGGTCCCTCCCAGCCGGGCGGCCCCGGCCCCGCGCCGGGCTCAGCCCTGTCCTGGCGCTGCCCCGCAGATACAAAGTGAGCTTGTATGGGGTGTATCGGCTCCAAAAGGGGCTAGTAGTAAACTGAGAATATTTGGATAAACTCGCCGGCCCTCAGGACTAGAAAAGGACTTTTGTTCACCCAAAGAAAAAGACTGTTCCATTTCCATAGGATGGCTGGATCCGGTCCAGTAAAAACTGAGCTTGAAGTATAAAAAATGATCACGAGTGTCAAACGAAGGATCTTTTACTTGAGGTCAGATATTTATTTTTATTTATTAGCGTGTGAGATCTCCATCTCTGGGCCAGCTTCGGTCTGAGGCCGCGGCTCTCGCAGGAGCATCGCCCGGCACAAAGAGCGCCTTGTGCCGGGGGCGGGGGCGCTCCGGGGCCCTCCCGGCGCTCGGGGCTCTCCTGACTGCTTTGCTGGCTCCCCGGGACGGGGACAGAGCGAATCCCTTCCCTGTGGCACCGCGTTCGGAGCCTGCCGTCGGATGCGGGGCAGGGCCGGGGTGGCACGGCCAGCCAGGTGTGGGTGCGTTCCGTGCTCGCCTGAGCGGCACCGGCGGGGATGTTCTTTCCCCTGCAAAGGGCTTCGCAAAGTTTCCGTGTCCTTTACAGGCAGACGCTTCCTTTGGCTCTTTAACAGGCAGGGAAGGCGCTGGCAGAGCCTCTGCTCCAGTTCCCTCCTGCCCAGTCCAGCAGTAACCGTGCCGGTGAGGGGCAGCACGGGGCAGAGCGGGGTGGGCGCAGCCTGGTCCTGTCTTTGCCTGATTTTGGGAAGTGAACGCTGACGCGAGCGCAGGGAGGGAGCAGTTCGGGGTAAGAGAGGCAGATCTGCTAATCAAAGCAGTAGGAAAGAGAATGAGAGAGCTGGAGCTGTCTGAACGCACCCCCAATGGATTATTGAGTCCACGCGCCTGCTCAGGAATTTTTTTTTTCTATTCTCCAGCATGGAAAGTCAAAGACATATTTGGTGCAAATGTTTCCCTAAGATTTATTTTTATCTAATCGCTTATGAAACTTTTACTGACTCTAAAGACCCGATCTTCTCACCCCCCGTAAACCACATTTTCCTGCTTTAATTAAACCATTTTTCGTCCATGAGGTTTTGTTCACACACTGACTGCATCAATATAAATATATCTCTGCAGGGTAATTAATAAAAGCAGGCAGCTCAAGGGAGAAAGCATATGTGTCATATCATCCTTGTGGACTCAGCTATTGTATAGTTCTTCCAAAAAAAGTGAAGAATCGCCCCCAATTAAAATGTTATGTGGCTTATGTATGTTCCGATTTAATTTGGTATAATTGAATTTATGTTCATCCTTAGAGAACTCCCAGGGCTGCCAGATACAGGCAGGAATCATTTATACCGTGGATTGTTTTAAGGGCTGCAGGATTAGAGCACAATAAAGTGTTTCAGCAGCATTTCAAAGCTCGGGCAGTTGCTTCAATTTATGTGTGAGTATTCGTGAAGGGAGTGGAGACAATAATGTCCTCACCATGTTTATTTGTTTTGGATGCTGAAGTGCTGCTAAAAATGTGATAATTTCTACTTAGCATTGAATTGATACTTTTTTGTTATGGTTGAGAGCGATTTGTCGAGTCCTGTGTTCTATAACTCAGGATTTTAAACTTCAAAATAAGAAGAAATCTGTCACCAAAAAAAAAAAAAGTGTTTCCATCTGTTAATGAGGAAGTCTTTGAGATTATTATCGGTGAACCCTCTAAATACTTGAAGTCTGATTTTTTTTTTTCCCAAGAGTATTTGGTTTGAGGAGACAAAACCATCCTGACATCTAGTGTAGCCGAGAGCTGACTGAGAAAACAATCCTAGATTGGTTTGGGTTGGGAGGGACCTTAAAGACCAGAGTGACCCAGAGAGGAGGAGGGTTCCCTTTTCCTGCCCAGGGAATCCTGAGATGTATAAAGCAAATATTTGCCATCCTCAGCTCCATCTTTGGGTGGAAGTCCGACCTTCTGAGAGGTGAGAAAATTGCTCCAAGGGCAGATCCTGTTATATTTTTTCGTCCTTTCCACTCGACTTCAAAGCAGCCCAACTCAGAAGGAGCAGAGGCCTTCTGCTGCTGGCTCAGGAGGTGGAGCAGGGGGCAGAGTGCTGGCCGGGGTTGCCGGGCGCTGTCCCTCGGGCTGGGCACAGGTGTCCATGGAAGATAAGGAATTCCGTGTGGGGGTTATCAGCAAATCCCTAACTCAAACCTGCCTGGCTCGGGCCACGTGAGCCGTGTGGGGTGTCAGATGAGGTTTGTTTTGAGCCCTGCTGTCAGAGAACCAGATGTGCTGGAATGGCCTCAGTAAAACAACCTGAGCAGAGGCACCGGAGCCCCTCTCACTCAACACCCTCCCGCGGCTCCGTCCGAGCCCCAGCTCAGCACCGCYGCTCTGCTGGGCTGGCTTTTGACCCAGAGATGGCATCAGATCCGAGCTGGAGATTTTGAAATGCCGTTTCTCAGCGTATTCAAAGGGCAGATTTATCATTAGAATCAATTCCCCGGAATGCATCATTTCATAAGTAGGTGAATTGGCTCGGGGTAAAGTTCATCCTGGCGGCACTGGGGACTGTGCAGCTTCACCCTTGTACTTCCTTAGGGCTGGGATTTCACTTTGGGATGTCAGACAAGATACTGCTTTGCTTTCAGCTGCAGAGGGGTCAGAGCTGCCAGAGGAAATCGTTTAATCAGTCTCTCCTTGCCGTAATTTGGAAAAGAGTATCAAGTTTTGGCTTGAAGGTTTATGATCCTCTTCTGGATGTCACATCAACCAGCTGGCAGGGAAYGATTGGCTCTGAGATTTTGGTGGGAAATGAGCACCCTAGAATTTCTTCACAGGGTGAGTCATGGTGTTGGGGGGGAAATAACCATATTCACTGCATAAATCTGAGGGCAGAACACTTTGCACATTTCCTCTGTGTATCTGTGAGTGAGATTGCTGCTAAACCCACAGGCAGCTGTTGGTGGGGGGCTCCCCTTCTGTAAAAGACTTTTATATCTTTAGGTGAGAACTGACTCCAAAACCTTCTTTTCTCACATAGAAGCAAACTCGAGTCAAAATGTCCTCCCTGGTGTCCCCAGTTCTGATTTCAGTGATGCTCACGTTGAAGACAAACAGTGTGTAACAGTTACAAATTGAAGTTCTTCCTCAAGATTTAGATCATGTGAACAATCTTCATCTCCCTCGGGAGGCAAACCAGCCCGGGAGCAGATTCCCTGGAAGTGCCCTGAGGATCTGCTCCCCTGCTCTCCCTCTCGCTCTCCAGCCAATATCCCTGTGCTGCCGGGGAAAGGGTTGGGATAAGCCCGGATGCTTCGCAAGCCCACAGCAGAGAGGAGGCTGTACCTGTGCAACAGCTCCTTCATCCCAGGTCCTTGTTGTCCCTCCAGCAGCCCAAGGCAAGGGGAGCAGCTCAGGGCCGATCCTCTGAGCCCCTGGGTTGTGCCCCTCCTGCCCTGCCCACCCCACCTGAGCATCCCTCCGGATCCCCAAATCCCCTCACAGGAAGGCTCAGCCCTGCCTTTGCGCTGGGAAAGCCTCTTGCCACCGCGTGTGATGCTGTTTATCAGCCGRGTCGGCGGGCAGCTCTGCTGCAGGATGTAGGTCAGCGGTGGGACAGCTCACAGGCCTCGGCGCCTCATTTTGGCACCTTCTCCTGGCCCCGCTTTCCGTAAATACCGCTCCGGAGAGATCGCACGCCTCAGCTCTGCGCGGGGCGAGCGGCGCTCGGAGCGCAGCGAGAGAAAAGCTCTCCGGGGCTGCTCCGCGTGCCGAGCTCCTGGCAGAGGAGGCTGCCCTTCCTGTTCCCGGCGGGGGAACCTCCAACATSCTCTCGGTCCGGTTCTCCGTGCCGGCCCGGCTCACGAACTCGTCCGCTTCACAGCTCCTGGAGGGCGCGAGAAGGCGGCCGTGCGGCAGCTGCCCGCCCCGCTGGTCGTAAGAAAGGTTCCGAGGGCTCGGCCCCCCCGTGCCGCCGGCCCTGGGGGGGTTTCCTGCGCGGGGGGAGCCGAGGTGCAGCTGCGCTGGGGCAGGGCACGGCCCCGCGGGGCTGCTCTTTGCTGGGGTTTTGTTCGCTTTTCTTTTTTTTTTTTTTTTTTGTAAATCTCTGTTCTGAAGGTGTCAGGTCAAGGGTAAACCCATGGGAACACGCAGCCCCTGGGCCTGTAAACACAAGGCGTCTAAAGCCTGCGTGTGGAGAGGTGCACACGTCCAGGGGAGTATTCCTGGATTGCTGCATTGCTGTTATCCGTGCTGATGGGAAAAGTAAGGAGGGATGATCATCCTCTGTACCGGGCTTCTAAACTTAGTGCTAGGAAAGTGTGATACCTGTGTGTCTCGGGGCTTGCCTTGCCGCTCTGAACCACACCTCTGGCAGCCTTTTGGATGGTGATTCCCTTCTTTTCATGCTTGTATCTCGCTGTACCCATCAATACTGCCAACCTGAGCCTTGTTTGAGCAGCACCTAAGGCAGGGTTCAGGAGCTCTGGGTGAAGACAGAAGTGAGACCAACACAGTGTTTGTCTTGCATGGATGTAACTGGCATGAGTTCCATATGGAATAAAAGCCCACATCCTTTCCTACCTCTCCAGACATTTAACACCTTGGTCTTGCTGCAGTGCTTAAACCAAATCCTGCCATTAACCTTGGTTCCCTGCACTTCTGATTCCCAGCAACTTTAATGCCCAGACAGAAAGTTTGATTTGTGCTGTGCTGAGGTGTTCAAACAGGGCCCAACCACCAGCACCAGGCTGCAGGATAACTCCAGGTATCAAACTTTAAGAAYAACACTCAGTTTTTGGGAGGGACACACCCAGATGTGTCCATGAAATGCACCACAGGACATGGACTTTGTTATCTGGGCACTCATCTGTGTCTCTCTGCTACCTGAACTTGGGCCATATATCCCCAAATCTGTTAATTAAAGGGAAATAGGAGCTATTTAAAGCCCCTCAGCTCTCTGAATTCCTCCACCTTTCCCTGAGGTACCTGGATAATCGTTGTTGGAATTTGTTTCATATATTGTCAGTGATCCAGTATAGTCCTAGAGCATTTTCAGGGGAAGGAAGTGGATTTGCCAGGGCTGCTGGATGGCAGTCTGGATTCTTCCCAAGGAAGAGGCTTGGAAGAGGCCATAAGACAGTGTTATTTCATGGGGGTCTTCTCCTGCTGGGTGCTCCAGTGGCCTTTGCCAGGCTGGTGGTTTGGAGCTGATATCAGCACTGGGAATGGGCAGTTGGAGGCTCTGCTGCTTTTTTGGCCAGAGCGTGAAATGCGGCAAATGGGTTTGGCACTGAGTGCTGGCCATAAATCACTCCCAAGAGGCCTCCACGCTCGTGGTGTTCCACAGCTCCACTCCCAAAAAGTCACTAAACCGAAGCTGGAGTAATAAGAAATGATTTAAAGCGAGCAGCAGCTCCCTCTGTCCGTCCCGATCCAGGGAAACTCCCAGGATGCACCTCAAGAAGCGGATCRGAATTTATTTTTAAGGTTGGCTGTGTTTTCCTTATGGCAGAAGCACCTTTTGGGTATGGATAAGGGAAGCAGCTGTGCCTCAGTGCTAAGAGGACTCTTGGAGAAATTACCATCAGAAAATGTTCCCATCTTCATACAATAAAGGTCTGTTCAGCTTCCATCCCTTTTGCCAGGAGTGTTGTCCTGCTCTTCCTCCCCCTGGGCTAATTGGCACCCGTTCATTAGGGAGCCATTTTAGCCCACATCTTCCTTTGGAAACAGCAGCAGAGGAATCAGACCCTAAAGCGTTTTGGATCTCCACAAAAGCTCTGGGATATGAGTGATTTGTGTCTGTTTTAACCCCTTGGACCTGCCCTGGGAGCTTGGCACTGCTGCACTCCTGCTGCTGCTCCCTCTTCCCAGTGAAGTGAAATGTCCTGAGACTCCAAATCCCCCCCTGCCTGCAGTAGCCTCTGTCTTTTGTTTATCAGAGGAAAATTTCTCTCAAGTTCCCTTTCATTTCTCATCTATTTAGCTTTTAGAACTTTGCAATTATAATTTTTTTGATTGAGCCGAAATGCTGTAGAATACAAAAAGGGGATGTCCTGAACTCTTTCAGTGCAGAGGAAAACTTCAAAGATTTTGTGTGTGTATATTACAAAGAACTGGAAATCCCTTCCTTGACTCGTGTGTACAATATCTGAGGCAGCCCTGGGATTTGATTCGAGCACAATTTTTTATGGTTTACTGTTTAATTTAAATCAGTGTGGTATGAATTACGTTACTCGTGAAAAATGAGCTTTTGTTGAGATAAATGCCTGCCATCAGCTTGGAAGTCGTCTTCTGTTTTGACATCTTTCCTTGGTGTTTTTCTGCGTGGTGATGAGATGTTGCTGTGCAAGTTTAGCTGAGTGCCCTCAGCGAGGAGGAGAGGGGGGAGAGAAACGAGGGGGTGGGATTGGTTTCATGCATCACCAGGAATCGGTGTTGGCAGCACCTCCTGTGACATCCTGTGTTGTTGGGGGTGTCTCCTGGGCAGCAAAACTGCACCTCCAACATGGGAATACAGGGAATTGTAGGTACAGGGGAGGGAAAGCAGAGCCAGTTAGGATTTGTCTCATGAGTTCTTGACTTCTCCTCCTTGCCCTGTTGCACAGAACTTGCTCTGCCCCATATCCATGGTGCCTCTCTGCTGTGGAGAGCAGGAGATGCTTTTCTGGAGATCATATTTGACGAGTGTAAGTGTAAATTTGTGTGATTCTTGCTGCTGTTGGTTCCTCCACAGACTTTGTGTGTAGGGTCCGGTCTGATGTTCCTTCAGCTGGAGTGGTGCCTGAAGGACACAGCGATGGCACTGCAGCTTTCCAGACCTTTTTATCCTCAGGCAGAGTGGACATTTGGGAAATTCTCCCTATGCTGTGTAAAAGAGCAGTTAATAGTGGGCAGCTCTTCAAAAGGTTCCACTGGATTCCAATGCTCTCAAGAAATTCAGCCTGGATTACAAAGCTTGTGTGAGCAATCCAGGCTCCTCTGCTTGGAACCTGAACAGGGAGTTCTGGTAGAAACCAGCCCTTTTCATGTGACTGCTCGTGTGCTTTAGATGTGGTGGGAAAAAAGAAGGAGAAGGTTATTTCTCGTGACAGAAGTATGTCCCAGTACAGCCTTCCCTGCCGCCTGCCGATGTTTTCCCTCCGGATCCTCCGTGGAGCCAGAGGATGCAGCAGCCCAGCAGCAGGCTCGGAAATGCACACCCCAGTGGAAAATTCCCACTCCAGACATGGGGCTTGGGTGGGAGTGAAAGTTCAAAACAACCTGACTTGGTCTCTCTGCCCTCGGCTGCAGCAGTGCTCTGCCTCCCGAGGGGCTCTGGGCTCGGCAGTGTCACCAGGCCAGGCTGAACTGCAGCCTCAGCAGTGTCACCAAACCCAGCAGTGTCCCTGGGCTTGGCAGTGTCACCAAGCTCAGCAGTGTCACCCAACTCAGCAATGTCACCAAGCTCAGCAGTGTCACCAGGCCCTTTGGCAGCACTGGGCAGCCCCTGCCTGGCATCCCTGCTCCCGTTGTCCCCAGTGCAATCCAGTTGGGTTTCCTCACGTTCATGGTTCTCCTGGCTCTGGCTCAGCTTGGAAGAGGAGGAAATGTGCTTGTTTGACAGGAGGAGAACCATAAAGATTTGTTTTCCTCTCCTGTGAGCATTCCCAATGYTTGGATATGCTGAGCTTTTGTCTCAGAGCCCATGGGTTCTGTGCTGTCCCGCTGGAATCCTGGAGGTCTGCCCACAGAGGGGATGGAATGGGGATGGTGAGGAGACTCCTGAGGACAGGATCCTGCTCACAGAGCCAGACAGGTCAGCTGAGCTCTCTGATCCTGCAGCCATTTACCAGCCCTTAGAACATGAACCCCGAGCCCCTGCACTGCCCATGTCCCAGGGGGTCACATTGAGGACGAGGGTGTGACCATCTCACACGGGGTGGGGGCCAGAGCCCTGCTGCCCAGCCCTCCTTTAAAGCACAGAGGCTTTCAGGGAACAGCCTCTTCTCTCTTTATCTGGCGGCTTTGGGGCTGGGAGCTCGTTCCAGGACCTTCCATTTGGACAAGAAGTTCACTGTACATCTCCCAAAGTAGCTCTCCCTGAGTACACTCYGAGCTTTTCCTGTGGCCCTGGGCTGGGGCAGCAGACACAAGTCAGGTTTGGCTCAGAGGCTCTTCCCGGCRCTCTCCAGTGCTGTGGCCTGTTTTTGTCTGACACGTTTCTCATTAACTCTTTGTCAAATCACCAGGAAGCCTGCTTAATTGCAGGCAGAGTGCTGAATTTATGAGTTCATCTAGGCTTCGTGTCTACACATTGACAGAGGTGTTTCTCTGGATGAAGTCTTTTTCTCTTCATTTCGTGGCAAGAATGGACTTTCTGTTTCAGTTACTTCTGAAAGTCATAAATTGCAGCGGTCCCTCCCTCCCCTTTATTTAAAAGAAACACAACAAAACTTCATGGCAACAGTTTATTGCTCTAAATCAGCTCGTGGGTCATTAAAGCAAAAAGGGGGGGAAAAAAAAGGAAAAAATCTCCAACTCCTGCCAAATAAAATGCGCACATCAGCCAAGCTGTCAGAGGCAGATCCTGCGACCACGGGATGAGAAGGTTTATTACACTTTGGGCTTCTGGGGAGGGATGTTATAGCAACAGGACGCTGGGTCACTGATGGCAAACTCCTGGTTGCTCCGTTTCTTCATGCACACTAGGAATCCATTAAGCCAACTGACGACAGATCCGCGGCATTCCAGCCCCCCGGCACACCTCTGCCGAGGCCAAATGTTGGACGCTGCCCATTGAAACGTGAAAGAAACAACCCAACGGAGAGCCCACAAATTAGAGGGGCAGGAAACCTCAAATGATGTGCAAAAAAAATTGTAAACGTTCAAGAGGATTTTTCCATAACTTCTGCCCCATAACTCAGCATTTCTGATGTTAATAAATTACGGAGCCTCCGCGAGATCAAGGAGCCCTCTGGACGCGGCCGGCGCTGCTCGGCGCACGGGGCTGCGCAGCGAGGCCTGGAACACGACAACCATTTCCTCTTGGCTGCTGGGGACGGGCCTGAACCGCAGCCACGGGGAAGGGTCTGATGGGTCTGAGCCGGCGCTCCGGCCCCGCACCCCAAACCCCTGCGTCTGCGGAGGGACGGCCAAAGCCCCGGAACCCCAGGGAACACGGARGTGCGTTTGTTTGGAGCGGATGGACTGGAGACGAGGAGGATGGGGGACCTGAGAGCCTACGAAACACGGAACGGCTCCACGAGACAAAATCATGGCACTGTTACTGGCAGGGAAGGGAAGGGGAATTGGGAATTCTTAGATGAGCTGTTGGATTTGAAGACAAAAGTGCAGGGAGGTGCCGTGGGTTAATAAATAAAGACTGAACTSACCATCTGCAGCAGAAGGAGAAAAGATGAACTAAAGTTTTGGCGTGTTCAGTGAAAAAAAAAAAAAAGCAGGGAGAAATCCATGATGGGGTGGGAGGGATAAATGGAAGAGTGGCCAGAGGAAGTGCTCCCACAATAATTGACTCTCTGAGCGTGTCTGCAGGCTGCAGGCCAGATGAAAGTCTGCTTTTCCAGCACATCCCCAGTGCACGGGGCTGTCCCAGACGCCTCAGGTTTAACCTGGGACAAAGTAAAAGGGRCAAAACGTGTTCCTGCAGGGAGCCCAGGTCCACGGGGCAGGGATGCTGTGCCTCAGAGCCAAGGGAGTCGAGGAGGTAAAGTGCATTCCCCAAAACTGGCTGGAATAGCAGCACASAATGGTTAAAGACTTGCAAAACCAGTACCAGTTACTAATTATACATTTATTTCCCAGTTTTTTTCCCCTCTGCTTTCCTTCTGACAACTTCTTCTAATGTCTAAGCCAAATTACCCTCAGGAGAGACCTCTCCACTGCCTCACTGATACAGAGCACAGAGCCCAGGCAGAACTGCAACTCTTCCATTCCAGCTTCATCAAGTCAGAGTCCTGCTAATAATTCCACATGATCTTCTGATGGATTTTTTCTTCCTGTGGCGTCTCCTTCTTTTTTTTTTTGGTGCTAAATATCTGATGTCAGCCTTTACCTGTCCAGGAAAATAGGGATGAATAGTCTTACGATTAAAGCTGCTGCTGAGTCCTGGATAGAGATGAACTTAGTTCTGGCCTTAACTGTGAATAATCAACTTTAATAGAGCTGGAGGTGACTGTTCTGGTGAGAGTATCCCCAGTGGGGAGGCTGTGGGGAGTTGAGCCTTCCAGGAGTGGGGTGAATCCCTCTGTGCTTCCATCTGGGATCCTTAATTTGCCCACGGCCAATATTCTCTGCCTCCCTTTTCTTTCTCCACCCATCCTTCTTCAGAGCACAAGTTATCTCTTGGTGCTGCTCATGCTTCTTCCAAAGAACACGGAAAAACCAATGCTCCACCAGCATTCCAGGAGCATTTTCAAACTGGAAAACTTTGGGTTTTTTTAGTTACTGACAAAGGCTTGTAAACAGTTGGTTTGCAGAATTTCGCCAGAGGAAATTTCTGATTTCCTTCTGGTCTCAGCTGGAAGAAGATGTGGTGAAAGGTTTCAGTTTGTTTTTCYGGAGTTTCCTAAGGTGGGGGGAAGAGAGGACATTATTCTGTGTGTGAATGTTTGACAGAGGGAAAAATAGATACTGCAGATAGTGATTGGTGATTGCTGCAGAGCTCCTCTGTGTTTTTAGGCTGTGAAACAACTTTGATAGAGACCATGGGCGAGGAGTGTGAGCGTGTGAACCTGATCTTTAATTAGAGGTGTTGGCCACGAAGGGCTGAGCTGGCCCAGGAGCACCCCTTGCTCCGGAACTGGCCCTGCAGAGCTTTCAGAGCAGCTGATTGCCCCATTTATTTCATTTTCAAAGGGTTCTCATTGATGCCAGCAGCGGGGTGAGGGATGGCTGGGTGCAAAGTCCCCGTCGCTGGGCCTTGAGTTCTATTTGGGGAGTGCAGTGAGTRTGTGTGAGAAGCAGGAGCTCAGGTTCTCAGGCTTTCATAGCCCCTCTTTTGCTCTCGTTTTGATCTGTCAGATTTCACACCCCCAGCTTGGGTTTTAATGCCCCACGCAGATAAAACCACAGAGTTTCAGGTGATTTCGAGCTACGGCAGAACCTCCTCCGGAGGCAGAGCTGGCGAGCAGGACCCTGCAAAATGAATCTGAGCTGAATTCTGGGCTTTCCCCGAGCCCTCTGCCCAGGGCAGGGCATYGGAGCCAGATGATCCTTAGGGTCCCTTCCAGCCTAAGCCATTCTAAGTGTCCTCATCAAGCAATTCTAGGAGACGACAGAGGACATCTGTAAGACACAGCTGTGACATTAAAAAGCTCATTGGTGTGGTCCCGGATTTGCCATGTTGTGCTCCCAGAGTGACTGAGCATSGCCAATTGCTGCTGTATAAAGGCACGGCACTGGGAGGTTTGTGGGCTGCTGGTTACTCAAASCACTACAAACTGTGCCCAAACTCTGCAGGGGCTTCACATCAGCTGAGCGTCGACGATTCCCCTCGTTTTCACCTCATTTTCCAAACAATTTCCCTGGAAGTTGCAGTCACTTGGTGTCTGGGTGTGTCGCCACTCCTGCCCCTCGAGGTGCTGGCTTGGCTGGTCCACTTCATTTGGGGTCAGTGAGGGCAAGAGAAGCACTTCAATCTCAACAGCTTTAGGCAGCCTCTGTGTTCCTGGAGTTCCCTGAGACAAAACAGAAGTTGTTATTTTAGCTTGAGTAAACTCAGGAGAGTTTCAGCCAGGCTAAGAACAAGTTTTTATTGTTGTTGTTTTTTTTTTTTTTTTAATTGCAAAGCCCAAACAACACAGAATTGGCTTCCTGTGCCATTAATGCCCCACCTCAGGCCTCAGGGGTTACCAGTGCGTGAACAAGGGTGCCTAGAAAGCACCAGGGTCTAACTGGGGAAGAGTGAATGACCACGAGTGTTCCCAGGCAGGGGATGAAGAAACYGAGCACAGCCAGGTTGTTTCTCCCTCCAGTTCTGTCCCAAACACGATCTGGGAGAAAATGCAGCATTTCAGTGACTCTCAGTGCCATGTCTCGATCAGGAAGGAAGAAGCCCAATACTGATAGTGGGATTTTCCCTCGTCCATTTTCAGACAGGGAGCTGGAGAAGGAAGGGTTGGTGGTGGGGATGAGAGATCAGGAAATGTCTGCTGGGACCAGGCAGGGAGCTGGGAGCTTCCCTGGTGCTGCTGGCAGGTCCTGGTTCTCCCAGAGGAGTTCAGGGCTGGGAGGGAGAGTCTGACCTGGCCCCGTCCCCCCGAGGTTTCTCAGCCCAGCCTGAGGCTCGACTTGTTGCTGTCATCGCTGGGCTTTAATTTTTCCTTTCCTTTGTTTTCCCACCTTTTCTTTTTTTCTCTGTCTTGAAATAGATGGGAAAGTATTATCGTATCCCACGAGATTCTGAGAGAATTAATTGCTAGTAAAAGCATGTTAAGAGCTTTTGATGACTGAAGTAATTTGCACTGACACAGGGGCTGGTTGGGGTAGAGGGAAATCTGAATCTAAGGAAAAAAAGGAGTTTCTGGAACAGGGAGGCCCACTTAGGAGCAGAGCAGAGTCTTGCCATGCTCAGACTCAAAGGGCTTTTCCTTGTTTTCAGGGTGTCCTGTGTCATTTTTAAAATGTGCTTTTTGGAGTGAATTACAAACTGGATCATCCCAAACTTTGTTCTGGAATTCTGAGCATCTCCTCTGGTTCTGTCACTGAGCTTCACTGCCTTAAGAGAGAAAAAGTCTCTTCCTGGCAAACCACTGAGTTTCTTTGGACTGCAACYCTTTAATTAACCCTTTTTTCCCCCCCACACCTGGACTTTTAAGTACTTGAGGGGTTTTATTTTGAAGGATTCCTCTCTTGCACAGCAGCCAAATCGTGTCTCACCTTCAGCCACACAGATGTGGCCAGTGAATTTCTCAGGCTGTACTGAGATAAATGAAAGTAGTGCATTTGTTGAAGCATTTTTTAAAATAGAACCTCACAGCTCTGTGGAAAGTGACTGTTTTGAAAGTTTATTGAAACATTTATAATCAAAAATGATCCTGCATGAAAGGATGAAATAGATAATGTGAAGATGGAGCCCTTAAGGACCTGGTCATTAAAATCAATGCTGTTTGGAGGAGTTCCCTGATTCCTTGAGCTGGTGTGGATACCAGAGCTGTGTTTCCCGGAAGTTGTAGTCCTGAACCTTTTACTCATGGACCACTCTGAGGTGTGTCCTTGGAGGTTCTGCCAACCAGGACCTTCAGATAACGGCTGAGAGCTGATTTTATTCTTGTCCYATATCTCTCTATTAACTACCTAGACCACCCAGGCGACATTTTTTGTCTGGAGTTCTGCCCCGCAAACACCTTTCCCTCCTTTCTCCCCTCTGGAGCTGCCGTCGGGCACAGGCTGACCCCTGTCCCCTCCTGTCGTCCCGCAGATTCCCGATGACCTGGGCACCGAGAAGTTCTGCGTCGACGCCGCCGCGGGCGGGGCTGGGAACTGGCTGAAGTACATCCGAGTGTCCTGCTCCTGCAACGAGCAGAACCTGGCCGTGTGCCACGTCAACGAGCAGGTAACCACCCTGGCCGGGCTGCTGGGCCCCCCTCACCACCCAGCGGGGGCTGGGGGGCTTGGCCAGGGCGTGCTGGGCGATGGCAGCACCGAACGGAGGCAGCCGAGGGGTGGATCAGCCCTGGGGTGAGCCAAAACCCCCAGATTTATGGGCCTGTCCCTGACTCAGGATCCAGTCCCTGACTCAAGATCCAGTCCCTGACTCAGATCCAGTCCCTCCCTGACTCAGGATCCAGTCCCTGACTCCCCTGGTGGTGGGGAAGGTGGTGTGAAACACAGGTTACGGCACCAAACCCCACCGAGACAGGTGGAACCCAGCACTGGAAGTGGAAACCAGGGAAATGATGGACTGGGAGGGTGGGGAGGGTGATTCCAGGCTGGAAATTCAGTTGTCTGCTTCTAAGAGGAGAGTGGGAGGTGGACTGGGAGTCTGCTGAGGAGGAAGGTGCAGCCTCGCAGGGAGGTGACAGCAATGCTGCTGAAGCAGTCCCCGGGTGGGCGTGGGAACAAGGGCTGTTACATGGAATTCGTAGGATTTTGATGATRTTTGCTAATATTTGCAAAGTTCTTTGAGGCTTAAACCCAAAATATGGATTCAAGATGAACGATCCACATTGTGAGCTTCACAAAACTCCAATCAAGTACAGTTCAAATAGAAGTTACTGTTCAGACCTAATTTAGATGAGAAATATTGTCTTACTCAACAGACAGGAGGCAGATTTGGGYCTGTGAAGGGCTTTTGAGGACGTTTCCAACTGCTCTGGGCTTTCATCAAACCCAGTGAATTCGTAATTCCCAAGTGGCCAAGGTGCTTTTTGGATACAAACCCCTGCAATACAAGAGCATTTGAGCTCTTAGAGACTCAAAATAAAATTTCTAGGCTGCAAATTGAAGTTTTTCATCCTGGTCCTAGGAAAACTGTCCTGGGAAACACTGGACTGCTAAATCCCACAGCAAGGGTGTCAAAGATACTGTAGGCAGACGAGCTGGGGGTACAAAATGCTTTTAGACTTTATTACTTTTGATGTAGCTGGTGAGTCGTGTGCCAGTAAAAGGGGTGTGGGTGGGGGGTGTTGCAGGTTGTGCTCCTGAGCCTGAGCAGCTGCAGTGGAGCTGGGCTCTCACAGTCGGGTGTGCTCCTGCTCAGGGCCACCCTGGGCTTTTAAAATGTGTCCCCTCATTTTCTCTCTAGTTTAGAAAACTGAATTTGTGTTGACTTCCAGCTTTGTTTCCTGTGCACAAACCCCCCCCTTGCTGCTCACTGTGTGTGTGTCTCCTTCTGTTCTTCTTTACAGTCCTGTCACCTGGGAACACTCCCAGGAGTGTACAGAGAATTTTTCTGGATTTTTGGTGAAGTGATTGGCAGCAGAATCTGGACCACTCAATTATTCCCCCCCCATTTACAGATTATAATGCATTTAAAATTTATTTCTATTTGGAAAGAGATTAATTGAGACATTTCATTAACTATTTTCCAATTGTGAAACCAATTTTCAAATGTAGAACAACATTAGGCAGTTTTCTTCACATTGATTCCTACTGRAGAGGTATTTGAAAAGAAGATCCTCGATTGATGGAAATAATTGTGATTCTGAAGGACTGGAGGAAAATGATAGAAAAATGACAGGATTTACTAAATGTGTCTGGAAAATGGTTTATTTTTTCCTGTTGCTGCTCCTGCCTTGAAGAGGCAAACACTTGAGCAGTTCAGGAGTCTTAAATACTAAACAGAATCTGTGTAATAAATGTAATGGCCACGAGCCGGGTGACAGCTGCTGCTTTTAGCTGGGGTGCAGATATTGGGGGGAAAAAGGAGTAACAGGAGACAGAAGAAATCAGGCCTCTGCTCAGGCAGCCAGTGTGAGATGTGTGTGCAGCGCAGGGGCTTCGGGAGGATTTCCCACACGTTTGGTAACTCTGCTCGGGATGGCCAAGGACGTAACACAGCGCCTGAAAAAGAGGAAATAAGGAGCAATGTGGCTCAGCTGAAACAAAGGGGAGGCAATTCCAAAGGAGGAAAACATGGGAACAACAGCAAAATGTGCAGCCCCGTTCTGGCTGGGCATTCATGAGACCAAACTTTTCCAGAGCCGGACACACGGACAGGTCTGAGGGAGCGATGGGATAAATCCTCACTGGGCTGCCCGAGGAGGGAATTATTTGTGAGACAAGGACACAAAGAACCATTTTTCAGCTGGTTTTGAGGTTTTGAGCTCCTCTGCTGCAGCCCATGTGTTTGTGGGTGGGTTTTTGATCTCTAGGTGAGCACAGCAGCTGCTTTGTCCCCTTTCAAGGCTCTTTTCCCCCCCCCAAGTACAAACGTGTGGAATCCCAGATAAAYCCCTGCAGCAGGGAAACAGGGCTGGTTCTTAGGAAGGGCCCTAATTAAGGAGGTAATTCTGGGATGGACTTTCCCCCCTCMCCGTGTTCCAGCTCCATCCCTTGCCGGGACACTGGGAATGCTTAAACCTGATCCCCGGGCTCTGCCTGCTCCGGGAGCCTTTTTCTCAGCTGAGGAAAGATGTCCAGCTTCGGGCCATGGTGCTGGGCTCTGAGCGAGATCAGCCCCTGAGTGTGGTTGTTGTGGTTCTGCAGGGCTGGTATTTCAGTWATTGTACCAAATTGTTCAGTTTTAGCTGCAAACTGCAACAGCCAGAGCCTGATTTCTGCTGCCCCGAGTTCATATCCACAGAAGATCCGTGGATCAACCCAGGCTGGAAAAGGATTTATTCCTACTAGCCTTTGTTTGTTTGTTTGTTTGCTYGTTTGTTTGTGTGTGTTTTGGTTTCTTTCACTTTCCTTTTATTTTTATTTTCTTCAATGCCCCGTGCCCAGAATAATGTTGATAAAATCAAGAAATGGAGTATTCTCAGCACTACCAAACCCTAGTTATCCTGTTAACTCTTTAGTGTAAAACAAAGCTGGTAATTTGGAGAGTTGCCCATGCTGTGATGGGAAATACGAAATGATCAAGTGTGGAACTTTTCTATAAACAAACATCATTGATTTATGAGTGTAAATCTTCTGCTGGATTCGTAGATCTGAGCTTTTTCAGTGCATAACAAATAAAAAAGGCTTTAATGAATCCAGACCATCAGCTGCACGATTGAAAGATGAAGTTAATTATTATAATGAAATGTTTGATGAAATTAATGTGACTCCAGCAGAATCCAGCTTTTCCCCAATCATTAATGAAGCTTGTCCTATATTTCTGGAAGGACTGCAGCAGACGTTTTTAAATACAAGGAGCCACTTTGTTCTGAGAACAAACAGCAGAGGAAAAGGAGCTAAAGGGTGAGACAGGGGCAGTGTCAGCCTTTGGCAGGGGAATTCTGAAGGATTTTTCCCCTGTAAAATTTGTGGCTCTATCTCAGAACTAGATGGACCTTTCAGACTGTGGCTGGTGTTTTAGTGCTGGTTTGGGTTGCCAGCTGCAAGAGAAATAACTGTTAATAGCAATTTTATTTTCTTTTCTTTTTTTTTCTCAGCTTTGCCCATCCTGAGTTCTGTTTTTCTGAGTCAGCCCTGAGCTCTGGGCTCACCCCTAGGCTGCCTTTTGCCTTTTTTCTCAGGCAGTTTTCTCATTAAGCTCAGTGTGGTTTGGTCCTGGGAAAAGCTTTTCTTGTTGAACAAGCAGGGAGGAGCACTGAAGTGCAAATGAAAAAGATAATGGGAAAAAGGAGAACTTCATACACCTTTTTAGTTTGCAGTGGGATCCACAGAAATGAACTCCCCGGGCTGGGTGGAGCAGGGGTCTCTCGGGACTGTGTTCTCACCTGTGCTCAGGTGTGTGTCTTGTGTCAGCCTGGTGCTGCTCGGGGTCCCCATCCGAGGGCTTTGGAGCTGTCCAGGTCCAGCGAGATGCCCAGATCCTGCCCACGGCACCAGGTCCCCTTTTTGRACTCTCAGCTGGATGCAGGATGAGGACAGATGTGTCTGCAGCGGCAGAGCTGTTCGCAAAGCGGTGGAAAACGCTGATGGAATTACGCTGAGGATTCTGGCAGGCGCAGGGATGGGTGTCCGTGCGGTTTGGGACATCTCGCAGTGGCCAGCAGCTGGATTTCATTTCCCATCCCGAACGTTTGCGTTTGTGACCGTCACTGCGTGAAACTCTCAGTGAGGGATTCCCCGGCCTGTCCCGCCGGGCAGGGCCGGGTGTGGGTGCTCAGGTGCCGATGTTTGGGTGAGTTCGCAGTGAGGCTGCGGGGAGGGGTCGGGTGTGCTGAGGCGGGGGTGGAGGGAGGCAGCCGGCGACAACAAAACCAGCCCGTGAGGACCGGGATGCACCGGAGCTCCCGGTACGGGCTGTACCGGGTGCTCAGTAAGGGCTGGACCCCCGGTAAGGGCTGGACCCCCGGTAACGGCTGTATCAGAGCACTCGGTTAGGGCTGTACCGGCTGCTAAATAAGGGCTGAACCCCCTGTAAGGGCTGTACCAGAGCTCCCAGTAAAGGCTGTACCGGAGCACTCGCTTAGGGCTGTACCGGAATGCTCAGTAAGGGCTGAACCCCCGGCACGGGCCGTACCGGAGCACTCGGTTAGGGCTGTACCGGGTGCTCAGGAAGGGCTGAACCCCCGGCACGGGCTGTACCGGAGCACTCGCTTACGGCTGTAGCGGAGCTCCCGGTAAGGGCCGCCCCGCAGCACGCGGGGCCGCGACACCCGGTTCACGGGGGCGGCTGTGACTCCGTGTGCCCCGGCCTTGGAGCCGCAGCAGAGGCACGGCCCGGCTGCCCTTCTTCCCTTCCCTCCCCTCCCGTTCCCTCCTCTTCCCTTCCCTGCCCTGCCCTCCCTGCGCCCGGCCCGTCCGCCGGCACCGGAGGAGCGCCGCGGCCGCGGGACAGGAGCGAGCAGGTCAGGGGGGCCCCGCCCGGCCCGGCCCGGCCCGGCCCGGCCCGGCCCGGCCCGCTCCGCTCGCAGCGCCCGGGGACGGCGGGACCGGCGGGGCCCCCGCGGCGGCGGCGGGGCCGGTGGCGGGCGGCGTCTGCCACCTGCTGGGGCGGGCGGGGGCCGCGCTCCCGGCCCCGATCCCGCTCCCCATCCCCATCCCGCTCCCCATCCCCATCCCGCTCCCGCTCCCCATCCCGCTCCCGCTCCCGGCAGCTGCGGAGCGCGCCCCGCCGGCAACTTTTTCTCGGCGTGTCCCGGGGAGAGGGGGCAGTCCCGGTACGGACCCGGGAGAGCCCTCGCCCTTCCCTGCCCGAGCGGGAGCGGGAGGGGCGGCGGAGCGCGTTAATTGTCCCGGGATGGAGAACGGCTCCCTTTATGTTATCCCGGGGGATGGGGAACGGATCCGCTTATGGACCTGCGGGCGCTCCTGCAAAACCAGTGCGGTGACTGGGGACCAGCGAAGGGACTGGGGACCAGCGAAGGGACTAGGGACCAGCGAAGGGACTGGGGACCAGTGCGGTGACTGGGGCGGACCGCGGGCCGGTCTGGTGCTCGGTGCAACGCGGGATGATCCGTCCGGAACGTCCTGGCCTCGGTGTGGAGGGAAAGTTCTGAGCGGTAACCGCGCTCCACGGTCCCCGCCGCACCCAGTGGTGGCTCCGGGAGCGATGTCCCGKGTCCCTGCAGCTCYGGGAGCGATGTCCCGKGTCCCTGCAGCTCCGGGAGCGATGTCCCGKGTCCCTGCAGCTCCGGGAGCGATGTCCCGTGTCCCTGCGGCCGCCTGTCCCTGCAATCGCGTCCATCCCCCTGCGATCACATCTCCTCGCAGCCGCAGCTCCCAGAAAACTTCGGCGCAGCTCCGGGACAGGGAGGACAATTCGGGAACATCTCGGGCACTTGCTGCTCCCCCCGGGCCTGGGGCCACGCATCTGCCGGGGCCTCGTGCTGCGTGCCAAGGAGGGAGGGAAGGGAACTCTGGGAGGAAAAATGCKTCGTGGTGACACAATTCATGCCACCCAGGCAGGAGTTTAGGAGTTTTGTGTCTTTCTTCCCCATAAACACGGGCTGGCAGAGACTGAGTGGCAGCGAATTTAGGGAACTGTTCTGGGTAAAATGTGGTTTTTAACCCGAAAAAGAATRTTTTTTGGACGGCTGTTAAAGGCAGTGCTGAGAAAACTTGGTAGTTAATGACTGTTATCAGGTAAAGTGTCATGGCATTGTTAGGACAGGGTCCGGTGTACTCTAAAAATTTGGAAAACATATGGAAGACACTGAATCTGCTGAGCACAAGAGACATGGAGCTCCTGGAGCAGGTCCAGTGGAGGGAATGGGGCCACTGGGGTCTGTTCAGGTGTGACCCAGCTGTCCCTGGACCCACTGCCCTGGTGTCCATGGGGTTTGGGGGTAGAACAGCAGAGATGAGRTGCATGAGCTCTGCCCTTTGAATCCTGTTTCTGGTTTGGGGTTTTCTCCTGGAGCAATGGCAAARGCCCAGGAGGGGAACATTTTGGAAGGTCCAGGATCTGGGCTCAGACAGGAGCTCACAATGTGGATAAACTGCTCACCTGGAGTGGTTCAGATCTGGGTTCAGGGGTCAGGTCTAGGCTGTRGGGGAGAATAATCAACAAAATAATTCTGGGGAGATGTGGTTATTCAGCTCTAATCATGAGGCCAATTTCAGCTCAGAGAGCAGAGATTTAAATGTGACAATTCCATCAGTTTAATCTTCCCTTTGCTGTGACAAACACACTGAGCTTATAGGAGGCAGGGAAAACAAAGGGAAGATTTTGTGTAATTTGGAGGAGAGAGGCTGTTACCCAAAATATTTTTTATTGTCCGAGCCCCGTGAAACTCTGACACCCAAAGAGCCAAATAAAGGCAGAAAAATGAGCTCTCAGCAGCAATTATCCCAAAGCAAGTGACAGCCTCCCCAGTTAGCTGGAATAATGTGAGTTATTGGTTAAAATGTAAAATGCACATTTAACATGTCTCTCAATTTCTGTTTCTGATTCCCAGATCTATTATAAAGTTATTAAAGAGATTGAGCCGGGAGAAGAGCTCTTGGTGTGTCTGAAGGAAGGTGGTTATCCCCTGGGGAACATGGCACCCAGCATGGAAGGTAAGGCCTCCACAGCAGCTCTTGCACCTCTCCCCAGCACCCTGGGAATGCTGAGACCCTCCCCTAGTGCTGGACTGGGACAAAACCTGATCCAGCACCTCCCYTTCTGCTGCTGGTTGGATTTTATCTCATTTTCGCTCTTTTCCTGGSGACAGTGACTGTCCCAGTCCACCTCAGTGAGGTTTTATCAGCCTCAAGCAGATTAATTTCCTTCTCTTCGAGGAACACTGTGRGTTTGGATATGATCAGAGGTGCCTTTTCCATCCCCAGGGTCACCAGGTGTCTTTGGGTGTAAGAAAAATGGCCACACCATCCCAAGGCTTGGAAAACCCTGGTTTGCAAGGATTTAGAGAACCTGGAAAAGGGGGATTCAGGGGGTGGAAGAGTCATCACTAAAATTATTATTGCTGGAGAAGAGACACCTCATCCTTCTCTGCAGCAGCTGTGAGCAGGTAGCAGGACACACACATGAAGTGTTCGGGGAATCTGAGACTGTTCCCAGCACTGATTTTCCTCTCTTAGGATGCTTTTTTCCCACATTTACTGGGGACTCTGACACGACAGACATTGTGCAGGGAAGAGATCTCTGAGAAAAACATGGAAAGATGTGCTCAACCTTGTTATTTGATGATTTATTTCCATAAATATATTCTCATTTACCGATTGTTTTTAAGCTATTAGTTGGAAATAATGCTCTATAAAATTAATCTGTGAAATGTGAGTTCTCTCACCTGGGCATCCCACAATACATTTATTTTCTTTTACCTTGTACATGGATATAATTTCTGATGCAAATTTGCAGTGAAATCCTTTAAAAGGATATGCACAATTAGTTTCAAATATTTCTGGAAAATGGGATAGTTTGAGGATTGTGCTGCTGGAAACACGTTTGCTGAAGGGCTGGGGGTGAAGTGTGGGATTTGCTGCCTCACTCGTGTCCAGTTTGGAATTATTTTTTTCACTGCTCTGCCCCCAAAAGTTAATGATTTTCTCAAGGCCAACACACAGAGATGAATAATTTCTGTACCTTATTTTTGATGTCAAGGAGAAATCTGAATGAAAACTCACCGCTGTTCTGCATTTCAGTTTCTAACAGGCTTTTATGTGAACAAGCAAAAAGTGCTCCTTGTTTTCCATCTCTGTCATTATGGAACATTTATCTGGATCTTCCTGGTAACGTCTAGTGCTTTTGCTGCATAATTGCTGTCAAATTATGCCAGGCCAACATTAAATATTTGACTCCTTAATACTTTTTACTTTCAGCAGGGCTATCTCCCTGCTGCCTCGCACCCCCAGCTCACTTCGGAATTAACAGGAGAGAAAATGCAAAATCGTTCCACACAAAGATAATTATCATAAAAATCTTTCCTCCCAACCCCAGCCAAACACAGCAGACCCCTTATCACTGCAGGAATTTTGAGTAGGGCACTTGAACTCCTTTGAGATTCGAGTCTGGTAGATTAGCATGTAGATGCCACATAATTGTGTTCCCCTTGGTTTCTCTGAAAGCTATTAGGCACTGATTTATTTTTCTGTTACATTCCTGCTTTGTCCTGAGTGTTACTGATGGAACTTCAGATAGGCACATATAACCATAGATTTGACAAACAAGACACAGAGAACAGGCAGCAATTTCTGTGTGACTGGGTTGTTGTTTTCTTTTCAGCCCCTTCTSCCTGTCAGACACCGAGGCAGTTACCTTGGTGAAGGGCAGTATTTTCATTTGTGATGCCTAAAGAAAGGAGAAAACTTTAATGAGAACTTGTTTTGAAGGGCAACCTTTTTATTTTTGGTACTTACAGAAGGAAAAAAGGAACACTTTAACAAACCTGGGGTCTCCAAASTGGGTGTCTGATATAGGCACAAAATCAGTACCAGGTCCTGGTTCAGCCCCGAGCCTSGGAGGTGATTTAGGATTGGGTTTTGCAGGGGGGTGGTCTGGCCCTGAATCTGCGGGTCGGGTCCTTCCCTGCAGGGTATTTGTTGGGAAGTCTGATCTGCTGGAGTTCAGGAATGGGAATGCTGGGGGAATGGGTGTTGGGTATGGATATGTTGTCATGGAATGGTTTGGTTTGGGAACTTGAAGCCCATCCAGTCCCACCCCTGCCATGGGCAGGGACACCTTCCACTATCCYAGGYTGCTCCAAGCCCCGTCCAACCTGGCCTTGGACACTTCCAGGCATGGGGCAGCCACAGCTTCTCTGGGCAACCTGTGCCAGGGCCTGCCCACCCTCAGCTGCTCTGCCAGCTGATCAGTTTTGCCTCTCTTTAGCCTGTCTGAGCATCAAAACAGTATTTACAACCAGTGGCAACACGAATAACGTGTGGCTACAAGGCTTTTAATTGTATTTTTGTCAGCTCTCTAAGTCTTCTTKCAATACCAATTTCTTTTTCCAAACCCAGATACTCTGCAGCACCAGCACTGCTTTCCCTGTCCTCCACCTGTCCCACCTGTGGAAAAGCTGTTGTTTGATGTCCTCTTGTACCGTGTGTGATCTGGGTGAGATCTGGCAAAGGACAAGGAGAATTAGAAACAAAATCTCTTCTCTAAAATATTCTAGAGGCTATTAATGTATTTCCCCTACTTACCTGCTCTGCAAGCTCACAGAAAGGACAAAATTGTGTCACTGTCATTGGCAAGAGCAGGCAGGGCTGTGTCAGCTGTGGGAGGGGATGCTGGGGAATTGTCCAGATTTGGCCAGGTATGGAGGAAATTATTCTCCATGGCTGCTTTGCCAAAGCCAGAGAGGATTTCTGCTTCCTAGAGAAGAGTTTGTGTGAAATAAACTGCAATTAATCATGTAAATCACAAACTGAACCAGGAAGAATTCCACCTGGATTTGCAGAAGGAATTTTGATGCATTTTCTCTGAAGTCAAAAAAAGAAAAAAAAAAWAATAATAATAATAATAATAAAAAAAATCTGTTTCCTCCATTCCAAATGTTTTCAGGTCTGGGGATTTGCCAGGTGGAGCTTGAGGGATGCTGAGAGTTTGGGAGGAGCATGTTGAGAGGTGAAGGGACCTGGGGGTTCCCAGCCTGGAGGATTTCAGTCGCTCCTCCAAAAATTCCTTCCCAGTTGAGCCAATGCTGTTTTTGCAGGAGAGCAAAATGGTGAAACTTTGGCTCTGAGGCAGAGGAAYACCTCACCAGAGCAGTTCCACGGACCTGGAGTTCAATGCTACATTTATTTTATTCTTTTATTTTTTTCTTTTCAGTCATAAAAAGTAGTTTGTATTATTTTGATGGTAGATGAGGCAGAGTCTCAATGCTGCTGTTATTTACATCCTGATTCCAGGTTTCCCTCTTCAGGGGCATAAAACACATGAGATACACATTGGTACTGTTCTACAAAATGCCAGTAAAGGGAATTTCTCTGAGGAGCAGAGCAGGGCCTGATCCACCTCACAGTGAGGCCACTGCTGGCAATTTCAGAGTGTATAATCTGCCAGAATGAGCTGAAATGAGAAAGGTTGGGTATTTGCTTCCCTCAGGTCTTGCTTTTTAGTCAAAATCCCTTTGTTGACCCRCTGGATTGTATTTCTTCTTGCATCCCTCTCTTCTGCGGTTCAGGAAATCCTGCTGCAGCCTGTGGATGCTGTGGGATCGTCCGTGCCCCGTGGGAATGGCTCTGGCAGCCCCGGGCAGGCTGTGCTGGCTGTGCCTCGGTGATACTTTCTTTTTCAGCTGGGTTTGACTTTTCCCGTGTCGATACTTTCCGTGTAGGTGTGCAAAGTGTTGGGTTTCCTCTGCCCACGGCGCTGCTGTAGCAGCTTCTGGGACCTTGCCTTGCTGGGCTTTAAACTCAGGTTTAATTGGGCTGTTGGGAGAGAAGGGGAGGTGGGAGATGAGTGCCCAGGTGGGAGCACGGTGGTCTCTGGGTGTGACACTGCCTGTGCTTCTCCTGTCACATAACAAAATGAACCCCGATTTATATAAAACACCACTCCAGGCCTTAAAGCTCAGCCTAAGTCTTTGTAGTGACAGAGAGAAGGGCAGGGGGGACTTCCAAGCAAGGGTTTGCTCAGGGGTTGCAGATTTTGCCCTGGGAACGTGAGCGTGGCCACATCCCACCCCAACCTCCCCTGTCCCGAGAGCAGGGAATGGATCAGCTCCATCACAGCCTCAGCCTCTGGCTGCAGCTCTCAGAATATTCCCACTCCTCCCTCTGAGCTGATGCACTCACCACAGGCTCTTCMTTGTGAGAGCAAAGTTGTCAGAAGAGGAGAACCACGCTCAGTGCGGAGCAGAGCCGCAGAGCGTGGAGGAAGAGGGTAGAGGAGGACAGGGAAACGCAGCTCCAGTGACTCAGTGGTGGCTGGAAAGCTCCTGTTCCAGGGTAGAGGAACCCGGAGCTATCCCCACTCCCTCGCAGAGGTTGTTCTCCTGGAAAATTTACAGCTCCGAGCTGATTGTTTGGCTTGGCACTATGGTCAGGATGCTGCCTTGTAAACGTAATAATAGCTGCCCTCTTTTTAATTTGTTTGACCTTGACTGCAGTAATTTATTATGTGCATTAGAACTTTTTTTTGTTGTTTTTAAAGAGAAAAAAGCAAAGAGCACAACAACAAAGCCTTTGGCTCCCTGTTCTTCCTTCCATGGTGCTCTGGGTTTGGACTCCTCGGGCTGATGGAGCCCTGAGCTCCTGCAGTGCTGTCAGGAAAATTAAGAGGAGAATATTAGACAGACAATTCCTTAGGAAGAAGCTTCTCCAGGTTTGTGCTGTGGCAGTTTGCTTTTCCCACTGCCTGTGTGTATGGGAGCCTGGGTTGTTCCTTTTTCCCTGGCAACTCCCTTGGAGGAAAACCTCATCCATATTTTCAAAGCCTGTCCTTGCAGACAAGTGCAGCACTCCAGAATGAACCCAGCATTCCGTGTGTCTCCCACTCCCCATAGGTCTCTCCATCTCAGCAGAGGCCAASACACAAAGAAAACCAGATCTCCTCTGGATGTGTGATCTATTTTTTTTTTACTCTTAATGCTTAAAGTGAAAGCAGCTGCTGGCACAGCCTCCCTTGGGTCGTCTCTCCTCGCACTTGCAGCTCTGCTGTGTTTGCTTGCTGGATGCTCGGGGAGCCTGGCCCTGCCTCTGGCGTTGGCTGGGCCAGCCCGGCCGGTGGCTGTCGGGGGGCAGGTGCCATGGGCTGCCGTGTGTGTTGCAGAGGAGCCCTCGTTCCGCTGCCAGGACTGCGATGAGCTCTTCCAGTCCAAGCTGGACCTGCGGCGGCACAAGAAGTACGGCTGCAGCGCCGTGGGCTCCCTCTACGAGAGCCTCGGCGACGACATCAAGCAGGAAGGCCTCGGAGATGGACAGGTCTACGAGTGCAAGGACTGTGAGAGGATGTTCCCCAACAAATACAGGTACCCACGGAGGGCCRGAGCCTCCTCTGGCCTCTCCTCTCCATCCTGGCCGAAGGGGGATGATGGGTGGCTGGGGAAGACTGCAGGGAGAAACCTTTCCTTTCTCCATAGAGACCTTGCCTTTCCCCATAGAAACCTTTCCTTTCTCCGTGGAGACCTTTCCTTTCCCCACAGAAACCTTTCCTTTCTCCACAGAAACCTTTCCTTTCCCCATAGAAACCTTTCCTTTCTCCGTGGAGACCTTTCCTTTCCCCATAGAGACCTTTCCTTTCCCCATAGAGACCTTTCCTTTCCCCATAGAAACCTTTCCTTTCTCCATAGAGACCTTTCC
>JACAXG010000099.1:1814230-1845967 GCA_018881555.1 Amblyornis subalaris
CCACAGGGTTTGGGAGTGGTCACTTTGGAATCCCTTGTAGCTGTTGGGCAGCATTTGATTTCACCTTGATTTCGTAGACTGGTGCTTTTCCTTACCCATTGGGAGAAGCTCCCACAGGTTGATGGGAAGTGTAAGGAGTCGTTTTCTGGGTTCTCTGAGGTTGAAAGACGTGGGTGGGATCTCTGCACCATCTGCTCCCATGTGCTTTAGTTCTGAGGGAAAAAACAGCAATATTAGTTCAGCCAMAATGTGCACGAAGGCTTCTTGTATGTGTAATTCTTGGGCATTTGAGATCAGTGGGTGTAAAGAGTTGTCGATGCCCTAAGAACTCTTAATATGGTCGTGACCTCCTATTTGATCTGGCAGAAACAATTAAAAAGTTCTATTCCAATCAAATTTTTTGTTTTCTTTGTGTCCACCAAACATTCTTGTAATAGACACACAAAAAGGAAAAAAAGATGATTGTATATTCCCCAGCCCAGTTTTTGTTTGCACTAATTATTCAGTTATGATTATGATTATAAAGCAACTCTAAACAAGARTTAAACTTCTCTTTAAAATGAAAACTATTTTGGCCCAGTAAGTTTTAACCAAAAATCTTCATTTTTAAGGAGAATGTGGTGGTAATGAAATGCAGCTTTAATGCAGAGATCTTGGAGATCTCTAATTCATCGGCAAAGTGAGGCTCAAATGGTTAAATATGAGGAGCCAGCTTAAAAAGTTGAGGGTTTTTTTTAATCACTTTAGGATTGTGTTTATTTGCATCCTAAGCCTTGATAAAAGCCTTTATAAAATTCTATAAAAGCAGAGTTTTCTGTGTTTACCGGAGGCTGAAGTTCTCACATACTCATTTCTTTTGACTTCTTTGGTGAACAAACCCCGAGCACCACAAGATTTGTTATAAAACTGTGAGAACGGGCAATCCCCTGCCAGAGCAAAAACCTTGAGGTTAAAGCCAGTGTTAGGCCTGTTTCACTTCAGTTTAACATTTAAAAACAGGCATTTGTCACTTTGAACTTAATTACATCGATACTTTCAGATCTTTGATCTAGGCGAGTAACTGAGGGAAAAAATCTATTTAAGAAAATGCAGAGGAAGGTGAAACCCAAAGAGCATTCCCTGGTGTATCTGCATGGAAAAGAGCTTGGCTGTGTGGTGGGAGTTGGGATGTTGTGATTCCTGTGTAGGACCCTGTTAGCTCAGGGTGGCACCTTTACCCCTTACCTTGTGTCTCTACATGGGCTATTCCCTGTGAGATATGAGAGCTTGCAATTTTCCTAATATTTTTGCCTGACAAGGCAAGGAGAACTTCTTTTAAATGTTTTCAATACTTTGGATTTTAGTGAAAATTCCAATCTTTTATCTGTCGGTGTTAGAAGGTCTCTCCTCTTTAGCTTCCAGCACTCCCTAAWTTTTATTAATTGGAAAATACCCTTTTGAAATGCGTGTGTTGTATCCTATTTGTAACCTCTGTGTATTCCTGGCTCCCTGGGGGTCTGGTCTGGCACTGTGGCCTTGGGTTTTTTGCCTTTCAGACCCAATATTTTGGGATAAGCAATATAAAGTTGATTTTTTTGACAACGGAAAAGAGTCRGCAGCGTCCCCGTTCAGGGTTTGACTCGCTGGTGGATCGGTGGGGTTGGGAGGGAATGTCCACACCTGTCTCTCCCCCATCAATCTGCCAAGTTTAAAGTCACTAAAACACAGAATATACGTGCCTGGATGGTCTTAGAATTTTTCAAAGTTAATGCAGATGAAATCAAGAGTGCCACTGGGGACCTGAAATTGAGCATTTAGCGGCTGACTAAATAAATAAATGTTTTGCTAATCCCAGTAGGTACTTGCCTCTAAACAGCATATTAGTTTGTCCATATTTGCTCTAAATAAACTCATAAATCACAGTTAACAGGAGCGTATTTTTGGATGTGCATATGAAAGGTTTGTGTTACTTTGTGCGTGTAAAAAATCTGGTAGGTTTAAGAGCACCGTTTCTTTAGCAAAATGAATATTGCTGCTTTAGAACGAGTGGGTTGGCAGTTTCGGAGGGGCATGCCCGTGAATATGAATGATCTGGCTGGAGCAGGGCTGGTTCTCCAGGGCAGCAGCCACAGCGGGGCTGAGGAGCTTTGGGTGTTGAGTGGCCAGGGCTGAGGACGATTCCTGGGTTCCTGAACCCCTCAGGCTCTCTGGAAATGCCCGGGGAGTATCTTCCCTGTGGATTTAATGAGGACTGGCAGGATTTTCAGTAGTGTTCAGCTTTATTGTTTCTGTAAACAGCCATGCTTTAAAGTTCCATTGGAATGGTTTAATATCCATTTGTAGGGATGTCAGACAGGAGCAGATTCCATGTGTGCTGGTCTTTGTTAGAATCACAGTAACAGAAGTGTTTGTAACTCCTGTTAAACTACCCCAAAGGAAGCAAAGGATGTACATTTTCTTCCCTTGTTTCTCGGGGCTGGCCTGAGATGTGCAGGATTCCTGGACAGAGATGTGCAGGATTCCTGGACAGAGAGGAGCAGGATTCCCAGCCTGATATGTGCAGGATTTCTGGCCTCAGAAATTCAAGATTTAAGGACTGAGATGTGCAGGATTCCTGGCCTGAGAGGTGTAGGATTCCTGGCTGGAGATGGGCAGGATTTCTGGCTGAGAGGTGCATTATTCCTGGCATCAGAGATGCAGGATTTAAGAGCTGAAAGGTGCAGGATTTAAGGGCTGGGATGTGCAGGATTCCTGGCCGGAGATGTGCAGGATTCCTGGCTGGAGATGTGCAGGATTCCTGGCTGAGAGGTGCAGGATTCCTGACTGAGAGGTGCAGGATTCCCAGCCTGAGATGTGCAGAATTCCTGGCCTGAGAGGCGCAGTGTTTAAGGGTGTGAGAGGTGCAGGATTCCCGGTCAGGTTTCCCGTGGCACAGGGAATGGGAGCCCCATGTGCCACGCTGCCGTGGCCCCGTGCCAGCAGCCGCTCGGCGTTGCCATCGTCCCCCCGGCCCGGGACACACTGCCAGTTGGCAGAAGGCGAGATTGCCGAGTGAAGTAATCAAAGATGCCTGACATTTAGAAGTGAAACGTGTTTGCACCTTCTCATGTTTCTTCCCAACGCTGAGTCCCTGTGTTCTGGGAAGCCGTGGGCCGGGTGCCCGTGAAAAAGGACACGTGAGAGTCTCAGCAGCAGCGAATATCTTGTCTTTCCCCAGGGAGATGCCACAGGAGTTTGGTCACAAAGTGCYCRTTTTTCCCCTCAGGAACCTGCAGGGTCAGGGCTGGGTTTACTTTCCTTTTCCCCCTTGTAAACGGACTCAGGTATTATTAAGAGATAGCATAAAAATGCAGCATCATTTTGAGGCGGAACAGGGCATCTTCCATCAGTGAAATAAATGTCAAAATATCGAACGGTGTTTGGGTGTCACTGCCYCTCTCACAGTTGGGCTGCTCCCCCCCTGCTCTGAAGGTAACTCTGAAAACCCCCCAGACCCCACAGCTGCTTCTCTGTCACCATCTCTGCCACCTCTCTGGGTCTCAGACCCACCAGGTAACAGCAGCACCCGCCTCGGTGCCTGGTCCAGGTGGTCCCGAGGTCAGCCTGTCTCTCTTTCCCAGCCTGGAGCAGCACATGGTGATCCACACCGAGGAGAGGGAGTACAAGTGTGACCAGTGCCCCAAGGCTTTCAACTGGAAATCCAACCTGATTCGTCACCAAATGTCTCACGACAGTGGGAAACGGTTTGAATGTGAAAACTGTGTTAAGGTATAGTGAGGACAAGGCCACAGGGGCGGCTTCACCTGGGGGAGGGCGCTGGGACCTGGGGAAGGGGTGCAGGACACAGTGTCCATGGGGGGCTTCACCTGGGGGAGGGCACTGGGACCTGGGGAAGGGATAAAGGACACAATGTCCGTGGGGGGCTTCACCTGGGGGAGGGCGCTGGGACCTGGGGAAGGGCTGCAGGGGATGGGTGGCCTGTGCTGGCACAGAGCAGGTCATACAGGGAGAGATGACCSTGCTGTCCCTGTCCCAGGGACAAGAGCTGTCCTCGCTACCTGGGCATCCCACTGGGGCTGTGGAGCTCGGCCCCCTCCCGCCCCTCTCCCCTTGGGCCACTCCCTGGGCACTGGGGTGGCGGTGAGAGTTGTGCTGGGCATGTGTGGGACAGCACAGCCCTGTCCAACCACGAACCCCACACACCCAGGAGCCGCCACGGCCTGGCGGGGCACAAACATGGCTCCCGCCTTAGCTGTGCTCACCCGTCCGCCCCGCTCTCCTCACGCCGCGAGAAGCCGCGAACAAAACCCAACAAAACACTCGAGTTTTTCGCACGTGGGCCCTTCTCCTGCCGCTCCTGCCCCCTCCTCACGGCGTTCCCCCCGCAGGTGTTTACGGACCCCAGCAACCTCCAGCGGCACATCCGCTCGCAGCACGTGGGGGCCCGGGCCCACGCCTGCCCCGACTGCGGCAAGACCTTCGCCACCTCCTCGGGCCTCAAGCAGCACAAGCACATCCACAGCACTGTCAAACCTTTCATATGTAAGTTGTCACGGCCAGCACCAGCCCGGCGCTGCCTTGGGAATTGCAGGGATCCTGCGGGGCCCCCCACCCCCGCCGGCCCCGCCCGCTGTCATTTTAGAGCTCAGAGCACAAGATGAATTTCTTTTTTTCTTTTTTTTTTTTTTTGCGTTCTCCCTGTTTTTTCAGTAAACATTCGTGGCGGTTTTTGACTGTCGTGACAAGTTAAAAGCTGAGTCTCTCAGCGGTCACGGCGATGCCATTTTCTCATATCTCTTTCTTTCTCTCGTCTCTTTTTTGCCTTAATAATTTCTGAATGTTTCTGTAGGTGACATAAATAAATAGCTGGCACAGCCTGATCGAAATGTTTTTCAGGGGTGCCTCAAATCCTGTAGCCATTGTGAGGAACTTGGAATAGTCACAGAGATGAGGTGTTTTTTTAAAATGAGTTTTTTTCTTTTTTTATTTCATGTTTCGTCTAGATAATGCTGGGAGCCAAATAAACAGCAGATTAGCTGTGTCCTCAGTGCTCTCCTTAGTGGGATATTTCCAGAAGGGCATTTTCCCTGGAGAGCCACCCATCTCATTCCTTGTCATTCCCAGGGCTGTATATTTTGTTTAATTGACACAGCACCTATTGGGTTTGGAGAACTGTGCATGAGGTGGTTGGTGTCACAACAAAGCTCCAGGAACTTTGGGGATCACTTCCTGACACTTCAGAACACGTCGTCCAGGCACAGGCCCGGATCTGGGTTTGATTCCAGGCTTTGATGTTACGGTGGGGAAGGCACTGAACCCACTCCTGCCTTTTTTCCCGCGTTGGTATAATGGGAACAGCATGCAGGGGTATCCTGGGAGACTCATTCCATTAATGTCCTGAGATAATCAGTGTCCTGAGATAATCAGTGGGTGTCAGCAGAGGAAGGAGAAACACTCCTCTTGCTCATTTTGCTGCAATCTTTCACTGGGCACATGAAAGGGATAATTTGACTCTCAGGATTGCTGCAGAGAAATGAGGGATTTCTCCTCATAATCTCCTCACTCTCACCTCATCAGAATTAGGGAGTTGTCAGACCAAATCAGTGTGTGCAACAACCGGAGGGGGATCCTGCCTGGTCAGATGCCTCAGGTTGTTTTGTCCATCAATGTGGAATCCATTAGGCAACTTCAAATCCACGAGGCAGGATTCACCAGGAAGTTTTTCTTCCCTGTTCAGTGGAAGAGAAGGGTCTGTGTGTGTGTGTTTAATTTTTTACAATATTATATTTGGCTTTAAAAAGACCCAAACCTGTAACTTTATAACTGTAAAAATCAGAAGGGCAAGGGAGGACATTCCACATGGAATTACTAAACCATTGTATAACTAGAGATTTAACAGAAATTTTCCAGTTTTCCTTATTTTAGAAGGATGATGGGAGCTCTCAAAGCTATAGCACTTTACTTTTAGGAATTTTGTGTATTGTATAGATCTAGCAACAATTCCTGGGGTGAAAAATGGAAGAATCCTGGAATCATAGAATTGGTACAGTTGGAAAAGCCCTCTGAGATCATCAACCTTTAACCCAGCACCGCCATGTTCACCACTAAAATGTGTCCCCAGGTTCATCCACATGTTTTTTGAACAATTCCAGGGATGGTGAGTCCTGATTCCCTTGGGAAAAAAACCCAAAAATTGTTGTATTTAAGAGATCATCAGCTTTATGGAAAATAAATTGAGTAGTGCTTCCTTTAAGAACTCTGTTTGGATATTGTTTAAGAAAATATTTTAAAATTAAGTAAAAAAGCCAAATAAACTCTTTCTTTGCAAGTCTAAGGTAGCTGAAATAATACTTACAGCAGCCATAAAACTCTGTGTATGCAGTAAGAACAGCTCAGGAGACCTGACCCGAGATTTTAAAGTGTGATTGCCAAAAACCAGGATTGGCTCAAACACTGAAACTCTTGTGGTGACTTTCTGGTTGTCCTGTCTGTGCTCCCCCTGCAGCTCTGGGCTGTGTCAGGGCCCAAGGCAGAGAGGCTGGAACACCCTGGGGAGAKACAGGGCAGACTGAACTTGTGGTGCAGTCAGAAACCAGACCCCTCGGTGACAGCCCACTGGATTTTGGGATGCTCGTCTGAACTGAAATGTCAAATTCATTAAATTTTATCCACCTCTGCTTTGAATTTCAATTGGAATTCATTATATTATTATGTTTTCAGATCTGCTAGTGAAGTACTCTCCTGCCAGTCTTTTGATATTCAAGCACTGAACGAAACCCTAAGGATTTAGGAAAAAACACGGGGAAAGTCACACTCACATGCACCTATCAGTAAAGCAGGGAGGGAGGAAGGAAGGAAGAAGCACTGAGCAGTCCCTGAGTTGGAGGATTGGGTGTCAGAACTTGGATTCATGTCCTTGCCTGTCCAGCTCCAAACAATGTCCTTCCCTTGCTTTGTCTCCGTTTCCCTGTTCACAAAAGGGTGATAACAGCAGCTCCCCGGGGGCAGGAGTGTGTTCATTCACCACCACGTTTAGTCCCATGTTGAAAGAGGCACGAGATAATAAAAAATCTCAGCGTTTTGATGTATAGAAAAGTTTGGGTGGGATTTTTGTCTCACTTTGCCGTGTTCCTTCCACACCAGCAAAGTCTAGAGGTGAAAGGGGTCATAAAAATCCACATTTTGAAAGCTTGGTATTTGCAGGTCGTTAAAGAAAACGCTGATGTAGCTTCACTTAGCAGGGCAGGGGTGTTGGACTGATTTAATGGATAAAAAAAAGAGATCCCAGCCCTGGCAGAACCCAGGCCTGGCTGGCAGGGGATTTATAGAGCATCCCCCAGAGGGGTTATGTACYACGGATGGCGTTAAAGAATGGGCAAGTTTGATTAAATGAGGCAAAATTCTTCTCTCTCCAGCCTCCAGTGCTTCCTGCCATGCCAGCAATAATGGGAAGCAGATGAGTTGAGATAAATAGATTTTATGATTAAAATGTGTGATTAAGGTAWAAAAGTTGTGAGGGAACTGGAGCATCTCCCGAATGGAGTTGGGCTGGGAGAGTTGGGAATGTTCAGTCTGGACAAGAGAAGGTTGTGTGGAGACCTCACAGCATCTTCCAAGATCTGAAGGGACCACAGGGAAGCCAGAGAGGGACTCTACATCAGGAACTGGAGTGACAGGATAAGGGGGAATGGGTTCAGTCTGAAGGAGAGGCAATTTAGGTTGGATATATGGAAGAAATTGTTCCCTGTGAGGGTGGGGAGGCCCTGGCACAGGGTGCCCAGAGAAGCTGTGGCTGCCCCATACCTGGAAGTGTCCAAGGCCGAGTTGGACGGGGCTTGGAGCAACCTGGGATAGYGGAAGGTGTCCCTGCCCATGGCASGGGGTGGAACGAGCTTTAAGGTCCCTCCCAACCCAAACCATTCTATGATTCCATGATTATCTTTACTGAAAATTCCCCCAAAATTTGAGCAGAGGTAGCACATCCCCTCAGATTCCTGTGGAGCTGCYTCTTGAGAGATTCTCCGGGATGGACTTCATCCCAAGGGGAAGGTGGTGGAGGTCACTGCTGTTCCCTCCTCCGGCTCTGGGGAAGAGACATCGCGGGGCCGGACGGGGCGGGGGGAGGCTGGGGCATCCCGTGGCGAATCGCTGCTATTTTCCTGTTAATTTCATATGGCTTTTGTTGTTGGTTCCTGTTGACGCTTTAGGTGAGGTCTGTCACAAATCCTACACGCAGTTCTCCAACCTGTGCCGCCACAAGCGGATGCACGCGGACTGCCGCACGCAGATCAAGTGCAAGGACTGCGGGCAGATGTTCAGCACTACCTCCTCCCTCAACAAGCACCGGCGCTTCTGCGAGGGCAAGAACCATTACAGCCCCGCCGGCATCTTCGCCCCCGGCCTGCCCCTCACGCCCACCTCCATCATGGACAAATCCAAGCCCTCTCCCAACCTCAACCACGCCGGCCTGGGCTTCAACGAGTATTTCCCGTCCCGCCCGCACCCCGGGGGCCTCCCGTTCTCGCCGGCCCCCCCGGCCTTCCCCGCCCTCACCCCGGGGTTCCCGGGGATCTTCCCGCCCTCTCTGTACCCCAGGCCCCCCTTGTTACCCCCCACGCAACTGCTCAAGAGCCCCCTCAACCACACTCCGGACGCGAAGCTCCCCAGCCCCCTRGGGAACCCGGCCCTCCCGCTGATCTCTGCCGTGAGCAACAGCAACCAGGCCCCCTCGGGGGAGGAGAAATGTGAAAGCAGCCTGGAAAACTCCTACCTGGAGAAGCTAAAAGCCAGGAACAGTGACATGTCCGATGGCAGTGACTTTGAGGATGTCAATACGACCACGGGCACGGACCTGGACACCACTACTGGCACCGGCTCTGACCTGGACAGTGACGCAGAGAGTGACAGGGACAAAACGAAAGACAAGAGCAAACAAATGGAGACCAAGCCCGATTTCGTCAGCAGCTCTGTGTCTGCGAGTTCCACCAACACCACGAGCGAGATCCCTCTCTTCTATTCTCAGCATTCCTTCTTTCCTCCCCCCGAGGAGCACCTGCTGCCCACCACAGGGGCAGCCAATGACTCCATCAAAGCCATCGCCTCCATCGCAGAGAAGTATTTTGGGCCTGGCTTTATGGGGATGCAGGAGAAAAAGATGGGTTCGCTCCCGTATCATTCCATGTTCCCTTTCCAGTTCCTCCCCAATTTCCCCCATTCCCTCTACCCTTTCACGGAGCGGACCCTCAATCACAACTTGCTGGTCAAGGCAGAACCAAARTCACCCAGGGACCTCCACAAAGTCGGCAGCACCAGCTCGGAGTCCCCCTTCGATCTCACCACAAAGCCAAAAGAGATTAAGCCAATCCTGCCTCCCCCGAAGGTCCTCCCGGCCCCATCCTCGGGGGAGGAGCAGCCACTGGATCTGAGCATTGGCAACCGCATCCGAGCCAGCCAGAACGGAGGGAGAGAGCCACGGAAAAACCACATTTATGGGGAGAGGAAGCTGATGGCGAGTGAGGTCTTACCCAAGATCTCCCAGTCGCAGCTGCCTCAGCAGCCTTCCCTGCACTACGCTAAGCCATCGCCCTTTTTCATGGACCCCATCTACAGGTATTAACATACCCTGCCTTAAGCCTTTCTCTAACCARCTCCTTTTCTAGCTGATGCCACACCCTGGGGCAGGTGGGGATGCAGCTTGGTTGGGAAGAACAGTGAACGTCTGCTGTAGTTGTTTGTTCTTCTCAACGCGTTGGATTTCCTGAATGGAAAGGGCTGAGTAATTGCAAGGAGCTCTTGTAGTCAATGTGTAAAGAACACATCCTTATTTTGATAAAGAAGAAACTTGACCTATTTAAGGACTCTCCCACGAGCCATCGCTAAGATGGCACTTCTGCTGGGGAAATTCCAGAGGTTTGATTCGATAAGAATGCAGAGTTCAGATGCCTCGGAGCCTGAGCTCTCACGGCTTGGGAATGAGTCAGGAGCCCTGGGAGCCTGGAAATGCAGCTCTCCCACTGACTGACTTGATGGCCTTTTGTGAGCCACTTCACCTTTCTTCCTCCCACCCTCCCTTTTTCTTCCTAATGCCTTTTCTTGGAGTTTTTCAGTTTGGAGGAGCTGCTGCTGCAGGCCCAACCTGCCGAAACGTGTTGCTCTTGGAGTAACAAGTACTGTGTAAACACATGGTAGCGTGTTACTACCCAGATCTCTCCCAGATACATTTCTCACAGATTTATCTGTCTTAAGAGATAACAAGGCCTTTCTTGTGTCACTTGAACAGATGGTTTTGAGGAGGGCCTGATGTGTTACGTCAGAACGAGCTGAATGGGGAAGGCGTGTGTAGAGCAGACTGGGTGAAGTTATCCAAATGCCACTTAAACTTCCAGAAGGAATCAATTCAGGAGGAAGCACAAAGGGAAGACTTGGGCCTTTTGTTGCTTGAGAGCTTTTTATAAAACCTATTTCCAAAGGAAAATTATTAAAACGTTATGGGGAGGGTAACAGTAAATCTGTGTGTTACCCATCCAGGCACTGCCTTTGGTATCCTGCCATGGGTGAGATGAATGTGGCAAGTTTGGTTTCAGCAAAGTCCAGCAAGACGACGAGTCCTGAACTAGTTTGATTTAGACATTAACATGTCTAAGTTAGACATTAACATGTCTAAACACTTCATAGCATCCATTTGGATGCGTGTGCTTGGCCTGGAGGGCTCCTGGATTCAGTGTCCGGCCAGTTCGTGCAGGTGAACGGTTTGTCCTTGCATTCCTTGTGCTGAATGCGGGGTGATCCTTGCCTGCTGGAAGGTTACTGGCTGTGCTGCAGGCTCTGCTGCTGCCCTGGCGCTGGAAAGGCTCAGAGTCACCGCGGTGTGACGGCGTCAGCGCCGGGATGGGTGCTCAAAGGGCTGCGAACACCGCGACAGCCCCGATGTCACTGCCGGCCGCTGGCGCACGGCTGATAACGGTGGGAAAAAGTGATGTCAGCGTCTGGCCAGGCCAAGGAGCTGTCGGCTGGGATGAGGATTAGTGAGCCCTCGGTGCTGGCTACAGAATGAGCGCCTCTCACTCCGCCGGCTCGCGGGGGGGACGTGTCATAGTGTGCCCACCCCGTGCCATCCGCGATGGGCACAGCCGCATCCCAGCCCGGAGCTGCCGTGTCCTGCCTGGGGCCCACCGTGGCCATCTCCTCCTGGAGACATCAGGCGTGGTGTGAACAGTGTTCGTAAAAAGTACTCCTGGGAAAAAAAAGATCAATAAATGGGATAGAAAGACAAAAGTGTCTGCATGAGGGTCCTGCCACCTCTGGGCGTTCTCAGCGGGAATGTTGAAATAACATGGGTTGGAAAAGCCACTGCCAATTAAAATAGCRGCCTCGGGAAAACCGTAAAGGTCCAGAAGACAGATGGAAGTGAAGGATGGGGGCATCATTTGCTGCATTCCATGGGATGCACATAGTTTTAGTAATATGTTAAAATAGAAAGTCAGCGTTGGGGTTGCTTGTGAATCAGACTTCTGATGTAATGAGCTAAACAGCCGAGCTCCCAAGTCCCAGCTTGAAAAATATGGAAATATTTTGTTTCTAAACTTCTCTTTATCAGACTCTCTCACATCGTTTGGCTCCTTCATTTTTTCTCCCAAAGGCCACTTAAATCCTTGACATTTTCTCCTGGTGATATAATTTAATGCAGCCAGACAGCCTGAAAAGGGGGCAGTTTTTAGCTGGGCCTGTGGAGGTGACGTTCTCAGGCACTGGGCTGAAACGATCGGCTTAATCCTCGGGGCGCTGCGGAATTCGGCTCTGACGGGGACGTTTGGATGTTGTGTTCTCGTTCCCGACGCTGGGAGATGGCAAAGCCGGGGAAATGCTGTCAGTTCACCAGATTTTACGCATGTGGAGCAGGCAGGGCTCTCTCCAGACGCCTCTGCTGGGATCAGGGATGTTCCCTTGGGCATCGCAGCCGTGCCAGCGCCTCATGGAGAGCAAACTGTGCTGGTCAGGGGGTCTCAGGGAGCAACTTTTTACTTATTCTTTTGTTTTTCTGACAACTCAGCCCCATAAAAGCACGTACCTCCCAAAGCCCCCTAATTCTGACTGCATTTCCAATCCAGCTCTTCTCCTTTCTACCCAAGAAGAATTAAATGCAGATTAAGCACAGTTCGCTGACTGCACTCTGCAGGGCTCTTCTTTAAACTCTTTGGTAATTTGATCCACACACCAATCAGCTGAAATGCAGCAAAATAATTTGCTCTCAGTTTAAGATGGACTAATGTAGTTAAAATTACTCTTACTCTTGGATTTCTGCTGGTTTAGCTGGATGGACTCGATTCCAATCCTTTAAAGATGCAGCTGTGTTTGTTGGAGTTACTTCCACAACACTTTTTTCCCTTAGAGAACATTTCAGTTTGTCTTTTTGGTGATTCCGCACCTCGGTTTCCCTGCAAGTAGAATATTTTGTGAAAGCAAAGCCAATATTTTCAAAAATAGGAGCCTCACTTTAGGGTCATTTCTGCATCTCAGATGCTTAAACAAGAAATATTTGTATGGGCCAAGGTGATATCAGAAGAACTCGGGTTTCTGAGTCGCTTCAGAATTCTCCCACCAGTTCCTCACTTTTTAAATCGTTGTCCACATGGGCTTGCCAAAGAAACTCAATGCAAATTATGTCTCAGCTGCGAGGGAGGAAACAAATATGAAACACCTAATGATTTCAGCACGCTTGGGGCTGCAAAGTCTGGCCCAGTGTTAACTCTTCGGATAAATACAAACTCTCAAAGAATTTTTTTTCCATGCAGGGGCTGCCTGCTGTGGATTTTAGAGCTTCTCCTGCTCAGACAGTTTTGCTCTAAACACAGGGTTTTCCATGACATTTCACAACAGCAGAGGCTTATAAACCACTGCAGCAGAGTCAGAGCAAAATGTTTTCTCAGTCATCAGCCTGATRGCTAAAAAAATACTGCCCGAGGAGCAGACTCATCCAGTGCTTTCTGCAGGGTAATTGTGCGTCAGAATTTGTGGTGTCCAGGAGAAGAGGGAGGAAAACTTTAGTGAGAGTAGGAGAATAACTTCGTGTGTAATTTAAGCACCTTGCAGACAGTGGGGCTRTGTGGGGCTGCCTGTGAGGTATGTAACCCTCTGTGTTGTTGTCCAGCAGGGTGGAGAAGCGGAAGGTGACAGACCCCGTGGGTGCCCTCAAGGAGAAGTACCTGCGACCCTCCCCGCTGCTTTTTCACCCCCAGGTAAAAGCAGGGACACTGTTGTGCCATGTTGGTGGAATGCCCAGGACTTTGAGATGGAGCTGGTACAGGTCCCTGGGATCACTGGGATCGGACTCGTCCTCATCCAGAGGCCTGATTGGAAAYGCCACCATTTTCTACCAGTTACTCTCAGACCCTGTAACTCATTCATACTTGGTTTGAGGTGATGGTAGCTGTGCCTTGCTGTTTCTTTTGCATTACCAGAAAAACAGGGATGAGGTCTGGACAGCTCACAGGATCTGCCAAACTCCCCTTTCGCAGCCCAGAATGCCTGCGTGGTTTTTCCTGTGGGAACACCTCGGGGCGTCATTTGCAGTGGTACAAAGTTGAGAAGAACTGCCTAGCCCCCAGGCAGCAGCATTTTCTACCTGCCTGAAGTTCCCTTCGATCACGTAGAGAGTGTGGAAGTGCCGGGCAGTGGGTTCAGCCGTGCTGCTCCGAAGGCATGTGACAGTCCCCAGCTATCCCCATCCCTCCCACTGTGACCAGGCTGGGATCCCAGCGCCGTGGTCCTTATTGTACTCTCCTTTATATTCACATGCATTGTTCTCCCCTGATAATGTTTCCCACCTTAGATAAATAACTTGCAGGTTTGTGAAAGCTGGATCCTGGTTGCTTTCACAGCTAAACTTAGTTCCCTCATTGTTTCGCGCCAGCCCCAGAGTTTGGTTAATAACTTCCCCCGATTTTTCCTTCATCCAGGCTGGATAATGGTGACAGGCTGGCCAGGAACATCCTGTGTTTGTGTGAGTTAGAATAGTGGGGATATCTGCCTGTAAAGAATCTGATAGCAGGGAGGAGCCAGCGTGGCAAAGCAACCCAACGAGACGATGAGAAACCTCCAGACCACGAGCAGCAGCRAGCTTTGGGTGGAAGGTTGTTAACATTGTTCCCGAAATCCTGACCACGTCCTCTTCCCATGGCAGGGAAAAGATGTGGAAGGTCTGGTTATCTCTAACAGCTTATCACACAGAATAGCCTCAAATTTACAATCACTCAGGCCCAAAACTTCCTGATAACTGATTTCTGATACAGCGGGTGCTGTGTGCAGATCACTTCGTCTGCAGAGGCGCCGTTCCCATGCTGCAATCCATCAGGGCTTCAGATACAGCGGAGGGACACGGGGCATTTGTTCCAGAATATGGGAGATTTGTACTACCAGATCCTCTTCCAATATTATCATAGAATCACAGAATTCCCTGAGCTGGAAGGGACCCACAGGGATCATCGAGTCCAACCCCCGGCCCTGCACAGACAGTGCAACAATCCCACCCCATGTCTGAGAGCTCTGGCAGCCTTGGGCCCGTGACCATTCCCTGGATCCAGCATTCCTAAGAATTCTGGATGCTGGACCTTTTCCTAAGAAATCACGTTTTCAGGGTTCCTGCTTCTGCTTTCTTCATTAGGACCAACGTTCCTATGCCTGGTCAGTCAGAGTCACGTTCTAGCCGGGCTTCTCTCACTCCAAACACGAGTCTGGTCTCAGCCTTTTCCTCTGTGTCTAATCCCCAGCTCTCTTGGAGTGCCCTCCCTGGGATGTGATGAAGCCAGGAGATGTGATAAAAGTGTTCAGGAGATGTTTCCTCTCTCAGAACGAATTTCAGGCAGCTCTTATTTCTTAGCCAGTCATTGGCAGAAGTTCCTCTGCTCTCTGGGAGTTTTCTTACATTGTCTATTCCAAATGAAACTCTGGACAACATAAATAACCAGTGTAACTTTTTGATAACTTAATGGAAAGCCTTTCCTCACCTGTTAAGTTTCTTTTCTTCCCCCTTTCTGTTTTATTATAACCAGGCAGTTGTTCCCTAAATAGCAAAGTGCCTTTGCCACTGGAGAGGCCGTGGCCAGCGTTTAGAATTTTAAAACCAGCCCACGGCTCTCAAGCCAGCAAATATCTCTGACTAAGTGCCTCAAGAACAGGGCACAACAAAGGAGAGCTCCAGGTACCTCGGCGAAGGGCTGAGAGCGTGGCTCTGAAAGGTCCGGAGAGCATTTTAACGTGATGGTTTTGTTACATGACTGGCAGCTGGGGCAGAGCCGGTGCTGTAAATGATCAAGTAACCTTTTCAAGTGGCTGGCGCTAAGTATTACTTACTATTTATCATGGGCTGGGAGCCTCCAACTAAGGGGCTGCAGATCTATTATCGGGAAATGGGGGTTACTACTCCTCTTTTTTACAGCTTATGAATGGTTGTCAGCCCTCCACAATGTCTTCTGGGGTGATTAAGACAACTTTTTTTCATAGTCGTATATTTTTAAACAATATCTTGGCTCTCTTCCCCCCCTGCCCCCTTGCTCTCAAGCCCAGTTTAATAAAGTGTAAACGTGCAAAAGGTCAGCCCTTCCTGTACAATAGAGCATCTCGTGGTGATGTATGGCTTCCTACTGCCTTCCGCTCCTCGCTGCCGCCCCGGCGCTCCGGCTGCCTCCGCATCCCAGCCCGCCGCCCCCAGCTCCCGCCTGTCCCGGTGATGTCAGCGCAGCCAGGAGGCAGCTTTATTGCTGCCTTGTTTGTTTTATCCCTCTTTTCTGCTCCTGGTATCTCGAAAGTGCTCTCAGGAGTGCATGAAGCTGGACRTCGGAGATGTCGGTGGCATCCTCCGAACTGCGTTGATCTCTTGGACTTGGATTTCCTGTTTTGTAATGAAAGTAAAAGTGCTTTTCTTTAGGCAGGATTTTTATGCTGATCATTTTTTTTCTTTTTTGCACATAGTCCAATTTCCTTCTTTCCTTTCTTGCTTCTCCTGTATCTCCAGGTTTTTCCCTTTCTCGCTCTTTCTGGTGTGGTGTTTAATCTCATGTCCGGGAGAACATGGCTGTTGCCAAGTCATAGATCTGCTAAAGGCATCCAGGGACATTTTGCTCAGTGTCCCATCTCCAGGTCTGCATGCCAGCTGCTCCCATCCCAATGGGATGCGTAGGTGTTGGTCTTCCTGACCAAAACTCACCTAGTCATGGCACACATCCAGGGGTTTGCCTGGAGCTCCCTTTCACTCCAGGAAGCTCAGCCATCTCCCACTCATCCTTCTATCACCTTGAGGGGCTGCTGAACCTTTCCTACCTAGAATTAAAGCCTGATCCCAACTCCTCCTCTGCCCAGCTGCTCCCTCTTCACTCCTTTAGCCTCAGCCTCTCCTCTCTCAGCTCCCTGAGCAGCCRTCGCACATCTCTCCCACTCCACTTTGTCCAGGATTCTTCTGCTTTGTGCCCAAAACTTCTCTGTCCCCGCTGTCCTGGGGTGGTGTCCCTGCCTGCCCACCCACAGCTCACTGCCCTGTCCCTCCAAGCCCCCGGKGTGCTGTAGGAGACATCAGACCTCCCTGCTGCCCAGGACTTTGGGTTGAGCTTGAGAGGAGGGCRTGGGCACTGAGTTCTACCTCAGGCATCTGACCACAATGTTCAGTTTCAGTGTTATCCCTGGGAAAACAGAAACCATGTGTATTCTGAGATAAATTTTAATCCAAAGTGCTGAAAATAAGCACAGGCACATCACAGAAAGTGAACAAGTCCTGTTTTCTGGGACCTAAATGCCTGGCTTTGCCAGTTGTGTCTTTCCTGCTTTCTCCTAGACCAATACACTATTCCTGTCTTTCCTGGCTGGATTCAGTGGCTCCATTCCCCACTTCCAGCTTCCACGAGTGAGAGCAACACCAGCAACAGGCTTTGCCTGACCAAAACTGGCATTTCATGCATCAGACCCCATCCTTCCTGGGGAYTCTTACGACAACATCTCCTTGTCCTTGCAGATGTCGGCCATCGAGACGATGACAGAGAAACTGGAGAGCTTTGCAGCCATGAAGGCAGACTCTGGCACGTCCCTGCAGCCCCTTCCCCACCACCCCTTCAACTTCCGATCGCCGCCGCCCACGCTCTCCGACCCCATCCTGCGCAAGGGCAAGGAGCGCTACACCTGCAGGTGAGCCGAGCATCCCACGGGCATCCCACGGGGGCCAGGCTGAGCCCCAGGGYGTGGAAACACCCCGGGATGTGCCACCCCAGCCGGGGAGCTGCGCTGGGCACCAGCACGGAGCGGAGCAGCTCCGCACCGACATCCCCGCCGGGAGGGAAAACAAGGAGCGGCAGAATTAGAGCAGAGCTGGGATGACTAATTCCCTCTGAAATAGCTTGTTTTGTCTGGTAGGAAATCAGCATCTTCTGTTTGCTTTGTAATTTTTAATAACCTTGGGAGCGGATCTGGAGATTCTCAAGCAAACCCAACTCCCCGGGCCAAGTCCCTGGCGCGCGGCAGCGAACGCCGCCGTTCCCAACGCCGGCCCCGGCTATATCCAACCTCAGCTATGGAAAAATGATTGAATTTTTAAAAATGGTATGCAGGAAGCAACTTTTCCAAACCCCAGTCTATCCACGGAAGTCGTCATGTACCCATCCAGCTCCAAATTGGAGCAGATCACAGATATTTAATACTAAACCTCTGTCTGCTGTCACAGTTTTACCTGCAGCTGCTCGAGGTTCTCGTGGTGGCTCCTGCTGTGAGGATTTTTTTGGGTGCAGAGCATGAGTACAAACTGTGGTTGATGTGTCTCTTACGTTCAAATTTGCCACAAAAGCTACAGGCTCAAATTTCAGTTCAGTATTTAGAAATTCGAGGTTTCTACTTACTTAAATTTTAGACACACACTCACAAGTTAACATTTGGATTTCCATTGCTGGGGAACACTCGCATTAACTRTTTATCTTCAGGACAGCTGAAGGTCTCTGAAATTAAGAAGGCCCATCATAACCTCCTCCTACAACAGGTTTCATAGTCACAGAGGGCAGGCCCTCATCCTTAGTACTTTATTTCCCAGTTAGTATTTTTATTTATACCTTTTTGAGTTTACTRTGAGCCGGATTTATTGTGGAACACAGTTCCTTCCTTTATTAATTTCCTATTGCTGCATTTCCTTGCTCTAAGCAGCCTGTCAGCCTCCTACCCCATAGCACTGTGCTGCAGCCTTTATCCAGAGGAAAATTCTGTGAATTCCAAGGATGATCAAGCAGATTCTGCATGACGAGCAAGTCCACAGAGCTATAAAGGAGATGTAGAAACATCTCAAGTGCCAATATGACCAGGCAGTGATTAAACCTTCTGTATCCAATGCAGGAATGCTGTAGTTAAACCTTGTCCTCAAGTGCCATGTCCACACTTTTCTTGAGCATTTGCAGGGATAGTGACTCCATCACCTCCCTGGGCATCCCATTCCAGTGTCTGACAATCCCTTCTGTGACAAGATTTTCCTRATATCCAATCTAAACCTCCCCTGGTGCAACTTGAGGCCGTTCCTTCTCATCCTGTCCCTTGTTCCCTGGGAGCAGAGCCCGACCCCACCTGGCTGCCCCCTCCTGTCCRGGAGTTGTAGGAGTGAGAAGGTCCCTCCTGAGCCTCCTTTTCTCCAGGCTGAGCCCTCCTCTTTGCTCCCGTGTCACCACAGCGCCCCTGATACCCCGGGGCGGGTGTCACTCTGAGAGTTTTGACCTCCACATTGTCCCCCTCAGCCGCGAGTGCACGAAGGGATTTGCAGAGGCAGCATGGGGGAGGCTGTGCTGTGGCACCCACGGGCTCTCCTGACGGTTTCCTTTGGCCTTCCCTGTCCAGGTACTGCGGCAAGATCTTCCCACGCTCAGCCAACCTGACCAGGCACCTGCGGACGCACACGGGGGAGCAGCCGTACAGGTGATGTTGTTCCCCAGGGAAAACCCCTGCCCGAGCACTCCTCCCTCACCACGCTGGGATTTTTTCCCCCCTCTCTGTAAAGCTGTGCCAGCAGAATACCACAGGCCTGGAGCATTACATAGGGTGATTCATGGGGTTGTATATTATGTGTACCAGCCAAAAATAATCAGGCTTGGCAGCTCGAAGATAGACACTTAACTTATATTTAGATGTATGCTGGCAAATGAGGGCTCTGATTTGCAGTGTTGTTTCACACTCAYGTTACTCATTCATCTCAAGGACAGCTGAAGGTGCTGAATGGCTCTGAAATTCGGGCTGGTTTGAAGGGCTTGCCAGGACCTTCACTGCTGGGGCTGGCTGGAGGTTTTTTTCCTCCTTTCTTAATGCACATCAGAGGTGCCTGGAGAAGTGGATCAAAAAAACAAAGGAGCAGAACAACCCTGTAGAATTATCTGCTTTAAAATCGAATTTTGGTAGTGTCTGAGCTTAAATCATGAAGTTTACAAGGAGAGCTGGAAGGAGGGGGGATTCACATGGTCTCACACGTTTGTGGGTGTTTAAGGTAGAAGGCTGAGCTATTTTCTGTTAGTTGTGGACAAGGCGATGTGATTTCGATGCTTSAGTGTGCACAGGAAGAGGGGCCAGTGTCCAGCCCGATGGGTTCTGTGCCCCAGAAAGGGGCTCTTGTTCAAATCAGGGCTTTAAATATGAATAAAACTCACAAGAAAATGTACATAATACGTGTGCCTAGGTGTATAAATTGCTATTTCTCATGGAACACCAAGCAGGAATCTTCCCCCCAGCATTTTCTTCCAGTGCGTTACAAACAATTTAAAAAACCTTGGGCAAAAAATGCACTTTTTTAGTTAGAATGAGGTCCCTAAATGACCAAACCTGAAGGAATCATGAATCGAGAGCTCACTGCAAATCAAGCATTGTGCTTGCCACGATGTGAGTGAGTGTTTTGCGCGTTGTCAAACAATGGTAACAATTCAGTTTCGTTTTGGGCAGCTGATATTGCAGCGTTTCCATACACAGCCCTAAGTTCACAACAAAGCAAATGGAGCAGTTATTATAYAGAGAGAAACACAAATTTATGAGCAGCAAAAGGCCATGTGGTCAAATACATCACATTTTTATGCTTAGTTTAACCTAAGAATTGACTCTCCCTCATTGTAATCCCTGCTACATTGAGAATCACATTTAYTTTCCGTCCAGAATTTTCAGCGTAGACATGAGGTAAATTGAAAATACCACCCCCCCCTAAAAGCAGACATATATTTTGGACCCATTCCCTGCTGTGATGTTTGGGGTTGTGTTATTTGATATGCCTGAACGGGCCCTGTGTGTTCCCTGTCCACTGAAACGCTCCTGATTATTCCGAGATCGTTAGTTCGGTTTTCTTCCAAAAAAGGAGACTTGCAACTTAACAAAGGTTAGGAAAATAAAGATTTATTTGATCTGGTCTTCTCCCAGAAAATAGCCTGTGTGGGTTTTTTTGAGGCCTGACTCCTGGACAATGTTGCATTCTAACAGCACTCCGGAGAGCCGGGGCTGCGTTTACAGACGAGCTTTAATTATCATTGATTTGCTTTTCCTCTCAGAGAACTGAGATTTGCAGCTTTGGCAGCCAGAGTTGTTTTGAAAGCTTGGGTTTTAAGTGCTGACTTCAGGCAGGTAAAAGGAGGTTGCTGACTTCTCAGTGTTTTACTGTTGTCTCCTTTGTAACTTTGCTTCTGATTGTTTAAATATTTTTTTTTTTACCCCGTCACTACATATAAATACTTTTATATATAATAATCCAAATATTAATCAAAATATTAATTAAAATGTCCTTAAAGACAACAGGCCAGAAAATAAGGTGTTTTGGTTTCAATTCCTGATTGTCATTGATAAGGGATGGGGTTTTTTTGGGAAGGTTATCAAGTCACTCAGACTTCTTAGATGTCTATTTAATGATGTGTAAAGTAGGAATGAAGASCACATGAGCAATAAGGAGGCAGATTCTTTTTGTAAAGGGCAAGTGCAACATGTTTTTTGAAGAGTGAGAAAAACCTGGTAACGCATTTCCTAAAAATCAAGTGGTTTGAAAACACTCCGAGACCCTGTGCCCTACAGTGAAATTCAACATATTTCTTTTCACTCTTTCTTTCCTGCACCAAATCTGAAATTCAGGAGTATGTATTTCAGAGTTCAGTGATAAAAAGGCCCTTTTAGGCCTCATGTCCTGTTATCTGCATTAAGCTGGAACTGACAACTAAAGCTGACATCTACCATGTCATTTAAATTTCACGTAGTTCAATGAATATCTTTATTGACTACATTTATCATTTTCTGGTTTTCAAAACGCAGCCTGAGCTCATTCCCACTACAAATGCACTGGAGGCTGCGGAGGGGGAGTTGCTGTCCCTGTGTTTTGTGCTTTGTCACTGCAGTTCTGCCTGTCCAGCTCACACTGACCAGCAGAGCAGTGCGAAACTCTGCGAGTGGGACCCGAGGGCTCCTTCCCACATTCCCGGGGTTTTCTCCCTGCTCTCCCCTTTCTCCCGTGGTGTCCCAGGCACCGGAGCTCCTCCAGCTCCCAGGATTGCCTGTCGTTYCCCAGAGCTCCCCAGTTCCAGCCCTGGCTCCTTCCTTGCTGTCCTTCACTCCCCGTTTGGATGTTTTTAGCCCCTCGTGGGTTACTTTAAGCTGATAAGGACGAAGCTTGGTCGGGGTGTTTGCAAAGCAAACACTGCTGCCTTTGAGTTTTATTCTTCTCCTGCCTCTGTGTTCACCCCTTTCCCTGAATTTAAGCTGGTTCCTCTGCCTGGGTCATTTATTTMGATTAAAACCAGCAGAGCTCCGAGCACCGACCCCTTTGGGACCACAAATAACGCCGGACATCTCCCTCATCCCTCTGCTCCCACACGGGAGCTGCTCCTTCCCAGAGCCCCTCTGGTTCCTATTTTTCTAACAAGCTCTTTATCCTCTCTCCATTCCCGACCCTGGATCCACATAGCTCATCGTTAGGGCGAGGACCTGTCACAGGGAACTTTTCAAAGGCTTCCTGGACATCTGAATAAATGGACGTGGAGGGGGCTGGGTCGTTCCTGCCTTGGGCGTGTGAGAGCCTTTAAATGGCTRGAGCTGCTCCTGGGAGTGGTGGCAGGGAGAGCCAGGCTGGGAACCCGGGTTACCCTGCTGCCCACTGTGCCAGGTATTCCCTGTGCCAGGTATCCCCTGTGCCAGGCACCGGGACACACGAGAAAGGCAGATTTTAGGAGCTGGTGAGGATGGGCAGGGAGAGAAAACCACTGGCATCAGCAGGGATGAGGAGGGAGCTCCTGGTCTAAGCTGGACAAAACCACTCATGCAAATCCCATGGAATAGCAGAAATATTGGGATATTGGCCATTTTGGACATTGCAGTTTGCTGGAGTGCTGAACACGAGGAGCTGCCACGCTTTTGGCAGATTCCTTGTTGCTGGAAATCCATGTTTAACTCTCCGTATAGGAACTGTACTTGTTCATGCTGATGTTCAAATAATGTCTTGTTTTCTGGAGTTATTTGGGTTTTTTCTGAAAAAAATGAAAAGACTTTAGAAGTCTGGAAAAGCTGTGGTTTAGAAAGAGATTTTGTTTTCTCCTTTGCTTAATCCTAATCAAGGTTCATTATTTGAAATATCTTTATTCTTTTCGGAGATTTAGCGGTAGGAAATTCGGAGGTGGACATGGAATCTATAAACATTCAGCAAGAGAGAGTGTTTCATAAATGTATCCCTGCTATTTCCAAAAATAATATCAATTTATTTTTAGAGACCAAATAAAAATCACAGCTGGAGCACATCTGGAAATGGGGTGTGTGTTTCACAGCGGGGATTTTTCACACTCGCAGTTGAACCTGTTGTGTCTGTAGGGAAGAATCCCATATCCTCAGCATCCAGGGAAATCCAATTCCATCCTTGAGTGGGGCAGGCAGGGGGCGAGTCTGGGTGCCCTGTGCACATCAGGAGCTGGTGGTGTTCCCAAAACCTGCGGGGATGCCCCTCCATCTCCATGTCCTGGAGTGCTGGGGCACAGGTTGCCCCATCTCTGGAAGTGTCCAAGGCAGGTTTGGACAGGGCTTGGAGCAGCCTGGGATAGCGGAAGGTGTCCCTGCCCACAGTAGGGGGTGGCACTGGATGGTTTTAAGGTCMCATCCAAYCMAAACCGTTCTGGAATTCCAGGATTCTGATCAAGGTATGGCTCAGCTCCGTGGGGCAGAGGTTGCTCCGGGTTAGAGGAGCTCASAGCAGCCCTGCTGAAGTGGAGTGGATTTGTTCTGGAATTCCAAGGGCTTGGGAACCGTTTGGATTTTGTAAGCGTCCAGGATTTGTGGAGCTCTGTAGCACGGAGGATTCTGCTGTTCGTGGGTTTGGGGAGCAGAGCCGTCGGGAGCAGCTTTGCTGCGGTACGAGGGACGTGTTTAAAGGGATGTGTAAGGAGGGATCCGGCGGGGTCAGGGAGAAATGAGGGTTTCGGGAGTTTTCGTCCCGAACTCTCCAGCACAGCTCGGAGCTGCCACCTTCAGTCCATCAGCAGCTCCCGCTCTGCTCCGGGAACCTCCTGCTGAGCCCACACAGCACCAGCCCGAGCAATTCCTTGGGTTTATTCGGAGGGAATCTGCATCCAAAGAGGGGGGTGACGGCTTTGAACAAGCCCCCAGCCCATCCGCCGTGGGTCCTGCAGGGATTTAGCTCAGACACGGAACATTTCTTCACTCAGCAGCTCCCCTGAACACCCTGGCTTGGCTCCTTGCATTCCGGTTTTTCATCATAAACCAGATACTCACTCATAGGAGTAAATCTTATCCTGTTTGGAAAACATRGTGGATTTCTTGGGAGCTATTTTGCTATAAGAATAGCCATAATTACCTTTAAATCCACGCTGTACTCCCTGCATCTCCGGAACCACAAGGAATTCCACAAATAAAGCTGGAATTTTCTGTGTGTCCAGCTAACTGTCATGCAGGGATTTGCCAGTTAATAACTATTTTATACATTTCACCTCCCTTCTTTCGTCTTCTCTCTTCCTTGTCCTCCCTCCACAGCCATATGTCACCTGATTCCCCACAAAAAAAAAGTGGAAGGAATAAATTCACCTTTCTTATTCGTACATCCATGCGTGGAAAAGTAATTATTTTTGTTTCAAATTCTTATTTGTTTGGACGACTCCCTTCCTAATTAATCCTAATCCTTTCTTTGTGCTCCTTGAGTAACAACAACATCCTATTTGTCTGGAATGATTAATGCTTTGTGCTTCCCGGCTCCTCAGCTGAGTAAAGATTTATAGACCAGCATTTTCTGGGTTTGCRATAGCCAGATCTTTCTCCTTTTTTTTGTTGGTTTGTTGGGKTTTTTTTTCCCCTCACGTGGCACTCTTTGGCACTTGCTGTTGTTTTTCAGGTGTAAGTACTGTGACAGGTCATTCAGCATCTCCTCCAACCTCCAGCGGCACGTCCGGAACATCCACAACAAGGAGAAGCCGTTCAAGTGCCACCTGTGCAACAGGTGCTTCGGGCAGCAGACCAACCTGGACCGGCACCTGAAGAAGCACGAGCACGAGAACGTGCCAGGTAGGGAAGGACACGGCTCTGGGGACCTGCCTGGAGCGAGGAGGCAGCGTGGGCTGGGCTCGCTGGCCCTTGGGAAGCCTTGCTGGAATGCAGTGTCCCCCAGGGGTGAGTTTGTAGGGTTGTTTGTAGGGTTTTTTTGGAAGTTCAAGAAGATAAATGGGCTTTGCCTTAACATAAAAAACGAAAGGGAGGAATTCCTGTGATGAAGCCAAGTAAGTGATTTCCCAGCATAGGTTAAAATAATTATGGAAAAGTTATAGGCAAACAGCTCTGCGATGGCTCTTAAATTGTGTGTGTTGCCATAAATGCTCAATATCACCTGTATTTCTCTGTAGCTCGGGTCTGGAAAACACAATCTTCCCTTGGGATCTTTGGTCCATGAGYTTCCTCTTAAATGTCCAATCATTAATGTAAAGTGCGAGGGCTGCTGATGACCTTCATCCTTTGTGTTTGCTCTTAATCCTGGCCTTGCCAGCCCCTGATGTTGTCTCCTGTTCTCCCTCCTTGTCCTGTCCCAGTGAGCCAGCACTCCGGAGTCATCACCAACCACCTTGGGACCAGCGCCTCCTCCCCCAACTCGGAATCAGACAACCATGCACTTTTAGACGAAAAAGAGGATTCCTATTTCTCGGAAATCAGAAATTTTATTGCAAATAGCGAGATGAACCAAGCGTCGGCTTTAGCAGATAAAAGGTAGACAAGAATATAAAATTATCTGCTGGCAGTACAGGCGTGAACAGCAGAATATAAGAGGGAATTTGGGCTGGTGAAAGCTTCCTCCTCCTCGTTGCTCGAAGGGAGATGGTTGGAGGACAGAGAAGGAGGAAGGCTGCTTGTCCAACAGATTTTATATTTCAAGAGATGGAAAACCAGCGTGGAAATCCAGACTGCACAAAATTGTAGTTTGAAAAGCCTTRGGGCTGGTGTATTCTTGACATGTTTGTTGGCCCTTAGGAACAGTGCAGGGTGATTTTTAAATGCCTGAAGCACGTTGGGTTTCTTCTTTCTTACATTTTAAATAATATATATATGTATATAAATATGTCTCTGTGTTCATCTGTATGTATATTATCAGAGTCTGGCATTCCAGTGGGAATACAGGAATTCAACATTCGCCATCTTTTTTTATCTTTTCTCTCTTCTCCTCCCTCCCCCCTCGACCCAATATTCCAGGCCAGAAATCCAGGATATTGATGGCAATTCCCAGTGCCACGGATTAGCAAACGAGAAAACAGAAGATGTGGACGATGAAGACGAAGAACTGGAAGAGGAAGACGACGACAGCCTGACAGGGAAGTCCCAGGACGAGACGGCATCGCCCACGGCCGAGCCCCGAGGGGCGTTTGAGGATGAGGAGGACGAGGAGCCCACGTCTCTCACCATGAGCTTTGACCACACCCGAAGGTGAGGGGGCCGTTCCCTTCGGGGAGCCAAAGGGGGCTCCGCCCTCCGCCCGTGTCCCTGCCGGATCATGAGTGCTGTGGGTTTGTTTTCCAAGCCATGCCATGCCTCCAGTTTGAGTTAAACATTCACTCCAGATTCCATCTCACCGTGGTGGGGGACACGAGACAAGTGGACTGCAAGGAGAGTCTGGGATGATATCCAAGGCTTGAGGAGTCTGGATCAGGAGAACAGGCAGTCTGACACAAAACCTGGGGTTTTCAGGGTGCCACAGCTCAGCAGGCATTGCCTTTCTCTCCAAAACTCGCCCTGGGCGATGCCTTTGGTGCTGCTCTGGCCCTTGGAGTTGTAGCAAAATGTTCTTGGCTTCAAGTGGAGCTCTCAGAGCTCTGGCAAAAAGGGGATTCTGCCCCTGTGCCCCCCTCAGGTGACACCCCACCTGCAGAATGGCCCCAGCCCTGGGGCCCAGTACAGGGAGGACGTGGAGCTGCTGGAGAGAGTCCAGGGGAGGCACCAGGATGATCAGGGGGATGGAGCAGCTCTGCTGGGAGGAAAGGCTGGGAGAGCTGGGATTGTTCAGGCTAAAAGAATTGGGATTGTTCAGCCTGGAGGAGATAAGGCTCCAAGGTGACCTAAYTGTGGCCTCCCAGTGCCTGAAGGGAGCTACAGGAAAGATGGAGAGGGACTGTTTACAAGGGCTTGGAGTGGCAGGACAAGGGAGAATGGATTTAAACTGAAAGAGGAGAGATTTAGCATAGATCTGAGGAAATCCTTCCCTGTGAGGGAGGTGAGGCCCTGGCACAGGWTGCCCAGAGAAGCTGTGGCTGCCCCTGGATCCCTGGAAGTGTCCAAGGCCRGGTTGGACAGGGCTTGGAGCAGCCTGGGATAGTGGAAGGTGTCCCTGCCCATGGCAGGGGGTGGAATGGGACAATCTGTAAGGTCCTTTCCAACCCAAACCAGTCTGTGATTCCATGGTTGTACAAAAAGTGAAGGTTTTTCCCCCAAGGTGAAGCCATGTCTGAACACCTTTAAGCTGACAGATTGCTGCACACAGCACAGGCTCAGCTCCCTTTTTGCCACAGTTTTTCCCAGTTCCCCAACTGGAATTCGCAGCAGAAGTCACACTACACCAACACCTTAYGCAGCTTGAGAGCTCCCAGTTTCGGGGCAGAACCTCAGACAGAACCTCAACCTGCAGCTTGTTGCTCTCCACTTCTTCCTCGCTCCTTCCATCCCGTGTCGTCTCCGTGTCCGTCTGTCCGTCCCGTCACGCATGTGGCTCGTGAGCCCCCGTGGGTTGTGCATGCAGGCTCTGGGCCAGATGAGCTAACACAGGTCACCCCTTCCCCTGGTCATTGGTACAGGTGTATTGAGGAGGACGAAGCCGGCCTGTTAGATTTGGAGCAGATGCCGAATTTTGGGAAGGGGCTGGATCTCCGCAAAGCAGCCGAGGAAGCATTTGAAGTTAAAGATGTGTTTAATTCCACCTTAGACTCTGAGACAATAAAACAGACTCTGTACAGGCAGGCTAAAAACCAGGTGGGTATATCCAGAACGTTTTCCTAGCTTGCTGCCAGCGTGGGCAGTAGGATCAGGGAGCAGCTGGCCTCCTCTAGCCGAGGGTTGTTCTCCCCTTCCAGAGGGTTATTTTCCCCTTCCAGTGGGTTATTCCCCCATTCCAGCAGGAATTCTAACACACACCTGAGTCCTACGTGAACTGTGTCTTTTTGCAGCCAGACTGAAACAGAGGAGGAAGGGAGTGGGCATSACCTTTAGGTGGATTTGTCTCAGCCTGGGCAGTGAGAACGGGGTTACACAGGAAGAGAGAGGCATCTGTCTGTTTCTATCTGTCTGTATAAATGTTTTTATAACTCCTTATTACTTATACTTCGGGGTGGCTCTTCTGTTGGTAACCACTGAGGTTTGGTCTGCAGRAACAGCAACAAAGTGCCCTGGGGTTTGGTTATAACAGGTGTCAAAGACAATAATATTTCCAGGACTTGCAACCCAGTACATCGAGAGGGTCTCCTTGTTTATCTCCTTRATTTCTAAAAGTAAACTTTAAAATGGACAAAAAAAAAAAAACTAAAACCCTGTGAGCCAGACCTCTTCAGACCCACCAAAAAAACCTCAGAATGGTGTCTCAGCATTTACTGGAGTTCTGAGAAACATCTGGAGGTTTGGGGCAGGTCTGTGTGTGCTTTCTGCTTTTTCATTAGCCAAAATACCCAGTCTGGTTTATGGAGTTGATCTCTTGATCCCTCCAGAAGGATTCTCACAAAAGGACAGTTCAATGAGGGTACCTCACCAGGCTGGGCTGGAGAGAGGAYACAGCCCCTGGCAGGGGATGAGCACAGCTCTCACCTCAGAGCCCCCTTCTGACCTTCAAGCAACAGAATTTACCACAAAATCTGTTTCAAATGTCCAGCAGAGCAGTACCTTAGTGCAGCCACCACACAGAACATGGGTTTTGATTAAGCATCACCCAAAACTTGTGAAATTTTTGTTCTCCTTCATAGTGGGTGCCAGTRGTGAGGCTGGGGAGGGTCTGCTGGAGGAGAGAGCACAGCATTTTTGGGGGTGAAATCCTTTTAAACACAAGCCACTTGTCTGACTCTTCCCTGTGTCCTGTCACTAACATCCCAAACGCACTAACCCTTTGGGAGCAGCTTGCTCTTTCCTGTGTGTACCACACTGGTGGGTCCAGCCTGTGCTTGCATCAGAGAGGGTATTTTTGGGGTTTTTAATCAGTTCGACTTGGATCACAACAAGCAACTTAAATTATTTAAGCCATCAGTAGAAAACATTTGTGTGAGCAGCAGAGCACTCCTTTGGCTTAACTTTGAGCAATTTCAGAAGCATGTGTGTCCCCAAGACCACAACACTGTGCCCCTTCCCTGGGCTAGGGAGGGTGGGGACGTGTCCTCCTCCTTTCCAGGTGGTGGGTGACAATGCCACTGGCCTTCCCCTCTGCTGAGTGAGGTCATCTCACACCACTCGTGTGGGCTGGGAGGGATGCAGAGGTGTGTGGGACAAAGCTCATCTCCTGCAGAGGGAGAGCACCCAGGGAACAAGGAAGCAGCAGCTGTTTCTAGGGCAAACAAGTCTCACTGCATTTCTCTCAGCAGACACCTGTAAGTGTTTCACTGCAGCAACAAATCCACCCTGAACACACACTGGTCACGGCAATGAGGATTTCAAATTCCCAAATACCCACGTGCAGGTGTCTACAGGCACCAGTGGGTTCACACCAGGCATCGATGGGATGAGCAGCTGCTCACCACTTCCCACTGGGCACTGCTGCCCCATTCCCAGGGAACTGCTGCCCCAGCCCAGCCTCACTGAGCCACTGGCTTGTCTGAGGGGTGCTATTTTCAAGGACAAGCCCCAGTAATAGCTGCTTTCCCTGGGAGCAGAGCTCGGAATCACGTGTGGAGGTTTATGACGACGGGCAGAGCAGTGCAGGATGGGTTTGATCCTGTGAAAGCCAGTGGGAATGATGGTCTCTCATATCTGTCCCTAAAAAACCTTGGCAAATCCGAATGTTTGGAGTGGTGGGTGCCATCCTAGAGCGTGGTTGTGAATTCAGCCCAGCCCAGAGGATGCTGCTGGCCCAGGTGTGCGGGGTTAGAGGGTGCTGTGTTTCACAGTGAGTGCTCCCCTGTCCTGTGTGTGTTCTCACCCGTGTCCTCTGCACCCCTCTCTCCCCCAGGCTTATGCAATGATGCTGTCCCTGTCTGAGAACGCTCCCCTCCACACGTCCTCCCAGAACTCTCTGGGTGCTTGGTTGGACATGGCAGGAGCAGCTTCAGAGTCGGGGACCTTTAACCCCATCAACCACCTCTGAGAGGTCCACAAGGCACTGGCCGGAGCCCAGGCGAGGCAGTGGTGGTGCTGCAGCCATCCCAGCAAAATCCCAGCGAGCAGAAGATGGACGAGAGGGCCTCAGGGAGTCGTCTGGACTTTGGGCTGAGAAGGAAACCTGTCGCATCCGACCTACACGTCCTGCATTTTTATCTCTCCGGAGTTTTCCTTTCTAATTTATCAGAATGAACCTCTCCCAAACTGGATAACCCTGAAGCAGCCCCAGGATTTCACAGTCTGTAGGAATAGCATGAGCGAGACACGAATTGCAACAGTGCAATCAAAGATTGGCCCCTCCAACCTTCCGAACCGGCGCCACCGGGCCGGCCCAGCGGGAGCTGGAACGGCAGCTTGGAACCACACGGCAGCACTTCCTTCCCGTCAGCGGAACGGTGAAGTGCCGAGGGAAGGCAGCCAGGGGTGACCTGTCCCCGGTGCAATTCCGACACAGCCACTGGAGTTATACCAGGGAAGGGCAAACTCAACCCATTTAACTGAGCCCCGGAAGAATCTGGAATTGTGCGCTCCCACAGGAACACCGTCCTGCCCTTTGTTCCCGACAAAACACTGGCACAGTGCAGAGCTGCTCCGAGGGGAGGCCACGCTGCCTGCGGTCACCAAGCGCCACGTGCAGCTCCCAGCTGAGCCATGCCAGCCCGGGACGGTGCTGGGGCTGCGGTGACGGATGCGCCACGGGGACGCGGATCATCGGCTGTGCCCCGAGCACCTCCCGCCCGTGCCGACTCCGCCGGGCTGGGACGGCTCCCCGTCCCTGGGGGTGCCTGTGAGCCCGAGCTGCTCCCTGGGCTGGGAGCATCGGGGTGTGTGGGACAGAGCCGTGCCCAGCCGGGGCGGCGGCAGTTGTGGCACTCGGGAGCCATGGAGCTCCTGGGAAGGCTTGGGTTTCCCCCAGCACAGAGGTCACGGGAAGGCTTGGGTTTCCCCCAGCACAGGGGTCACGGGGGGAAGCCTTCCCTGGCTGTGCGTGAGGAAACGCGTGCTGGGCGAGTCCCGCCTCACCCGGGCAGCTCGGACACGTCCGCCCCTGTGTCACCGCCCGGGGCTTTTGGGGTGGCATCGCTCTGTGGGACGGCGTCCGGAGGTTGTGGGACGGTGTCCGGGGGTTGTGCAGGGAYTCTGGTTCTCACCGCTGTTCTGGCCTGCTGAGGAAGGGCTGCCTGTGCCCCACCTGGGCTGTAATTGAAGCAGGAAGATGAACATTCATGTGCTGCAACAGCCTGAGAGGGGCAGAGCTCTGCCCGAGCACAGAGATAAGAATCGAGTTGTCTCTCCGACTCTGAAATTGCTCACAGGCATTTTAGGAGTGATTTCAAATCATTTCAAAGCCTCATCTTCTCTACTGATGCACAGCAGCCTCCAGAAATCCTGTGGGCTTTGTGCCATTCTCCATTGCAATTACCATCTGCTGTTGGAGCAGGGAACTCGGAGATGACATTCCTTTATGGAATAGTCAGGAAGGCCATGGAAAAGGGCAGATGGAGGRTCCTAAGCCAGTCCAGTGTGGGAAGCCTGATTCCAGCAGGCCAAAACAACGGAACCAGCTCCCCGAGCAAAGCAGAGTTGGAGTTGGGTGTGATACCTTTGCAAGTCAGCTTTGCCCCCAAGAGCACACGTGAGGCTGTTTCTGGGGAGTCTCAGAGTGACCACAGAGGAAAAGCATCAAGGGTGGCTTTGGTACAGAAGGAACAAAAGGTAAATTAGCAGCATCAGTGTGTTCTCCAAGAATATTTACCCTCCCCTTTTKGGTTTTCCACAACATCCTGTGAAAGTGCCCAAGGCTCTGAGAGCACCAGGCAGTGAGACCGAACTGCTTCGTGTATTTGCACAAAGCTCCTGGGCAGGTAAAGCCCGAGGGCTGACACGTTTGAAGGAACCCCAGCTCTGCAGAGGAGAGGGACAGCCCTGTCCCACCCCACCCCACCCCACCCCATCCCACCCCACCCCACCCCA